>ML661902.1:8236672-8366054 GCA_007570785.1 Antilocapra americana
TCATTGGCTATTATTTTCTCCCATTCTGAAGGCTGTCTTTTCACCTTGCTTATAGTTTCCTTTGTTGTGCAGAAGCTTTTAATTTTAATTAGGTCCCATTTGTTTATTCGTGTTTTTATTTCCAGTATTCTGGGAGGTGGGTCATGGAGTATCCCGCTTTGGTTTATGTCAGAGAGTGTTTTGCCTATGTTATCCTCTAGGAGTTTTATAGTTTCTGGTCTTATGCTTAGATCTTTGATCCATTTTGAGTTTATCTTTGTGTATGGTGTTAGAAAGTGTTCTAGTTTCATTCTTTTACAAGTGGCTGTCCAGTTTTCCCAGCACCACTTGTTAAAGAGGTTGTCTTTTCTCCATTGTATATTCTTGCCTCCTTTGTCAAAGATAAGTCTTGGCCACAGCAATCAGAGCAGATAAAGAAATTAAAGGAATCCAGATTGGAAAAGAAGAAGTAAAACTCTCTCTGTTTGTAGATGACATGATCCTCTATATTGAAAACCCTAAAGACTCTACAAGAAAATTACTAGAACTAATCAGTGAATATAGCAAAGTTTCAGGATACAAAATCAACACACAGAAATCCCTGGCATTCCTATACACTAACAGTGAGAAATCAGAAAGAGAAATTAAGGAAACAATTCCATTCACCATCGAAACAAAAAGAATAAAATACTTAGGAGTATTTCTACCTAAAGAAACAAAAGACTTGTATATAGAAAACTATAAAACACTGATGAAAGAAATCAAAGAGGACACAAACAGATGGAGAAATGTACCATGTTCATGGATTGGAAGAATCAATATAGTGAAAATGAGTATACTACCCAAAGCAATCTATAGATTCAATGCAATTCCTATCAAGCTACCAGAGGTCTTCTTTAAAGAATTAGAACAAATAATTTCTCAATTTGTATGGAAATACAAAAAACCTCGTATAGCGAAAGCAATCTTGAGAAAGAAGAATGGAACTGGCGGAATCAACCTACCTGACTTTAGGCTATACTACAAATCCACAGTAATTAATTTATTTTAATTGGAGGCTAATTACTTTACAATATTGTAGTGTTTTTTTGCCGTACACTGAATGAATGAGCCATGGGTGTACATATGTTCCCCATCTTGAACCCCCCTCCCACCTTCCCCATCCCATCCCTCAGGGTCATCCCAGTGCACCAGCCCTGAGCACCCTGTCTCATGCATCAAACCTGGATGGGCAATCTATTTCACATATGGTAATATCCATGTTTCAATGCTATTCTCTCAGATCATCCCACCCTCGCCTTCTCCAACAGAGATCAAAAGGAAATTCTTAATTTTTGAACATTTTCATTTTGCCCTGGGTTCCACAGATTATTTAGCCTGTTCCTGCTGAAAGCATTTTTTTTTTTAATGTATTGAGAGTTGAACTCTCTCATGTCATCCAGGACCGAAGTATTTATTGCACTCTACTCCTGCATTTCATGAGCTCACTAGCAGAAGAACACTGAGGACCACCAGTGTCAGAACCACCACTCAGTGGGGAAATCTATATATTCTGTGGTTACTCATTGATTTCAGACCAACAAAACATGAGCTCATGCTAAATAAGTGAGATTTCTAAATACAGTGAAATCTGGTTAACAATTTTGGCTAATGAGTGAGACAATGTCAATGAAAGGTTAATGGGGAACATGCCTGGGGTTTAGCAGTTACTTGGAAGAGTCCCTGGAGAAGGGAAAGGCTACCCACTCCAGTATTCTGGCTTGAAGAATTCCATGGACTGTATAGTCCATGGGGTCACAAAGAGTCAGACACGACTGAGCAACTTTCACTTTTTGAGATAAGTACTGACCTAGATTAAAAGGGATAACTGGAAAAAAACAAGTACAATCAACGTTACCAAATCAGGTGACAGCCATATTAGGAATATTTTTATGCTTTATAAAAAGTACTTCAATACTTTTATACTAGGCAAAATGAAGACCTGAATGCCTGTGGGAAAATGACTGCCTGTGAAAAATGTTTCCCCAGTTGGTGCTCCCAGAATTACACTTTTGATTGCAGGCGAGCAATATGTTGGTGGCAGAAAAGTCTGTGATGCTCTAGTAAAAGATGCTCATTTTAAATCACACAGTGTGCTTTTATCAAAGTGGAAAGGCTGCTGACATATGTGAGTTACTGTTAAAAATTATTGCTGTTATTTCATGTCAAAAGTGAATGATCCGAGAAGAGTTAGTGTACTATTTACCCTAATTATCTTAGGTAAGTTTAAAAATTACTATTATGTAAGATTTAAATTTTAGGCTGATAACTTTCTTTCATAAACTCAAAATGTATTTAGACTCTGAAAATTTCAACTGTGAGAAAGTTACACTTCTGAGATAAAAATTAAGTAATAACAGTTTCTAGAAATTCTTATTAATGATAAATGTGAAACATTCAGGTATAATGGTATATTCTTCAAGAAGAAGAAGTTGACTTGGTTCAAAGACTTGGGTTCAGGGGTCTGCTTTGCTCTTTATTATGTGACTCTGGGCAATTTACTTGATCTTTCTAATTAAGTTTTAATTTCTGAATTCAAAATAAAGATAACAATACTCAATGAACAAGGCTGATGTGAGGATCAAACTAGGTAATAGATGTAAGAGTTCAGCACAGTGACTTGAAAGGATAAACACTCTACTTATGTAGCTACCATCATTGATAGGATTTTTCCTCCAGGATTTTAACCTAGGAAATAGTTACCTTATTGACAGGAATAATGTTTTTGACATTGAAGTAGAAGCCAAAATAAACCATGTTAAAAACTCCATGACGTCCCAAAGTTGCTGTAAATCCTTTGTTGAGGCCTCAGAGTCCCAAACCTTCCTTCTTAATGATGTGTCTTGCATAACTCATGGTGGATGGTTGCTGCAGGAGAGAGGAGCAAAGCCAAAAAGGTCATCTTTGGGACCATGAAACAGAGCAAATTACCATTTCAGCTTCCCTTCAAGCCCAGAATTTTTAGGGACCTCCTCCTCCAAACATGAATTATCATGCCTAGATTCATGCTTTTGAAAATTAGGAAACCCCAAATGTAAACAAGATTGCATGCATGACAACAGGACTTAAAAGGAAGACTGTTGGCGAAGAAAAAAATACCTTTGGTGGAATTAGTGAAACTAATGTCGGATAATGACTAGCATCATTTTCAACATGTCAATAGTTGCATCCAAATCTGGATCATCCATACTAATGGAGGGGATTAACCATGTAGATAAACTAGAAATCCATAACCGTGCATAATCCAAAAGGAATGTATATTTGGCTCCTGAATCCAGTATATTTACCTTCCTAATTATGTTTTTCTAAAGCAAATGTTACAGTTAGTCTTGATTCCATTGCCTCAATAGTATAAACTGGTGTTAGGTTAGAAATCAGCCATGGATAAATAGCAGTTGATTGTAGACTTCCTCAAGAAAGTGGGCAATCAGTGTGTGTAACACTTGCTGTGATAAATGATAAATCAGTGGTGTTGAGAGGACTGGGTTACTTTTAATTTACTTCTTTCTAGCTTTTGATTGATTACCCAAGGTTGAAATACCTTGACTGCTAGAATCCAGTCTACGCTCCTTTTGGAAACTGCTAAAGAAATCACTGCAGTTTGCCCTGAGGTTTATGATTCATTATAACACAATTACAACGATTCACATGAGATTTTAAATAAGGTTGAGTGACTGTTTCCTTTTTTTGGAGGTACAGCACAAAGGATACCTCTCCCTCTTAAATTTTGAATACTGAATAGCAAATAAGGGGAAATGTTCAGCGTTTAATTTTTTCCCCCCTATAAGGCAAGCACTGACATGACATTTGTTTGAAATTTCACTGGAGCAGGTTGCTGGAGTGATCACGGCAGTCTGAGGCACTTACTGACTAAAAGTGTTTTCTTACCATGTGCAATTAAGGCTGTGTCAGCCAAACAGAACAGGACAAATTCAATCAAGGCTTTTCATCCAACTTGTATTTGTAGCTTAGGTAATTAACTTGATACATTTAAATGAGTTTGTTTATAGAGTAAAATCCTATAGCTTTTACTGGTAAATGTTTTAAAAACTCTAGCTACAATTCTACACTCAACTTCTTTTCATATCAGAGGATTAATGACAATATATTAATCCTAAGAAAGCCCCTTTTTTTGTGACATGAAGGAAAAACAAAACATAGGAACATATCTTAAAACAATAAAAGACATTTCATAAAGGAAAACCAAAAATCTCAGAAGGCTAAAATTCATTCTCTCTGCTACAAAATGAGATTTTGTTGTTGTTGTTTGTGTTCTGGCACATTAACTATCAACTTAAATTATTCATTTTGGTTTTCAAAGGAGACTTGAGGACAAGTTGAACCGCAGTTCATTTCTGTTGGAAAGACTCTGAAGGTGCTGAGTAGGCTTCTGGGCACTGTGTTTGTGCTCTGAGAAACGCAGCCTAGAGGGCTGAGCAAAGGAAAGAGGCAATTCTCCTGGGGATGGGAGAAACAGGGCAGAAGTGAGGCTGCCTGGGTCCAGACTGGCCAACACCAGTTTTCCTGCTTCTGGCCTAAGCTTTCTCTCCATCCTCACCCACTTGCAGCACCTGAGAGCAGGAGAGATGGGGAGCTTGGAGATCATCTAGATTCTTCAGCAACAGAGGAACCAATGACTTTAACTGAAAGCACAGATTAACATGTTTTCCAAGATTATGGCATCCAGTCCCATCACTTCATGGCAAATAGATGGGGGAAATGTGTAAGCAGCGACAGATTTTATTCTCTTCAGCTCCAGAATCACTGCAGATGGTTACCAAAGCCACGAAATTAAAAGATGCTTGCTTGGAATGAAAGCTGCAACAAACCTAGACAGTATAAAAAGCAGAGACATGACTTTGCCAACAAAGGTCCATATAGTCAAAGCTATGATTTTTCCAATAGTCATGTATGGATATCAGAATTGGATCATAAAGAAGGCTGAGGGCTGAAGAATTGATGCCTTCAAACTGTGGTGCTGGAGAAGACTCTTGAGAGTCCTTTGGACTGCAAGGAGATAAAACCATAAATCCTAAAGGAAATCAACCTTGAATATTCATTGGAAGGACTGATGCTGAAGCTGAAGCTCTAATACTTTGGCTACCTGATGCAAAGAGCTGACTCATTGGAAAAGACCCTGATGATGGGAAAGATTGAAGGCAAAAGGAGAAGAGGGTGGCAGAGGATGAGATGGTTGGATAGCATTACCACCTCAATGGACATCAATCTGGGCAAACTTCGGGAGACAGTGAAGGAAGGGAAGCCAGATGTGCTGCAGTCCATGGGGTCAAAAAGAGTCAGACACAGCTTAGCGACTGAAAAACAACAAAGATGCTTTTAATCATTTAAAACTCTAGTGTGCTAAAACCATCAAAATTAAGAGAGGACTTCTATTAGGTCTTTTTAAAATGAATTTTTATTGGAGTATAGCTGATTTACAATATTGTGCTAGTTTCTGTTACACAGCAAAGTGAATCAACAATACATATATCCACTCTGTTTTAGATTCTTTTCCCATATAGGTCATTACAGAGTACTGAGTAGAGTTCCCAGTGCTATACATTAGGTTCTTATTATCTATTTTATAAATAGTAATGTCTATATGTCAATCCAAATAACATTTACTGATGGCTAACTGCCTGATTTCCACCAGTGTGGGTGTTAGATGGACATGGGAAAATGTAACACATGGATTTTGACTCCAGTGCTTTGATGAATTTGAACTCAGTTGTGAATAATTAAGCAAATCAGAGGGTGGTACTGTAGTTAGAAATAGGGGTCAGGGCCAGACTGTCCCAGCTTTGAGTCCCAGCAATACCATTTGCCAGGTTAAGCAGATATTTTATTCTCTGGTTTATTCTCACTTTACTCATCTGTAACATAAGGATAATAATAGAATCATCCTCATAGGATTGTTGGGGTGATAAATAAGTCAATGAACTTTGCCCTGTGTAAGCATTTACTGTACATTAGCTGTTAATAATAATGGCAAGTATGATGATAATAATAAAACTAGTTATCATAGTAAAATAACAGGTAATTCCTTTTGGTGGCTGAAGACAGTGACAATCAAAAGGTGGAGGCCGATGTGGGGAGGGGAAGCTAGCTTCTTCCTGCTCATTCCTTCTGGCTGTTGTTTCCTCTGGCAGAGCCCTGAACCTTTGTGAGAAAGTCCTACAGAAATGTGTCCAGAGTGCAAGATCATAGGACTGCTTCCTCCGAGACCTAACCATACCTACTCCTGGGCTAGAGATCTCTTTCGAGGGAAGATCCTGTAAACTGGTCTCTTCCCTACCACTTGGTAAACATCCTCAGTAAGACTTGTCCACTGGACAGGTCTCTGGACAGCAGAAGAAAGGCCATGGCAGGGGAGCACTCTGAGATTCGAGACGCACCCTGACTGCTGCTCTGCCGCACATGGTGTGTTTACACCCTAGAGAGCACACGCATGCAGGTTACCAGGTACCTGCGACACAAAATCGCTCATCAGTGTCAGCCATTATCATAGACACTTGACACTTTACATACATCATCTTACTTACTCCTTTCAACAAGTGTATGGGGTGAGTATTATCATTACCTCCGCTTAACAGATGAGGAAATTAAGTTACTTGCTCAAGATCAGAGAGTAAGTGGAAGTTCCAGAGCTCCAACTGAAGCTCTGCAAACTCGAAGTTCATGTTTTAATACTCTGCATGGTTTTGTCACCTGAACATATCCGGTTGCGCCTCTTAACAACTTGTAAGATGGGCACAGGTATATTCTCTATATTTTACAGGTGAGAAACCAAGGATTGACTAATATTTTAAGGAGAAAGGACTGAAAAACAGCTTAAGCAGAATTCTACATCTCAACCAATGGTGCTGTCATCCTCGTTGACTCATCCTTGTTATACATATGCTGTAAGATTTTCAGAGTTTGCTAATCCAGCTGATGCAGGTAATAGATAGAATACAAACACATATTTCTGGCAACTTGAGACCTTGAGATAAAGAAAAATTTAAACTCTAATTCTCATAAGAATTAGAAGTGCCCTTTTTGCTTCATTCAGAGACATTGTATCACACATGTAAGCAAATATTTAATTAGAAAGGCAAAACCTGACTTCCACTAGGATGTTTAAATAGGAAAATATAGAATCATTTTGACTAGATCTCTGTAAACACAAGGAATTTTACTAAACTTATTTGATTACTGGGCTTCCATTTCAAAACAAAATGGTGACTGATTAGCATCATCAGCCAAATGATTCCAACACTATCCAACCCAGCAGGTCACCCACCAATTCGGTTTCCTCCCAATATTTAGATTCACTACAATTTTCATATTTAGTTACGAGCTGTGGGCCAAATTGCATTCTAAATTTCCTAGATATACTTTTCAATGACTGCACCAGAGCTGCAAGTGTGGAAGAATAAGTGAGTCAGAATGTAGCTAATATTACCATATCACACTGTTCTCTACATTGGTTTAGAAAAATCTTCAGTTCATTGGTGCCTGCCAGAAGTATTTCCATTTGAAGGAACTCAGAGACTAACTCTGATGTCAGCTATTGCCAATTGCTAATTCTGGGAACTCCCTGTTCTTTCATGCATTCATTTATTCAGCAAACACCTACTGAGTCCTACAAGGTACCATGCACTGTGTTAACTATCTAGTATGGCACTTTGCTCATATTCTAGAAACAAGAATATTTTTATCTTGCTTTTTATTTGGAGAGATATACTGAAAAATATTATATCTATCCATGAGAATATGCTATAATGATTATGGAACTATGAAATAGAATTTCTGTAATTGGTACAATACTATGGAAAACAGTATGGAGTTTCCTCAAAAAACTAGAAATAGAACTACCAGATAACCTAGCAATTCTACTCCTGGGAATTCATCTGAAAAAAATGAAAACAAAAAATTGAAAGATACATGCACTCCAATTTTTATAGCAGCACTATTTCTAACAGTCAAGATATGGAAGCAACCTGTATCCATCAACAGACTAATAGTGGATAAAGAAGACATGGTATACACTGAGAAATCACCTCATACCTGTCAGAATGGCTAACATCAAATAGAACACACACAGCAAATGCTGGAGAGGATGTGGAGAAAAAGGAATCCTCATAAACTCTTGGTGGGAATGTAAATTGGTGCTGTCACTATGGAAAACAGTATGGATGTTTCTCAGAAAAACTAAAAATTGAACTATCATATGACCCAGAAATTCTACTCCTGGGTATATATCTGAGAAAAACAAAACAATAATTCGAATAGATACATGCACTCCTTTTACACAGCAGCATTACTTACAATAGCTAAGATACAGAAGCAACCTAAGTGTCCATCAACAAATGAATGCATCAACAAGATGTGGCATACACACACACACACACACACACACACACACACACAAATGCAATGGAATACCACTCAGCCATGAGAAAGACTGAAAATTGCTATCACTTATATGTGGAATCTAAAAAATAAAGTAAAAAAGTGAACATAGAAAAAAAGAAATAGACTCAGGTACAGAGGACAATCTAGTGGTAACCAGTGGGGAGAGGGGTGGGGGAGAGGCAAGATAGAGGTAGGGGATTAAGAGGTATAAACTATTGTGTAAACAGTAAATAAGCTACAAGGACATATTGTGTAACACAAGGAATATACTCAATATTTTATAATAACTATAAATGGAGTATAACCTTTAAAAATTGTGAATCATTATGTTTTATATGTATCATTTATATTGTATATCAACTATACCTCAATTTAAAAAAAGATGTTCTATACATACACAATGGAATATCACTAAGTCATAAAACAGATTGAAATTCTGCCATTTGCAGCAATATAGATGGATAGGGAAATTATCATGCTTAGTGAAATACGTCAGACAGAGAAAGACAAATACTATATGATATTACTTAAATGTGGAATTTAAAAAACAATAGAAATGAATGTATGTAACAAAACAGAAACAGACTCAGAGACATAGGAAACAAACCAATGGGTATCTGTGGGGAGAGAGAAGGGGGAGGGTCATATTAGGGGTATGGGATTAAGAGATACAAACTACTATGTATAAAATATTTACATAAGCAACAAGGATATATGGTACAGCACAGGGAATTATAGCCATTATTTTGTAATAACTTTTCATGGAATATAAATTATAAAAATACTAAATCACTATGCTGCCCACCTGAAGCACATCTACTATTTGAAATCAATATGCTTCAATAAAGAATTCTTTTAAAAATCAAAAGTCCTTGAAAGTGTTAGTTGTTCAGTCACATCCAACTCTTTGCAACCCCATGAACAGTAGCCCCACCAGACTCCTCTCTCCATGGGACTCTCCAGGCAAGAAAACTGTGGCATGGGTAGCCATTCCCTTCTCCAAGGGATCTTCCCAACCCAAGGATCGAACCTGGGTCTCCTCATTGCAGGCAGATTCTTTACCGTCTGAGCCATGGGGGAAGCCCATAAGTTCTTAAAAGGCTTAAGTAAAAGAGAAGATCTGGGGCTTACACAATGTTCCCTGGAACTATTCTAGGGCACTGATTCCTTCCTGAGAGCCCAGAATCACCAACGTACCATGGAGATGACTTTTGGCAGCCCAAGCTATTTTTTCTGGAGTTTTTCCATCAAGTACTGACCATAGCTGGCTCTGATTACTTTGTGAGATCACGGACAGAGGTTTCAGGCATTGTTCCTTGGGTAAATAGCTATCAGAGCAAGGCCAGTAGGCACAGGCATGGGGTATGTCTCAGAGAGAGATTTCCTTTCTCTCTAAAGTGAGAGAAGAGCGCTAGGCACACTGTGTCCAAAGACAGCATGCTCCACTGTGTGTCCCTTTACCTGCTTCCCACGGCAAGGGGAACGTGGGTGCATTTTAGAGCCAATAGGGAAAGGGTGTTGCACTAGATTTCATCACATGACTAGAAAGCAAACCGGATGATAATCTTTATACAAAGAAGTGAGTGTCCATATCTGGCCTTAAGAAAAATACTGCTATGTTAAAGATCCAGTCGCCACACTGATGTAGGGAAAATATCTTTGCTCATTAGGAGATAGAAGATCACTTAAGTCCTTTGTTCCTCGAAGTCCTGAAGCATTTTCATAAATTAAAGAAGAAAAGAACAAAAAAAAGCCCTTTTATTTGAGAAAAAAATGTAAAATAAGAGGAATTAGGCTCAAAAATCCTACAGTTACACATCTCTTTTTGCTTAGGTATTACACTAATTTGTCACTGAAGTTTATTTTACTAGGGCATGATTATGGACAAAAAGACATCCAAAATATAATTATATTCTTTCTAGAATTTACATTTGATGAGCAGGCCTATTTTTCAACAATCTGTGAGTGGAAAATAATTTGCTTTAAACAAACTCTTCCAGATGCTGAGCTACGTCAACACCAAGTTGCTGCCCAACAACTGTCTGGAGGAACTCGGGGCCTCTAGGTGCCGAGATGCTGGCCCTGTGCTTTGCCCCAGCATCGCTGGGAGAGCAGGAGGGAAGGGACCGGGCTGTGGACATAGCTGTGACTGGCAATACGGAAGGACCCTTCGCTTTTTCATGGTTCCCCGAACATTTGTGATTTCCGCTTAAGCTTCTTCATTACCCACATTTCTTTATCCCAATGAAAACAGTGTGGTTTCTTGAAGGAGAACTCTATGTTAATGCTCAGTTCATTGGAGCTAATAACTGTTTAGGTTTTATTGCCACTCCCTATAGAGATAAAGTCACCAACCTTAGAGGGTAATGGAAGGATTTGATATCAGGTGTGTAAGAGCACTGGAAAAGGTGGAAGGACCCACAGAAGTTACCAGAGTGATTGGATTGGAGGGTGGTACTGACAGAAATCATCAATTATTTTTTCTCGAAATAGCTCTGTATTACGTAATTTGTGGAAAAAAAGTTACTTTGGTAATTTATAAAAATTGTATAAATTTTAAAACTCAAATAAAGGAAAAAACATGTGTGGTATCTTACACAGTATCTGGCATCTAATGCATGTTCTATAAATGGTAGCTATTATCATTACTTCAAAGTCTCAATTCTGAAAGCAAAAACCTTGGGTTTCTGGCACAGCCAAATGTAAGACTGAGATCTAGTTTCTGTAAATGATAATAGAGAGGCAACTTGGCTGCTGCCTTAGGTATTGCTGAAAGATAACTATATGAAAGGATTCATATACATAATTCACTTTTCTGCCCACAAGAATCATAGACTGGAAAGAAATAATTTAGGTACTGAACAGCTTCCAGGCAGTTCATAGAGTAATGCAGGAAAAATTTGAACTCAACTCAATACATCATCATGAATGTTGACATGCCCTTGAAGCTGGCTTCTCACACTATCTGAAAACAGAGCCACACGTTCGCTCTCTATTTAACTCAACTCCTCTCTTTCTTGAAAGCGAGGATCACAAAGTATCATCCTATTCACTTTGTGTTGTGTCTACATAATACAACTAAGCTTAAGCATGTGTTCATTGCCTAAGGAGAAAATAATCACTAAGCCTTGTGACACTGTGCCTGACCTAATTGGTCTCTAATAGATAACTAGGCTTCCCTGGTGGCTCACTGGTAAAGAATCTGCCTGCCAATGCAAGAAACGTGGGTTCAATCCCTGGGTTGGGAAGATCCCCTGGAGAAGGAAATGGCAGCTTGCTCCAGTATTGTTGTCTGGGAAATCCCAAGGACAGAGGAGCCTGGTTGGCTATACAGTCCATGGGGTTTCAACAAGTTAGATATGCTTAAAGACTAAACCACAACAGCAGATTATTAAGTTCCCAGGATACAGTGTATAGAGCTATATTTAATGGTGTTATCCCAAACCAGAATCAAACCCTGAACTAATTTTTTTTTTAAATCCCTATTTTTAGAGTCTATCATTTGCTATCAGTTCATTGATCCTTAACTTTATCATAGAGCTTAGGTGGAAGACTATTCTCTTCTTGAGCTGAACATCTTCAAAGACTAAATAAAGGTGAAGCAGGCTTTTGCAATTTCCTAAAGGTTGAGTTTCATACTTGGGATGAGAATGATTATGTTCATATGTAACATAGATAAAAATGACAGAGTAGAAGGAAAACCTGTGCCCCATCCACACATCAGAGGCAAATCCTATAGACCTCAAGGGAAGGAAAACATAACCCGTTAGCCAAATAATAACTTTGAAGTAGATTTCAAAGTGGAGAGAAAAACTGGGAAACAATTCATACAAGATTTTGCTCCTGGGGAGAAATTCACATTTTCCAGGCTAGCAGAGAGCATGCCAGTCAAACACCACTTAGCTTAGCAGAAGTGATAGGGGACTTCTTACATGTGTACAGAAAAAAAAAAAAAAGATACACTAGTTAGGAGGGAGCAGGGTCTTATAAGGACAATAAGCTATAAAGTCACACTTTTGGCAAGACTAGGTATACAAACCCTCTCCAATAGAGAAATCCTCTGGCAAGTATAATCCTCAGCCAAAAAGACTACAAACCAGAGCAACACTTTGCTCGGGTTTAGTTTGAAGGACGGGGGGAAATTTGGGTCTATCTCGATTTTATCTAAACATGTTTTTACACCCACTGAACCAAACCAGAGCATGACAAAGCTGTGATTACTTTGCTCCCCACAGAAGGTCAAGCATATTTAAATTAGAGACCGGTTTTCTTTATTCACTGTGAATTTTAAGATGCTGGCCAAGATTCTGGTATTGGAATTGAAAGAAGTGTGGCAGGGATTATGGTCTTTGACTGATATGGTGGTAATTTTAAAAGTGGAGGCAAGACAAGCACACCTATTGAAATACTTTATACAGAAGCTGGAAGGATATGCGGGAAATATCAGGAAACGAATTAACCACAATTTCCTTGAAATTTCTAGAATAGTTTAGGGCTAACTGGATGGGAAGGCATATTTTATGGATAACATACTTCTGGATGGCTAGAAAATCAGCCCTAGACCACAGAGAGGAGAATACAGGGGGCTGAAGCCAGCAGGGTACCCACAATTGCTCTGAGAACCCAGCACACGTGGTCTCTGCTCTCAGCCAATACTGTCCTTGGACCCCAGCAACAGGGGCCCGTCTCCTGCCCCATGCTTCAGGGGGCCCATTCTGGCCTTTTGCCAGCCATGTCCTCTCCACAAGGCCAAGTAGACATCTGCCCACATGCCCCAAGCTCCTTCTAGACCGTGCTCTGCGCACCTGGGAGCACGGCAGTCCTTGTGCTCCATCTTTATCACTCTACTACTGCCCGCAAGACTCTCAGTGTAGTATTAAGAGTAATAGTGACTACTGTTGCCCTAGGCTGTCTTCCACTGCAGACAACTTCTGGGAAAATTTTTATGTTTAAAGGACCGTGTGGACACGCATTTCCTAGGCTGACAAATTAGGAAAATTCACGATTCTTGTGTTGGAATCTATGGTGGTTAAAACATAAGGCAAGGAGGTAGAAAGGCTGAGCTGCAGACCTGAGGCCTGAGAAACTCACACTATTGGTGGAACAGCAAGAGTTACCTTCCTGTGAAATAAGCCTCCTGAGAAACTACTCTGCTTTTTGTAAAGGTGCTGTCAAGTCCCCTGGCAGTTCCACGTGCAACTCATCCATTTAGTGTGTCCCCACAGCTGGTGAGTCAGTCAGTTCAGTAGCTCAGCTGTGTCCGATTCTTTGCGACCCCATGTACTGCAGCACACCAGGCTTCCCTATTCCATCACCAACTCCTGGAGCTTGCTCAAACTCACGTCCATCAAGTCAGTGATGCCATCCAACCATCTCATCCTCTGCCATCCCCTTCATCTCCTGCCTTCAGTCTTTCCCAGTGTCAGTGTCTTTCCGATGAGTCAGTTCTTCACATCAGGGGGCCAAAGTATTGGAGTTTCAGCTTCAGCATCAGTCCTTCCAATGAATATTTAGGATTGATCTCCTTTAAGATGGACTGGTTGGATCTCCTTGCTGTCCAAGAGACTCTCAAGAGTCTTCTCCAGTACCACAGTTCAAAAGCATCAATTCTTCAGCACTCAGCTTTCTTTATAGTCCAACTCTCACATCCATACATGACTATTGGAAAAACTGCAGCTTTGACTAGATAGACCTTTGTTGGCAAAGTAATGTCTCTGCTTTTTAATATGCTGTCTAGGTTGGTCATAGCTTTTATTCCAAGAAGCATGTCTTTTAATTTCACGGCTTCAGTTAGCATCTGCAGTGATTTTAGAGCCCCCCAAATTAATCTTTCACTGCTTCCATTGCTTTCCCATCTATTTGCCATGAAGTGATGGGACTGGATGCCATGATCTTAGTTTTTTGAATGTTGAATTTCAAGCCAACTTCTTCACTCTTCTCTTTCATTTTCATCAAGAGGCTCTTTAGTTCCTCTAAGCTTTCTGCCATAAGGGTGGTGTCATCTACCTATCTGAGGTTATTGGTATTTCTCCTGGCAACCTTGATTCTAGCTTGTGAGTCATCCAGCCCAGCATTTCACATGATGTACTCTGCACATAAGTTAAATAAGCAGGGTGACAATATACAGCCTTGATGTACTCCTTTCCCAATTTGGAACCAGTCTGTTGTTCCATGTCCAGTTTTAACTGTTGCTTCCTGACCTGCATATAGATTTCTCAGGAGGCAGGTAAGGTGGTCTGGTTTTCCCATCTCTTTAACAACTTCCCACAGTTTGTTGTGATCCACACAGTCAAAGGCTTTGGAGTAGTAATAAAGCAGAAGTAGATGTTTTTCTGGAACTCTCTTGCTGTTTTGATGATCCAACGGATGTTGGCAATTTGATCTCTGGTTCCTCCACCTTTTCTAAATCCAGCTTGAACATCTGGAAGTTCATGGTCCACATATTGCTGAAGCCTGGCTTGGAGAATTTTGAGCAGTACTTTGTTAGCATGTGAGATGAGTGCAATTGTGTGGTAGTTTGAGCATTCTTTGGCATTGCCTTTCTTTGGGATTGGAATGAAAACTGACTTTTTCCAGTCAGGCTACCTTTTCCAGTAGCCTGTGGCTACTGCTGAGTTTTCCAAATTTGCTGGCATATTGAGTGCAGTACTTTCACAGCATCGTCTTTTAGGATTTGAAATAGCTCAACTGGAATTCCATCACCTCCACTAGCTTTGTTTGTAGTCATGCTGCCTAAGGCCCACTTGACTTCACATTTCAGGATGTCTGGCTCTATCTAGGTGCATGATCACACCATTGTGATTATCTGAGTCGTGGAGATCTGTTTTGTATAGTTCTTCTGTGTATTCTTGCCACCTCTTCTTAATATCTTCTGCTTCTGTTAGGTCCATACCATTTCTGTCCTTTATTATGCCTCTCTTTGCATGAAATGTTCCCTTGGTATCTCTAATTTTCTTGAAGAGATCTCTAGTCTTTACCATCCTATTGTTTTCCTCTATTTCTTTGCACTGACCACTAAGGAAGGATTTCTTATCTCTCCTTGCTATTCTTTGGAACTCTGCATTCAAATGGGTATATCTTTTCTTTTCTCCTTGGCCTTTAGCTTCTCTTCTTTCCTCAGGTATTTGTAAGGCCTCCTCAGACAACCATTTTGCCTTTTTGTATTTCTTTTTCTTGGGGATGCTCCTGATTACTGCCTCCTGCACAATGTCACGAACCTCCGTCCATAGTTCACCAGGCACTCTTTCTATCAGATCTAATCTCTTGAATCTATTTGTCACTAGGTATAATTGTAAGGGATTTGATTCAGGTCATACTTGAATGGTCTAGTGGTTTTCCCTACTTTCTTCAATTTAAGTTTGAATTTGTTAATAAGGAGTTCATGATCTGAACCACAGTCATTTCCAGGTCTTGTTTTTGCTGACTGTATAGAGCTTCTCCATTTTCAGCTGCAAAGAATATAATCAATCTGATTTCAGTACTGACCATCTGGTGATGTCCATATGTAGAGTCACCTCTTGTGTTTTTGGAAGAGTGTGGTTGCTATCACCATTGCATTCTCTTGGCCAAACTCTGTTAGCCTTTGCCCTGCTTCATTTTGTACACCAAGGCCAAACTTGCCTGTTACCCTAGGTATCTCTTGACTTCCTACTTTTGCATTTCAGTCCTCTATGATGAAAAGGACATCTTTTTTGGGTGTTAGTTCTAGAAGGTCTTTAGGTATTCATAGAACTGTTCAGCTTCAGGTTATTCAGATTAGTGGTTTGGGCATAGACTTGGATTACTGTGATATTGAATGGTTTGCCTTGGAAACGAACAGAGATCATTCTGTCGTTTTTGAGACTGCACCCAGGTACTGCATTTTGGACTCTTTTGTTTACTATGAGGGCTACTCCATTTCTTCTAAGTGATTCTTGCCCACAGTAGAAGACACAATGGTCATCTGAATTAAGTTTATTCATTCCAGTCCATTTTAGTTCACTGATTCCTAAAATGTCAATGTTCACCCTTGCCATCTCCTGTTTGCCCACTTCCCATCTACCTTGATTCATGGACTTAACATTCCAGGTTCCTATGCAATATTGTTCTTTACAGCATCAGACTTTACTTCCATCACCAGTCACATCCACAACTGGGTGTTGTTTTTGCTTTGGCTCTGTCTCTTTATTCTTTCTGGAGTTATTTCTTCACTCTTCTCCATTAGCATATTGGGCACCTACTGGCCTAGTAGTTCATCTTTCAGTGTCATATCGTTTTGTCTTTTCATACTGTTCATGCGGTTCTCAAGGCAAGAATAAGTGGAGTGGTTTGCCATTCCCTTCTCCAGTGAACCTGGTGGTTCAGATAGTAAAGCATCTGCCTACAATGTGGAAGACCCAGGTTCAATCCCTGGTTTGGGAAGATCCTCTGGAGAAGGAAATGGCATCCCACTCCAGTACTGTTGCCTGGACAATCCCATGGATGGAGGAGCATGGTAGGCTACAGTCCATGGGGTCACAAAGAGACAGACACGACTGAGAGACTTCACTTTTTTCCTTTCTTTCTCCAGGGAACCATGTTTTGTCAGAACTCTCCACCATGACCTGTCTATGTTATGTGGCCCTACATGGCATGGCTCATAGTTTTATTGAGCTAGACAAGGCTGTGGTCCAAGTCATCAGTTTGAATAGTTTTCTGTGATTGTGGTTTTCATTCTGTCTGCCCTCTGATGGATAAGAATAAGAGGTTTATGGAAGCTTCCTGATGGGAGAGACTGACTGTGGGGGAAACTGGGTTTCATTCTGATGGGCAGGGCCATGCTCAGTAAATCTTTAATCCAATTTTCTATTGATGGGTGGGGCTGTGTTCCCTCCCTGTTGTTTGACCTGAGACCAAACTGTGGTAGGGGTAATGAAGATAGTGGGGAACCTCCTTCAAAAGGTCTTGTGCACGCACTGTTGTATTCAGTGTCCCTGACTCTGCAGCAGGCCACTTCGACACATGTCTCTGTTGGAGACTCCTGGACACTCACAGAGAAGTCTGGATCAGTCTCTTGTGGGGTCATTGCTCCTTTCTCCTGGGTGCTGGTATGCAATAGGTTTTGTTTCTGCCCTCCAAGAGTCTGTTTTCCCAGTCCTGTGGAAGTACTGTAATCCAATCCCACTGGCTTCCAAAGTCAAATTCCCTGGGGATTCTCAGTCCCTTTGCCAGATCCCTAGGTTGGGAAATCTGTTGTGGGTCCCAGAACGTTCTTAACAGCGCCAGAATTTATTCGGTATAACTGTTCTGCAGTTTGCGGGTCGTCTGCTTGGCAACTCTAGGGTGGGGTTAATGGCGACCTCCTCCAAGAGGCCACATGCTATATCACCCAGATCTGCTGCACCCAGAGCCCCTGCCCTTGTGGTGAGCCACTGCTGACCCATGCCTCCACGGGAGATACTCAAACACTCAAAGGCAGGCCTAGCACAGTCTCTGTGGGGTCTCTGGGTCCTGGCATGCACAAGGTTTTGTTTAAGCCCTCTGAGCTTCTCTGGTGGGTATGGGGTTTGATTCTAAATGTGATTTTGCCCCTCCTATTGTCTTTCTGGGCTTTCTCATTTGCCCTTGACATGGGGTATCATTTTTTTTTTTTTTTAATCCACAGCTAGTAACTGACTGAAAAGGCTGAAAATGAGCTTCGTTCACAACCTCCAGGTGGGGTGACCATGAAGCTTGATGAAGAATACATGCTAACTTTATATGACTCTTCTGAAGGAAGAACATATTGATTGCGGTAGAACTCTTTCCAAAGTAGCTTCAAATGTTTTTAGTTTCCTCTCAAACTTCTGCTGTTACATGCAAGTTATTTACAGTAAATAGATAGCCAACTACTACTGTTTATGATAGCAGACCTCATTTGAGTTTAAAGACCTCAGTAGGTACTGAAACTGGGCTGCCAGCCCTTAAGAATTCAGGCTAAATGGATTGTATTGGCAGTTGGGAATGACCTAAGGGAACCATTGGCCAGTAATCTGTTTTCACACCCACAACTGGAGTGGGCTGTGACTATTAACTGGAACATATCTCAAGATATATCTACTTCTTAAACCTTAAGGGTTTAGAGGATCAGTTTACATCTAGAAATTGTTCTTGGTTGAGTGTCTATAATGTACCAGACTCTGTTAAGACCTTTGTGTATATTATCACCTTTGCAGCTATTCACTCACTCAGTTGTGTCTGACTCTTTGTGACCCCATGGACTGCAGCACATCAGGCTACCCTGTCCATCACTATCTCCTGGAGTTTGCTCAAACTCATGTCCATTGAGTCGGTGATGCCATCCAACCATCTCATTCTCTGTCGTCCCCTTCTCCTCTTGCTCTCAGTCCGCACTTGCCCAAAATGGTAGTTGGTTTTAAACGACTAGATCTGAAATTTGCTGTTCTTATCATGTCACTTCTTTCTCTCAGTTTTTTTTTTTGGTAATAGGCATAGCCCCATTACTTTATGTTGGGTGACTGTGCACTACTTTTCAATTTGATCAATACTGCCTCCAAAGTGCCACCTCTGATCAGCTGCTGAATCCTGATAACTGCTGGAAATAAATGTTGATCACCTACGTGATCCCTTTAAGTTCTGACTAGTTGATGTCATATGACAAACATTTTTTAAGGAATCTAAGAGACTGTATTTTGTCTAAGTAAATGAATTCTGAATGCAGTTTACTGAATTCTGCAAAAGAAACAACACCAAACAAGTTCCCCTCTCTCCCCAACTTGATAAAACAGTTGCATTTACACCAATTTCCACAGACCACACTCGGTCAGTGACCTGGGAGCGCGTGCACATGCAGCATTCCCGTGTCGGGCTGCGAGGGCATTTAGTGTGTCCTAGCAAGGCCTCGGCACATGCAAAACACAACCAGCACTTACACGGCCTCAGTGCAGAACCTCCTTGAAGGCAGAGGAGAGAAAAAGAACATTAGGTATGAGTAGGGGTGCTATGATAATTCATTATTTTCACTCCTGTGAATGCTTCTTGGTGCTCTGTCCCATTTTGTGTTTCTCTACTTACATACTGTCTTGATGAAGGACTGCAGTTGGAAGGCCTGTGTATTCTTTTGCTCACTCCTTTCTGCCCCAAGACATGCTTCCCAATGAGTAAAATGGGACACCTAATGGGGAGCTCCAAATCTTCTCCTAGCTGGTAATTCTCCCAGTCTAACAAATCAAATTTTCCTTGAACAGATTCCATGGGGGCTGTCTTAAATGCTCCATATTGACAGGACATTGGAAAAGTGTTTCTTTTTATTTCCTTCTGGTCCCTGCCATCTTTTCCCATCATTCAAGGGAGAACAGAGAAAAAGCAAAACAGAAACAGAGCAGGGAAATACAGGAATTTTCAGCCTTTTCTAAAGTGCTGTGTATCTCTGCAGTTAGGACAACCTTTTGAAACTTAAAAAAAAAAACACAACTCCCTTAATTAGGACTGACCTCATCTGAGAAGACACCATCTGCTGTAGCAGCCCAGCCCTGTCTTCCGTGGGCCTTGGCAGCTAAGGTGAGTAGGGCTCTTTCTCTTTCCTATAGCCCTGCTCAGGACGCTGCCAGAGAGCTCTCAGGCAGTATCAGCAGACAGGAAGTGGGGTGGGAGTGAGCGGGGTCTCCACCCATTAGCAGCTGCTTAAGTTGTAGGCAGGGGAGCTCTTCTACAGAGAAATTCAGGTCAGCAGATACTCCAGACCTATTTATACCACATGCTACCCAGTTGTGGAAGTGAATTCAAATGCTAAGAAAGGACCTAACTGCCAATCTCCTTATTTTTTTCTTACCTTAGGCTTGGCACCCAAAAAAAACAAAAGAAGAACAATTGGACTTGGTGGTTTAAAGGGAATTATTAGGCAACTGGAAGGAAGTGAAGGCAGCCCAGACCAAGGGAAGCTGTCTTCATGGAACATCATGTACCAGTGATTAAATGTCAAGACCCATCATTGTCCAAGTGGTGACGTCTACACAGGTTTAGCAACCAGCTCATTCAGATTTAACCAAAAGACAAGCTTGACAGATTATCAGAATCTTTGGGGGAGGGCAGTGGGTGGAGTGGGGAATGTAATGAAGTAATTTTGAAAAAATGATTTCATAATTTTTTTTTTAAAAGCACAATAAAATGATCACCTCAGTGGTTTTTTGCTAGTCTATTCTAGTAAGATGTGAAATAGAGGTTTTGCCAAAAGTAGAGAAAATATTTCCAAATAAGTCATTATACGTTACATTACAACTCTAAAATAAAAATGCCTAAACATGTTTGTCCATCAGACTTCAGTGCTTTTTTGTTAGCACTTTCCTGTGGAAGAAATTCAACTTTTTCTTATGCTACTTCCTTAACAATAAGTTACTATGGCTTTAATAAGTGGCTAGGAGCAGGGTTCATAATTTTATACTATAAACTGAAAAATAATTTTTTACATTCTCTCAACAAAAGGAAAACATTAAATGATTACCTCAGTAAATCTGTTCCGATTGGCTTGCAAGCCAACTTTTACTACCTCAAAAGGGTTGACCACGATGGCTTCTGTTAGTCCAGATCCCAGACCAGCAATGGCAAATGTCTAGAAAAATTAAGTCAATCAATACTTTAAAACAAGTTATCATGTGTATGAGGTTAAACATCTCACTTATTACACTATGCAGCTGAATGTTATAATGAGAATGGAGAAACTCACATAAATGCACCATATACCATTACTAAACAGCTTTAGATCTTGATTCGATGCTGACAATTCATGAAGCAGAAATTACAGAAGCCACAAACCACATCCTAACAATTCAAAATAAAATGTCAAAGCCCCATCAACAATGACTTTGTCCTTTAATGAAAAGCAAGGTTGTTCTACACATTTAAGGTGGATACTAAAACATCTGCACATGTAACAACTAAGGGTTTGACTTAGTAAAAGGAGAGCTTAGTTTTTAAACAACTGCTTAAATACATTTAGCGGGCATATAAAAAATTCAAGGAGCAGAGCCAGAAATAAAATGTTTATAAAAAGCTAAATTTCAGGTAACCAAAGAGTATAGCTGAAAATATTTAAATATATAGCCACATTCTTAGAGTCACTATTCTAGGAAGTTAAGAAACAAAAAATAATTTAAAAATTCATCTTTTATGTTTTTTTTAAACTGAGCCCTATTTTTCTAGACCTAGAAGCTGAGGGATAAAGGTTGAGGTCAGAAATTGCTAGGTTGTCTTGAAGGGCTCAAATAAAATCTAGAACATTCAGCAAAAGGCAGCTATGTCTCAGGTTATTTTCTACCTGTTAAGAATTTCTGCACTAGGAAAGAACAACTTTCTAGAATTTTCTTTTAGAAAATGCTGAAGGGTTTTTTTCAGAAACTTAAATAACTACAACTATTAAAACACACACTTGGCAGGAAAACAAAATAAAACAAAGTCTCAAACCTTCAAAACAGATGCTGGAAAAAATAATTCTTTAGTGCTGAAGCTCTAACTCCAGGAGAAGAGTTATACTATAACAACTAGGAGAAGAAAAAAAGCCACCGAAGAGTAAAGAACAGAAGCTTTTATTAGACGTCTATAATAGGAGACTAAAAGAGAAAAGGGAAAAAACAATGTTCTATATCCTTTGAAGGGGAGGCAAGATTTGGTTGGTGGTGGCTTATTAGTTCCCTGTTCCTTATCAGGATCTCCTATAAAACAACTCATGCAAATAGTTACCATGGTGCCTGGCCAGGGTGGGCGGTTTCAGTGTGCTTCCCCTAACAGAACCAGGGCAGGATCCAGAGCCAGGAGTCTGAGTTTAGGTTCTGATTCTGCCACCTTCCTGGCTATGTGACCAGAGCTGCCACGTACAGTAGTTTACGCACAAAGGTGCGTGTGGGGCTGAAATCAGCCTGCGCCCTATTTATCAAGCGTGAATTCTGGAAAGGCCTCAGTCAGGAGAAAGGAGCACCTTTTCATAATCCACACAAAACCACCATGTGTGTCAGCTGCAACTCTGTAGATAAGTAACTGAATCTTTTAAAGACAATGTGGTACATACATACAATGGAATATGACTCAGCCATTAAAAAGAATGAAATAATGCCATTTGCAGGAACATGGATGAACCTGGAAATTACTACTAAGTGAAATGTGTCAAAGACAAATCTCATAGGATATCACTTATATTTGGAATCTAAAAAAAAAAAAAGATGCAAATGAACTTATTTACAAAACAGAAACAGATTCACATACTTAGAGAACAAGAACAAACATTATTACCAGAGGGGAAGGGAGGAGGGGAGGGATAACTTGGGGGTTTGGGATTGACATGTACACATTACTATATTTAAAATAAAAGGCCTTTCCATGAAAAAAAAAACAATGAATTTTTTATGTCACAGTTTTCTCATTTGTAAAATGGAGACTATAATATCTAATCTTTGTATTTAATAAGATTATTATGAGGGTCAAAGTCATGTGTGAAAGCCTCTTGTAAATTGCTGTTACTGTTACTAAAAACCACTGTTACTGTTGCACAAAGAGGAAGAACAAGATTTCACATGGATTTCAGGAGAGAATAACTAACAATGTTCTCCTTTAATGCCCCTTCATCACAATTTTAAACATATCTGTATAGGGTAACAGATCAAAAATTTTATTCATTTATCTCAGACTCCCATCATGGAAGCCAAAAGCAGAAGAAAAAGAAAAATACTAGTCCCAAACTCTTCTGACTGAAAAAAGCTAAAATCCAGATGTTCAGGTTTTTATTACTATATGCAACCTTCCAAGTAATTCACTTTTTTGTTCTTCTATAAAACTCAGCTACATTTGCTGTCAAAACTAGTGTTCAGCAGTCCCTTGTCAAAAGAATTGATCAGCTATCAGCATATCATGTTACTCAGGTTGTTCCAGAGACCAGCGGTAACTGTCAGGTTCCCAGCCTCCCAGGCTTTTCGTGTAAGAGCACCAGGGGACAGTTAACAGCTATTTAAGTGTCTAGCTGTATCAAAGAGAAACTGAAATAAATGAGTTCAAGAAAACAGAAAAACTGTATACAGTTTGCATGAATTCAGTGAGAGGATCTGGAGTGGCCAAATGCTTTTCTTTCTGAATTCTCAAGAAAGAAGCATGGTCTCTCACATGTGATGCTCTACCCAGAAACACCCAGCCGACCCTCTGGAAACCATCCTCTTTTTAACAAGATGTTTCCAAAGTGAAAGGAGACATTCAGGGAAGACACTGAGGAATTAACAAGAAACCTCAGCTAATTTTAGGACTCATGCTACCACTTCTCCTTCCATGAGAGGCCTCCTCACAGCCCCCTTGTTTAAGCAGGAGCCTGGACCAGAGGTTTCCTTGTCGGAACACGAAGCAGCACTGTCGGGTTATGGAGCCTTCCTTGAAAGGGAGCATGTACGATTGTTTTTAAAAATAGCAGCTAATTCTTAATCAATCTTTGGTGTTGTTTGGTTGACCAGTCGTGTCTGACTCTTTTGTGACCCCACAGACTGTAGCTTGCCAGGCTCCTCTGTCTATGGGATTTCCCAGGCAAGAATACTGGAGTGGGTTCCCATTTCCTTCTCCAGGGGATCTTCCAGACCCAGGGGGTAGAACCTGCGCCTCCTGCGTGGCAAGTGGATTCTTTACCACTAAGCCACCAGGGAAGCCTGGTGAATTACCACTTCCCCGGTGGCTCAGCGGTAAAGAATCCCCCTGTGATGCAGAAGCCATGGGAGGCACAATTTTGAATTCCTGGATCCAGAAGATCCCCTGGAGAACACGGCAACCCACTCTAGTATTCTTGCCTGGAGAATCCCATGGACAGAGGAGCCTGGCGGGCTAGGATCCATAGGGTCGCAAAGAGTTGGACAATGAAGTGATTGAGCATGCAAAGTAATTAAAGAGCTGAAGCTCAGAACGCCGCCCCTTTGGCTGAGTTCTGAGGTCCATTCCATCAGGTAAACTGGAGGATGGAAGGTACATTGTAAGGTACATTTGTAGAGGTTGGAAGGCACGTTGTCACTTGGAGGGCCAAGGTAGATTTAGTCTTGTTTTGCAGATTTTGAGCAGAAATTATTGTACTGGCTCTTTCTGGGGCTCTCACTGCACTCATACTGATAGAACTTATTTGGCCAACATAATTTAACTTGTTTTGTGAAAAGCAACAAAATCACTAAGAAAGAAAGGAGTGGTATCTACAAATGTTCAAATCACCAAATGACTTTTTCGTAATAGTTGAGATGACATTGTAAGATCACTATTCTCCCCAACTATAAAAGGCCCCTCAGTGTGCATCTGACCACAGAGTGACCTCAAGTCCTATACTTACTACAGCTTGAGCAAAAGCTGGAAAAGTGACCTGTTAGGAAATAATTTTAGGTACACTGACTTTCACATAAATAGATATGTGTAGTATGCATGTAAACACATGCATTTTTTGGGTTTAAAGGAGTCTTTGACAAATGTACCTTTTATTTTATATTCTTCTCATATGGGCCTTTCCACACATATCATTATTATCATAAATTCATCACTGGGAGCTATAAAATAGCCAAATTGTGAGTTATTAGGAAGATGGCTTTCAACAAGTAGCTGAACATTGAATAACTCAAATTCATATTTTAGTAGCTGAGCTTGGGGAATCAAAGGGGTTTTTGTTTCCAGATTTCGCTTTATGAAATAACACACACACTTAAGTATAATAAATACTCTCACTTACCAATGCTGGTGACAGTGACACATATCCAAGCAATTTCTTGTACTGCTCAAAGGTGAAAAACTGTGAAACAAAACCAAACTCAGAGATTTATAATAATTTCCTGCAACAGACCTTTAAATTGACTCAAATTTTTTAGTAAATCATTATATTCACTAGCAACTTAAAAAATGATAAACCATCGAACACAGTTTTTAATCCAGTCTCAGGCAGTTGCTATTGAATCTTACTTGAACATTCACATTTTTAAATGCAGCTATAATAACCTACAGAAGAGCTGATGGAATCCTTTATAGCAGTAAATGAACCATACAGCTGCCATTTACCATGACCATTTTCAGTTTCCCTAGACATCAATAGGCTTCTTTTTTATGGCAGTGATTCAAAATTATAGGCATAGAGACCTGAAGTCTTCGGTCTCCTATGTTTTTTCTATGACCTGCTTTCCCAGTGAATGCCCAATTTTCCAACCCCCTTGTAAAAGACCCACTTCTCGGCTGTAACTCGCATTTATATTGCTGTCTATCTCTACTGTTCCATGGGATTTCTAAACACTCAATAATGATGAGGATGCCACAATAAACAAGGAAAGGACCCAACAAGGATACATCTAATCTGTTCCCTGCCTGAAAGTAAAACTGTCCTCAATCTGAATGAAGAAAGACAGCTATTTAATCTTCCCTTTAAAATATGATGATGATGATGATGATGATGATGAAGACTATGTTTAATATAATTTTCTCTGTGAAGGGATTTCTATGGAGGCAAATCTAATCAGTCACTTTGTATAATATGCCCCAAATAAAATTTTCTCCTTTCTATGCTGTGCATTTTGACAACAATCTGGTTGAACATGATGTTTTGCTCCTAGACTCTCTGTTAGGTACCCTGCAAAAATCACCGATAATAAAAAACACACTCTTAGGTCCTGCTAGGGTCTGATTCTCAAGACTACAGAAATGGCATGGGCATTTTATGGTATTACATGTCTTCTACTCTATTACTTTATAACCCAGTACAATGGAGCAAGAAAAAAAATGTAGATTTGAAAGCCAGATAATATTCTGTTGTTAGGAAGAGGTAGTTACATGTAGACGTGGCTCTCATGAATCTTCGGGCAGTTCAAGGGTCTTTACGTCACCGGATAGACTGATTCTTTTAACGACTCAGAAATGATTTTTGTGCAATGGTCCTTTAGATCACCTATGGATGTAGACTTCCATAGAACAGGAATTCATTCTTTCACTGATTTGACAAATATTTCTTGGTTCGCACACTGGGGATGCTGCATAAACAAAGAGAAACCCCTGCTTTCTTGGTTGGTTTAACCATTCTAGTGGGTGGTGATAACCCTGAAACCATCCTGATGTTCAACTAGTAACACCAGGAGCCACCACAGTTTTGATGAGAGATGTACTAGAAATGATTAAAAGGAAAAGGGTTTAAAAAATAATTTATGTTTTTCTTTCTTCTCATGGTCATCATCATAACAATTCTTTGATAATCGCTTTGTGTGGATTTTGACACGAGCAGTCCTAGGTTTGAATCCTGACTTGGCTCTAGAAGCATAGCTTGACCTTTCTGACCTTGAGGACACAAGACTTCACTTCTAGAGTAGTCCTTAAATAAGAGAACTTGAGGAAGATTTCTTGACAGTCCCGGCACACAGGAGACTTTCAGGAAATCTTAGTTTCCATTTCCTTTCTTCACTTTGGGACTAAAGGAACCATAGATCCCTTATTGACATGGACCATTCACGAGAGCCTGCTGTGGGCCAGGAAACAGGCCTTTGCCCATGCTACTGCATTTAAGCCATTCGACAGGCTATAGTGCAGTCATGATGCCCATTTGTAGATATCTGTCCTGCAGCTAGTGAGTCGAAGGACTGAGGTTTCTCCCTACGTCCAACTCCAAACCCTGAGTTTTCTCTCAACTGCTCTACTGCACTGCTCACTGCTGAGCCATGATTTTTAGTGGTTTGGGAAGAGATTCTCTATGCTAGAGTTTTCTTCCTGCCTTCCCTGACCCTGGAAGCTGAATTCCTTAAGGCAGAAGATTTCAAACTTTTCTGATCACAATCTAGGTAAAAATTATTTACCCAACTCAGGTATATACATGCATACAGCACACACTCAGATTTATAACTGAAACAAAACACTGCTGTAAAACAATGTTTAGCCCATCACTATGTGTAATGCATTCTGTTTCTCCTCTATTTCATCAGAAAATTTTTTCTGGTGACCCACTAAATTGATTTCAGACCTCACAGGTCATGGCCCATATTTTGGAAACATGCTCAAAGGGGTCCATGTGAGTTCAGGGAAGTTCTGGGAGAGGATGGACCTTGCAGAATGCCTCACTACCTTGTTCCCTTCCAGTGTGAGTACACATTTTTTCTTTCTGACTTTCTGTCATGAAAAGAAATTATAGACTAAATAGATCTCAAAGAAGTGTAGAACATAGACTTGACCTGTGATGTGCTGGGCTGTGCTTAGCTATTCAGTCATGTCCTACTCTTTGTGACCCCATGGACTGTAGCCCACCAGGCTCCTCTGTCCTTGGGGATTCTCCAGGCAAGAATGCTGGAGTGGGCTGCCATGCCCTCCTCCAGGGGATCTTCCAAACCCAGGGATAAAACTCAGGTTTCCTACATTGGAGGCTGATTCTTTACTGACTGAGCCACCAGGGAAGCCCAAGAATACTGGAGTGGGTAGCTTACCCCTTCTCCAGGGGATCTTCCCAACTCAGGAATTGAATCAGGGTCTCCTGCATTGCAGGCAGAATCTTTACCAGCTGAGCTACTAGGGAATCCCAGACTTGACCTGTAACTCTAAGCAGTTCTCACAGGGAATTCCAACACTACACTTTGGGGCAATTCTAGGCTTTTCATTTTCCCATCTCTAAAACTTAAAAAAAAAAAAGAAAAGCTACCACTAGCTGGTTGGTACTCATCAGCAGTCTGGCTGGAAGATTCTGGTTAATGGTTGGGATGAAGTGATTCAGGTTCCTGGCAATAAACAAGCCTCATAGAGCAGTGATAAGTTGCTAATAGATTAAATCCAAAAGTAATGAACAAATATATATTACATATTCTAATAAACAAATAGTGCTTTGAACTAAAAAAAAAAAACTTGTTTTAATTTCTACCTTTGCAACCAAAGTCTAATTTACTGAATATAAAATAAAACAATATCTCAAGAAAGGAAAAGTTAAAATCTTTTAAAATGGATTTCCAACAATATTAAAATAATGTAATGTCATTACAATGTAAAGCCCATTATTAGCTAAAAATATTCATTCATTCAACAGATACTTATCAAATGTCTCCCATCTGTAAAGTTTAGAAGATTTTACACTAGACTATATTCTTAAGAACTAGCAGATTGTTATTTTAATTCCTTTCTATGCATCACTAATCCTTTATTGCCTTCATGATATTTAGTGCAGAGAAGTGATAAAGTTACCCTATCACATAAAATATGAGATTATACTCTAAGGATGAAATTAAGAGAGTCAACATGTTGAAGCTCCAATATTTCGGCCACCTAATGCCAAGAGCTACTTGTTGGAAAAGACCCTGATGCTTGAAAAGATTGTGGGCAGGAGGAGAAGGGGGTGACAGAGGATGAGATGGTTGGATGGCATCACTGGAGACAGTGAAGGACAGAGGAGCCTGGAGTGCTGCAGTCCATGGCAATGCAAAGAGTTGGACATGACTTAGCAACTGAACAATAACAACAGAATGTAGTAATGTTACCTATTCAAAGTCATGCACATGTGTACTAAAGAGCTTTGAAAACATTTATAGTCAGTCAAGGTTTTGGGAATCTTGAATATAAAATCTGGAATCCAAATTACCATGGTATACATAATCTATCTACTGGAATCTTGAAATTGGTAGTCTGGTTGGGAGAGGCGTTGGACCTGGAGGACAGGCTGTGTGGTCCCTGGAGAAGTGTAAAGCTGTGGTTGTACAGGGGAGGTGGACACAGTTTGCCTGGGTGACCCAGCCCTCTGGAGGGTAGTTTCATTGCTCACTAAACAATCTGGGTGACTAAGCTGACCTCCCAGATCATCTATTCTGAGAGGCAGTTACGTTACAGGGAAACAGTCTGATCCATCTGGGTCGTACTTTTAACATGAAGGCCTTGAGAAGTGCCCAGACTAGGACTGACTATTCCCCATCACAGAAGCAAACCCTTCTGGGTACTGCTCTCAGTGCCCTATACATTTTGAAGCCTCCCAGTTTGGTCGGTGGTAACAGGCACTATTCCCTGTCCTGTGTGAGTGCCCAGCACTGTTCCTGTGAATCCTTCCGACCGCTCTTTCCAGGCCTCACTAGTTTCCTCACGTGTGCACTGGTCAGCTGGATACCAGAGGTGACTCTCTGCAGATCTTAGGTGTCTCTGTGCAGATCTCTCCTTCTCTGGTGCTCTGTCCGGCAAACTCTAGATGCCTTCCCCTCCCCCCAGCCTCTCAGCTCCTTCTCAACCCAGGGAGTCCAGTGGTTGAGGGAGTCCACTGGATTTCTCCTGTGTATTCCTGAGCTGAGAACTCAAGGCAGTGAGTTGGGGCAATCAGCAGGGCACATCTCATCTGTTTTGCATCTCAGGTATGACTCTCCCTCTTTGTTTCATGTTCAGTGTTTTAAAAATATTCTGGCTTCATATATTTTGTTCATTTTCTGTTTTTGCTGTTTCAGGCAGCAGAGTAAATCTGGTCCCTGTGACTTCATCTTGGCTGGAAATGGAAGTCTTGGCTTTTCGGAAACTCTGAATAGTAGATGTGGGAATTTGGGGGAACAGGACAGGAATTCTCCTGTTATAAAGTAATAAATTTTCTTTCTGTTTCTTGTTACATGAAAGTGAAAGTGTTATTTGCTCAGTTGTGTCCACTCTTTGTGACCACATGGACTGTGGCCCTCCAGGCTCCTCTGTCCATTGGATTCTCCAGGCAAGAATACTGGAGTGGGTAGCCATTTCCTTCTCCAGGGGATCTTCCCAACCCAGGACTGAACCCGGGCCTTCCACATTGCAGGTAGATTCTGTACCACTGAGCCACCAGGGAAGCTCCTGTTACATGTTTCATTTATTCATCTAATATCCATTGAATGTCTACTTGTAGGCACTGTGTCAAGTGTAAAGGATACAGTGGTGAACAAATAGACCTCACAATATATAATATTTTGTGAGTTTGGTTGGCATTAAGCAGTCCTTGAGAGTCTGATCATGAACTGATGGTGTTTCTGGACCTGTGATGCTCAAAACTAGATCCTGGAATCAAGCATGAAGTACCTGCCATCTCTGAGCAACCAACTGGTCTCTTTCAGAGGTCTTCATCTCCTTTTGCTAATTGCAGTACTAATTCTGTCTCTTATTTGTGAAGGGGAGTTTCATTTATTTAGCATCGATGAATCTTATTATTTTAATACTGATATTCATATCAAAGGATAAAGTACAGGCAAAAATTATCTATTTCTAGACATGTCTGTTTCTTTCTCTATACATATACATACATTTATATACATAATTTCGGAGACCATATATATATATGTATACGTGTGTGTATATATCTATGGCCTGAAAATTTTTTCAAAGTAAACTTTGATGGCATACAATAAAGCAGTTTATGATGTATGAAATTGTTGCAATCAGATGATCATTTTCCTCACAAATCCTAAGATAAATATCTATAAAAGGAATGTTTTCATGAATTGTGTTGAAAAACTGGTGCTATCCATCTGGCAAAGATACACTTAACTCAAAGTCATGCTTAAAAAGCCAACATACTTACCATATGTCTCAATAATTTTAAGGTAAAATCTACTTGAAACAAGATGTCTGGGACACATACACCATATCCAGTTGCCCAAAAGTTCATCTGTTAACCATTGTTCTGGCAGGGAGCATTGTTTTTTTAAAGTAGAGACTAGCTCAGTTTCGTAAAGCTCAACTTTTTTTCTTCCATAAAAGACTGTTCAACATTGATAAACCTTAATCCTCTAAAAGCTTAAATTGTCTCCAACGTATAGTGTTAAGGAAAAATATTCCAGGAAAAACTGTAATTACAGTTTACTTTATTTATACATGTAAAACTCTGAACAAATGAATATATTATTCCGTGGAGACAAAGTGACTTTCCTTTTGAACAGGAACTATGCTCTGTTTGTTTACTTGGGCAATCTTTTATCAAGTGAAGCCATTTCATAATTCAATTCAGCTCTCTTGTGTGCTTTGGTGAACTTTTTCCAGATTCTCTATTGCGATTCAGATCCTTCTAATGAAATTTGTATTGAAGTAATAATATAAAATCACAAAAACTATGGCAACAAAGAGGTGAATTTATAGAGGAAGTATGTTTTAAAGCTTTGCTTTCTACACTCTAGACCAGAATTAAATCCTATTAAATCTCCATTTTCACATGAGTAAAACTTTGGTGTCTGTGTATGTATGTTTTTTTTTAATCATAATTTTTAACCCAGTCATCTTCTTGATTAACTGAGTATAAGCATATAAGCTGCTTTTTCTTACCTTTCAGGAATGTTGGGAATACAAAATGAGTAATGTGTGTGAAAAAAGCTTTATGTCATCACTTGGAAAGGAAGTCTTTAAGTTTATTTTATCTTTATTATGGAAAGACAAAGCTGTATTTGGTGATGGCAGTGGTGTAGCGGAGGGGGCAATGCCATCAGAGTCACTGTGATCAGGACTTTTGTCTGAGAGAACCTAGAAAAAAGCATGATCAGATTTATTTCTTTTCCCCTTGGAGGTCCTGCGAGATCAGGAGGCTTCCCCAGTGGCTCAGCTGGTAAAGAATCTGCCTGCATTATGAGAGACCTGGGTTCAATCCCTGGGCTGGGAAGATCCCCTGGAGAAGGGAACAGCTACCCACTCCAGTATTCTGACCTGGAGAATTCCATGGGCTGTATAGTCCATGGGGTCACAAAGAGTCAGACACGACTGAGTGACTTTCACTTTCACTTTCCCCTGGAGGTCCTGCTATATCTCCATGTTCATATCCAGACACTGAACCGGCAGGGAGCACATAAACCTCCATAGGTGGGACTTCCCTGGCGGTCCAGTGGTTGAGACTTCACGGTTCAATGCAGGGGTTGTGAGTTTGATTCCTGGTCAGGGAGTTAAGATCCCACATACCTTGTGGCCAAAACACCATAACAGGAAACAGAAGCAATATTGTAACAAATCTAGTACTTTAAAAATGGTCCACATTAAAAAAAAAATCTTAAAAAAACTCCATAGTTCTGTGGTGAAAGAATGGAAATCAATGTAGTGGAAGCATTGATAGTAATTTTGTGAAAACAAGTATAGAATATTTTAAAAGAGGAGATCAGGGTGGAAAAAATGAAGTTACCATACCAAATAAATATGTTATATAAGAGTCACACAGAAAGAAATATAATGTATTAGTTCACTCTGTTCATAAAATGAGAATGATTTAGGGAAGATTTTTCTACTTCTCCTCTCTCCTCTCCTCTCTCTCTTTCTTTACTAATTATTGCTCCAAAGGCAAAGTTAGTAAATTGCCTTGAGAAAAAAATCCAAGCTCTTTTGTAGCTGCTGTGGTTTGATTACATGAGTTTCATTTACCACTGTGCTTTTTGTGTAACTTCACCATTAGAAGGGAATGCTTTTACCTAGAGAAAAAAAAATCCACAAACCAATATAGCAATATTTGAGAAAATGACCAAGTCTAATTATGATAAAAATATAATTTCTATGTAAAAATTTTAGTATTTCACGTTTAATTCCCATTAATGCCCCATAGCTTATGGTGGGATGTGCTAATACTGAAGCACTAAGTCCATTTTCACTTGATGCAAAGGCATATGTTGTTTACCTTCACTGCTCTTTTTGGTGTTTCAGCCAAGATGGGTGGTAGAATCCCCTTGTAAAAACCGAACAACCTATTGGAGAAATGAAAAGATTTATGTAAGTAAGGAGGGCTTTCCAGGCGGCATGGTCTCCTGCCAATGCAGGAGATGCAAGAGACGCAGGTTCAATCCCTGGGTCAGGAGGATCCCCTGGAAGAGGAAATGGCAACTCACTTCAGTGTTCTTACATGGAAAATTCCATGGACAGAGGAGCCTGGCAGGCTGCAGTCCATGGTGTTGCAAACAGCTGGACATGACTGAGTGACTATGCAATCATGCACATATAAGTAAGGGAATTAGGATGGATAAAGCAATTTATCTTAAAGTATTCCCAACTATTCAATGTAGCTCATTAGTCATGAAATCTTCCTTTGTTTTAAGGCTAAAGTGGAGAGACTATGAATTCTACATTTATATATTCTATGAGATTCAGAAGAGGAATAAATGATGCTGAGACTGGAACCCCTTAGGTAAGCTGCTAATCATGAGTTGTACCTTAAAGATAAACTCAATCCTCCTTAATCTAAGGAATCTTCAATTTATTTTCTAAGTTGTGTGGTTGGTAGCCTTGAGCTCTCTACCATCTTGTATCTCTTCCCTGTGGTCACCAAATGAAGTTAAGGTTACACCTGAGCCCACTAGACTAAAACTTTGGAGGCTAACCAGGTGATGAAACCCCCAATTTTAGCTTTACTAACATAGGGGAAACTAACAAACTATATGGCTGTGGAACTAGGGTTCCTAGCCCTGTCCCAAATTAGTCATAATCTTTTTAACTTCTTTGATGGAGATGAAAGAAGGTCAAGGAGGGCTAATTGCAGAGACATGTTCCTGACAGTAGAAGTATCAAACTTTCCTGGAGGTGGCGCACGCATGCTCAGTTGTGTCTGACTCTGTGACTCTACGGACTGGAGCTCACCAAGCTCTCCTGCTGATGTGCAATCTCACAGGGCATGGGACAGCTGTTGTTTTCAATACTGACATGTGGTCACCTATTCAGACATTTTTAGGAAAAAAAAGAATGAGTGCCATATGCCTATAATAAATTTTATAAAAAGTCAACATTTATTTCTCATTAAAATTTAAGATTTGAAATCTGCCCTGGAATCTTTACACACTCATATACATATATATATATTATATATATATATATATATATAATATATATATATATATAAAATATATATGCTATGAGGGTATGAAAGTGAAAGTTGCTCATTCGTGTCTAACTTTTTGTGACCCCATGGACTACATAGTCCATGGAATTCTCCAGGCCAGAACACTGGATTGGGTAGCCTTTCCTCAAGGGGATCTTCCTAACCCAGGGATTGAACCCAGATCTCCCACACTGCACGTGGATTCTTTACCAGCTGAGCCACAAGGGAAGCCTATCCCTTCTTGAGCAGATCTTCCCAACCCAGGAATTGAACCGGGGTCTCCTGCATTGCAGGCAGATTTTTCATAAACTGAATTATCAGGGAAGCCCCATGAGGGTATAGTGTAAATATATACATATTATGAAAATATTTCAATAGGCAAAAATATTCTGCATCATTTTCTGAGATAATTAATTCCCCCCTGGTGAACCAGTAAGTGGCTACAGATAAAGGTAGGACTCAACAGGTTCCTATTTTAGGATAGCCACTTAATATCCTAGAGAAGGCTGGAGCTTCTCTGATTAACCCATCAAACTTCACTCCAGCATTCTTAAGTTGGGTTCTGCTTCTAGCTGTGTTCTGGAACAAAAAAGTTAAGAGTTTATTCAGATTAACCCACTGCGGCACTCAATCCAACACAGCAACCTCTTGCTCTTCCTCAACACACTGGCTTACACATCACCTTTCAGTGAAGGGAGCAAAAGGCTAGTCTTACAGCTTTTAATTGTTAATCTCTTGAGGGCTGGTGTTCCCTACAGTGCTTACCCCAGAGTCTTATGTGTGTGTGTGTGTGTGTGTGTGTGTGTGTGTCTGCACATGTGTATGTAAACAGAATACAGATATTTGTTAAGCTTACAGATTTTACGAAGAGAAAGAAAGGAATCAAATGATCCCTTAATGTGGGCTTACTCTGCTGTTTTCACCTTAATGAATAGCACGAGCATTTGTGTTAATATATAGAAAGTAAAGCAGACATGTGCTTTGAAGAACTATGGGAATTCATGAATTCCTCCACTTCCTTTCCATTTCAACTACTGAGGCCTGAAATTTACTTGTAAAATTTAAATACTCTTTCTAACTTGAATTTCATTATAAATTATCATATAATTTTCAGCATGAGGATGACTCTGCCTAGGTTTGATCTTCCTAAAAGATAAATATGATTTTCTTGAATAGAAGTTCTATATTTATAATAAAAGACATTATTAGTTCTGCTCTTTTTGTGCTGCTTTTTTCACACCTGGAAGATCATGCCTGGTTATGGGGGCAGGAATAAAGAAGAACATTTAAGTAAGGAAAGCTTCTGGAACAGAGTGTCTCTGTTAATAGAGGTACTTGAAATCCCATGCAACAGAGAACAGATATAGGATCAACAGTAGCTCAGCTGGAGAAGAAAGATCTTAGGGACAAACATCTGATGAATCATTTGAAAAGTGAGCATGTAGGAAACAGATTAGACTTTTCTGTTTGTTTCTAGGTGGTAGAACTAGGACCAACAGGTGGAAGCAACAGAGAAAGACACATTTTTGGCTCAGTAGGAGCTTGATACAAGGAAGTATTTCTAACAGTCAGACCCATCTAAACATAGAAAGGACTCTCCTTTAAAGTGGTATGTTCCCTTGGGGATGTGGTCAAGCAGTGTGGGTGACTACTCATCATGGATGCCAGAGATGGAAGTACACAACGATGGAAGGATTTGATGGCCCTCAAGGTTGCTTTACTCCAATCCTCAGATTTTGTTATCCTAAGAAAAGGAACAAGAAGACACAGAAAAGCACATTTCTGAAGACAGACACTGCATCACTTTAAACTTTTGCCTAAAGTGGAGCACTACTTCTCTGGAGGAGGACAGAAGTCTTATAAGCAACGCAGAAAGGTCTTCATTTAAAATGATGAAAGAAAATATTAAAAAGAGGTGTAAGGCAGGAGGGAAGAGAGGCAGGTGGGATAACCATAAGGATTTAATCTGAAAAGAGCTGGGAGGTCCGGAGCCCTCTGCTTCATGTTGGTGATGCTTCTGTGATGCGCCCTCTCTCTGCTCTGCTCTTTTATACGCAGTCATCTCCTGCTCCCTCACCAGCTCCAGCCAGCTCGTCATCCTGAACTCTCTAACGGTGAACGAACAGCTTTAATGGCAGATTCTCAAGGACCATAGGCAGCATTTGCTGACAAATGAGAAGCAAGAATCATTTACTTCCTTGCATTATTTTTATAGTATATCCATGCAATAGTGGATATCTATGGAACAGCCAGGCTGGCAACTCTTCTGTTGAGAACTGTCCCACCCAATTTTTTTTAAACTACTAGAACCCATATATTAGTACAATATGATACTGCTTGTAGGCAGTGGTTGACTGGGCAACTTGCTGAATGGATCCAAATGGTACTCCATCTCTTTGTTCCTATTAATCTGATCCAAGTAGAGTTTTTCTCCAGGATTTTCAAACTGGAACTGAAAAGGTCAGCCTTGCTCTGTGTGGTTGAAGCTCTAAGATGATAAGGCTAGAGTATTAACAGTAGTCATGTTTTCTGTCATTCAGGGAAAGTCAATCTGCAGTGATAAGAAAGAAGGAAGTCATCATTCAGGAAAACAAAGAAGCAAGATGCAGAAATTCTGGTCCTGTCAGTGTGATTCTGCGGCCAGGATTTCTTTAAGCCTCATTACGTCTTGACCCTTCTTGAATAATGACATTTTCCTTTGCTTTTGATTCTTTGAGATACCCAGTAATATTTATAATAAATTTCTTTATTTACTTATAAACAAAAGTCCTGGATCCAGAAATTGGCCTCTACAGTCAAAGTGACTGTTGCTGTTCCTCCATACTGTGGCCTCTCCTATGAAGAGGCTTTGGTCAGGTAAGAGCGGCACTTGGGCCAATTCAAAGAGTCACACTCTAAATGTGAGCAAAAATGCAAATCGAAACTACAGTGAGCTACCACCTCACACCAGTCAGAATGGCTATCATTATCAAGTCTACAAATAACAAATGCTGGAGAGGATGTGGAGAAAAGGGAATCCTCCTACACTCTTGGTGGGGATGTAATTGGTGCAGCCATTATGGAAAACAGTATGAAGGTTCCTCAGAAAAATAAAGATAGGGTTGCCATATGATCCAGCAGTATATTCAGACATACTTATAATTTGAAAAGATACATGCACCCCTATGTTCATAGCAGCACTGTTTATAATAGCCAAGGCATGGAAACAACCTAAATGTTTATCAAAGATGAGTGGATAAAGAAGCTGTGGTATACATATACAACGGAATATTATTTAGTCATAAAAAGATGAAATAATGCCATTTGCAGCTATATGGATGGACCTAGAGATGATCATACCAAGTGAAGTAAATCAGAAAGAGTAAGACAAATACCATATAATACTGTTTACATGTGGAATTGAAAATATGACACAAATGAACATATCTATGAAATGGAAACAGACTCATAGACAAAGAAAACAGACTTGTGGTTGCCAAAGGGGAAAGGGGGTAAGGGACTGAAGCACTGGGAGCTTGGGATTAGCAGATACAAACTGGTATATAAAGGATGGATAAACAACATCTCACTGTATAGCACAGGGATCTATATTCAATACCCTGTGATAAGCCAGAATGGAAAAGAATGAGAAAACAAATATATGTAACTGAGTCACTATGCTGTACAGTAGAAATGTAAAATAACTACACTTCAACAATTTTTGTTTTAAGTCTGAGCAAGAGAATGTGGGCAAGGCCTTAAGCTGATGACTTATTTTTTTTACTTGATTGATAATAACTGGAAGTTTTCCTAGTGTAAAAGTATGACATACAGAGTCTAAAAAACAAAAAGGACTAGTAATGTCTTATGAATAAGATACTCTTTCTGGCTAAAAAATTGATGTTTATACTCACATACACTGTTCATTCTGCCAATTTTTTTTTCTGTGCTTATGTAGTCTTGGCTTGAAATACAGGGCATGTAGCTTATCAGGACAGTAAGCAAGGAAGTTAAGAGATTTGCAACACTCATATCAGCATGCTTCAACCTGTCTACTTCTCAAGAACCAGATTGACACATTTCGTCTACTCCCTGAATGAATGGAAAGTGAGATTCTAATGTCTGCTGAGGAGACAGTAAAGCCATTACTGTGGTTTTAAGTTTTGATACATAGCAAGCCAACTGGGGAACTCTTTGGAAGAGATACAAGAACCAGTTTAAGACCTCCTATAAAACTGCAGTATGAACTGTATGGAAGACTTCATATTTTGTTTCTCAGAGTTGTTCTAAAAATTATGAGTTTGATGTTAACTTCCCTGTGTAGGAAAATGCTAACTTGGATGTATATTAACTTGTATTAATACTGTTGTAAGTAAAAATAGTCAAATTTGGTGAATGCTTAATGTGGACTTGCCACTCTGATAAGAATAAATATATGAAGGCATATGGGCATATTTTAATCTCATTCAACTTTCACAACAACCCTTCCTTTGAAGCAGGAATGATAATTTTCTTCATATTGCAGATGAAGCCTGTCCTCACAGTCTCTTGTAATTGTCCACAGTCCTCAGTGCTTGTCCACTGAGAGGTAGAGGTATTGCAGTTTTTCTTAAAATAAAACTATTTTTACAAGCACATTTGAAAAGTCAAGTTACTTCTATTGCAAAAAATGTCTTGTCATTTCTTATTTTAGGAAAAGCAGTTAAAAATCAGATTCTATTCCACTTTCACTCTCTTTTAAGGTAATATGCAACACTCCCTGCATAACTGATAGATCTGGGCTGAGATGAACAAGATCATTTTCTGGAAAAATTTTGGGTTGTTTATAAAATATTTTCTAGGTGAATGAGATAAAAAAACTTACACTGTAGGATAAATTTTTTCCCCATAGGATACAGTTTTGCCCTTAAGACAAATATCAGGATAATTCTGTGTGGAAAAAGGCAATGCATAGTTTAATAATATGATAAAACAATGAATTATTCCTATTAAATACTAAAATAAAAATGATTGTTGTTCAAAAAGTCAGTGGGGAGCCCTTCTAGTTGTTGACTTAACAGATACCCTCCTCAACCGTCTTTGTTCCTAGAGGTACAGGTATTTACCATTCCCTGCACTTTGGGAAGAGAGCCCTTTGCCAGTCCAGGGGGTGAAGCAGAATTCTTCAAGCCAACCATGGTGGTCCCATTTCCTTCCTAGCAAGGAGGTTAAACATGGACATACAACCCAAACCTAGCCCCTTGGACCAGCAAAGAGGGAGGGATGCATGCTGGAAGTCTTGAATTTCTAGCCTAAGGAAAAGAGTACATAGGAAGAAAAGAACCTTTTTCACTACATGCCGTCCACACTGCATGAGATCCCTGTGTATTGCTGTCAAGTGAAATATCACTGCCCGCAAGCTGAGGATGTCCAGCAAAAAGAAAAGACTTTGACCTTGATGACATCATCAGACTGCTTAATGAACCAATCCTGGCATCCTACCTTCAGATGTCTGGTTACATGAAACTGAAAATAAACCTTTACTACTTGAGCGCTTTCAGTTATATCTTATGTTAATCTATAGCTAAAAGCATTCTGATACAAATAGCTTTAAGATTCCTAGTTTTGAAAAAGTCCCAAATTCTTAAATCATAATATGAAGACAGTTGTTAAATGTTAAGCAAAGCACTTAGAAGGAAACTGTGAAAACCATTTAAAAAATGTTTTTAGATTATTTCTTTCAGGAACCATGTCATACACTAAAACTCTATCCCATTAGAATGATTACATACGAGAGAGCCCCCACCCTAAAGACAGAATGTGGAAAAGTTCACAGGCAAAACTGAGGATGGGGCTCCAGTTCTTTGAAACCATTAGACCATGGTGGTTCACATCCTGATTGAGAGTTGTTATTCAGGAATAAAAGTAGACAGAGTATTACAACATTGGATCACATTTGTTTTTAATTGTATGATCAAAACAGGCCTTGTATTACTTATGTACATCTATAAAGTGAAGATCAAAACTGCACTGCACGTGTTCTTCTCAAAGACACAGCTCACACATAGCTTATTTGAAATATAGATTTATGCCAAGCCCCACAAAATAATTTTACCCCTCATTTCCCCCACCATTTTTTAAAGTGTGAAGTTATTTAACATACTGGGTGGCTCCAAGGTCATAGACAAGCCAATAAAAAGATGTTGATTGTACAAATCAAGGAAATGCAGAATTTTCTTTGAGTTCCAGTTGGTGGTTCATTTACAAACCCTGGAGGAAGCCTTTCTGCTGTCTCTCATTAGTAGGGACCAATCTCAGGTTACCTTCTTTGGGGCCCAAACCTTAGAATCCCTGCCCCCCAAGGAGACCAGATAGATCCTTAATGAAACGTCTTGTACCTGACAACATCTTTAGTCCATTTGGATGGCTGAAAAAAGTTACCTGCCTTAAGTCAGCTACTGAAATCTGAAGACTTTGTGGTTAATAGTGGGTAGACAGGAGAGGGCTTAACATTCTCAAAATTCAACCCAGGTAAAGAAGCCAGAAATGAATGGAAAAATGACATGTCCCTTCTGCCCTTCCTTTTTCCCTCTGAGCAACCTCCTTGTTGGTTTTGCTGTTATTTTTCTAATTTAGTATGTAGAAAATATTTGTTTGGAAGTAATTTGTACTGTAGAACTGGACCACTCCTACAGGCAGGCTGGGAAATTTCTGAAGTGGCCAGCCTGGTAAGCAGGATTTTGGCCTTAGAAGCCACAACATGGAATCTTTTCTTCTTTGCAGCTCCCAACGAGTAAGGGAAACAGCATAGCTGCTTCACCAGTGATCTTTAGAGGGAGTCATACCACGTTGTCCATCAGAAAGGTTCTCATAAAACTCAACAGGTAGATTACTGAGAAGTGAGTGTAAGGAAGTGGTGAATAAATTATCTTCCCTCCTAAGAGAGGAAAAGATCACTGTACAAATCTGCCCTGATTGTTGGAGATGAAGGGTTTTGGGGGCCCAAAACTGCTGAGATTCATAACCTGGGCCCAGCAGCCAGGATGGTAGTGCACCTCATCCAAGCCTGCAAAGGCCAGTTAAAGAAATGACTTCAAAGCTGAACAGCCATTTTCAAAGCCACCTGCAGCGTACTCACACGCAGCAAGAGACGGATGTTTTCACCTGGATCCCACTTCTTTGCCAAAAACCTGGCATTCAAAAAAGTCCAGAGCAGCAATAATACTCATCGGTGAAGCATGAAATAGGAGAGACAGGGAAAGTGACACCAGATCCCCAGTTGGGGAAATTAGAAAGCATTAACGTGTCTGTGTACCTAACAGAGCACAATTACTACATTTTACTTCATTTCAACAGTCAGGACCTAACTGAACATTACCATTCAGTTCTGTTCTGGGCAACGATCCAAGCTCATCTTTGGTACAGTTGATTTTGAAGCCTTACAGTCAATCATATCTTCACAATTTGTTCTTCTTTCAGGCTTCAGGCATCCTTCTGATTTCCATTTCTTGTTTGGAAGCCTTGAGTCATCTGTTCTGGCAACATGACCAACCCAAATCAGTCATTTTCTCCAAATTATATTGAAATAGGGATCTTGCTAGTTTGTTTTCTTCCTCCCCGTTTTTTTCACATAATTTCCCCTTTAAGGATCTTCTAATACAAAGCTGATTGAGGGCATACAATATCCTCTTTCTTCTGCTGTTGTCAAATCCAAGTTTCTTACCCACATGCTATAGCTCTGTAATTAAAACAATGAGGGTGGCACTCAGCCCTGGGTTATGAGGGCATGGCTTCCATTGCTCGATGGGTCCCATCTCTCAGGACAGTATTTTGGCCTCGACACTACACCTTTAGGGCAGAATTCTGACATCATTTATGCTCTGCAAGTCTCAGCGGTTCACAGAATCCAAATGAAAGACTGCAGTTCCATGGCTCTGTTATTTGAATTATGTAGAATCTGCAATCTCAAGTTCTCGAAATTGCATGCATCTTGGGGCCATTTTCATTTAGGCAAAGGAGAGAGGGAAAACTAGATAGCCTTCAAAGGAGAAGGAAAACAGCTTACAAAGAGTAAGTGACATAGATTCTTCTTTAACAAGCAGCAACGGAACTTTGAAGAAGGGCAGGAAGCATAAACAAAGTTTCAGCTAAGATTCTAACATAAAACTCAAGAAAGTTTTCCTTGCTTCAACTCATATCAGGTCTTTGGGCACAGACAACATAGTTATTATTTTTCATTACAGAGAATTAACTGAATTGAGTTTCTGCATATGGTCCTCGGATCTATTTGTTACCCCAAACCATACCACTTTCATTACACGCTATATGGAGGAATTCTTTATAAGCTTTCCTCGACACACATTTTTAACTAAACTTTCAGAATGATTTTACCAACACAATTAAACTTTGCTGATGGGTCTAAAATAAACTACAACCTTGATTTTCTAAGATACGAAAACTTAGTTCAGTTGTCAGTATCATTTAGGAGGTAGGTCCATGGCTCCATTCCCTGGAAAGTTGGCAGGATGCTCAATGCACCAAGCATGTTGCACAGGGAAGGCATTAGCGTGATATAAGAACCAGAACCCTGATGGAAAACGCTAAGGAAAGAAAAAGCAAAAAAGATATTTGAGAAGCAACTAAGACGGTAAATAATGTGAGTAGAATGTGTATTAACTGCTGCATTAATCTATAAGTGAAGATACTCATTTAGAACTGAATATGCAAAAAGTATAGTAATTTTCAGTGACAGCAGATTACCTTGCTTATAAAGATGAACACATTTCCATTAGAAAATAAGAATCATGTAAGAGCAGTCTTTCACTCATGTGGATGGTAACTTGCGAGAAAAAAACTAAAACACAAAAAGAAAAGAAAACCAAAACAACTCTATTTCTTGGATGGGGACTGAAAACCAGGAAAAAAGGACCTGACTGTGGAGTCAAAAAGTCCTTTGCCAGCCAGCTCCCAGCTCTCTGCTAAACAAGTCCTGTTGAAGAAATTCCTCGCTCCATTCTAGTCACCCCAACCTCTCACCAATCCCCTTTTCTATTTCTTCTGTTTCTAATTTCTGTTGTTCCCACTCGTGAAGTCATCATTCATTTATTCACTCACTTATTCTTTCAGTATATTTTGTTTCAAGCACTAAGCTAAACACCTTTTTCTGGGATCAAATGTTAATAACAGAGTAGTTCCGTGGTCTCCCAATCAACTAAGACCTTAACTTTATCCAGGAAGCCTTCTCTGAGATAGTAGACAAAAATCTTGATATCATACCTGCTTGCAATATTTGACCGAGATGTTGTCTTCATAGGTGCTTGGCACATAACAACATGCAGATAACATTACATTGAATACACTGACATTCAAATAAGACATGTATACACTTGGGCATATATGTCTGTACATATCGTGTGTGTGTGCTCAGTTGCTAGGTTGTGTCCAACTCTTCTGCAACCCCGTGGACTGTAGCCCGCCAGGCTCCTCTGTCTATGGGATTTCCCAGCCAAGAATACTAGAGAGGGTTGCCATTTCCTTCTCCAGGGGATCTTCCCAACCCAGAGACGGAACCTGCATCTCCTGCATTAGCAGGTGGATTCTTTACCACTGAGCCACCTGGTAAAGCCATATATATACATATACATACATATACATATATAGTCCATATTCACAGACATGACTTGGCATCCATATAAACAGTCTGAATGACTCGCATATTTTTAACAAGAGTATGTATTATTCACATGATTACCATACGTAATCCAGGTTATAAATTGTTTGACAATGGTCACTCCTGTTCTTCATCACCAGCCTCTAGCATTTAGTGTTCATTTGATTCTACTTGTCAGGAAAGGCAATGTGATGTAGTGGGCAGGAATGTGGGCTCTGGAGCCACACTCCTTGGGTTGGAATTCTAGCTCAATCATGTGTTAGCTGTTTACATAGCATGAAAAACCGTTGGCACAAAAGGTGAGGAAATTAATTCCAAAAGATTATTGCCAGAATAGAGATTTTTTTTAATGCCAGCTCCCTTAACAATTGCTTATGGAACTAAGTTAGTACACTGTTGTAAGTTGCCTGATTTTATAGTTTGGTCTAGCTGCAAGGCTGCATACGACCACAGCTGGGGCAAAAAGCCTCGGAATTCAGAGATGTCCTTTCCAAATGGAACCTTTCTTAAGTGTGTGACCTACTGCCTCAGGAATTCACACCCCATTGTGGAATTCTGCCACAACCAATGCATACATGTTTGAGACCAAAGATCTGTGCGCTAAGTAGGCTGCTCCCAAAGTAAAAGTCATATTTGGAAATGCATTAACTGTTTTTGAAAGCCGCTCACTCATGTCTGACTCTTTGTGACCCCGTGGACTATACAGTCCATGTGGAATTCTCAAGGCCAGAATACTGGGGTGGGTAGCCTTTCTCTTCTCCAGGCGATCTTCCCAACTCAGGGATCGAACCCAGGTCTCTAGCACTGTAGGCGGATTCTTAACCAGCTGAGCCACTAAAAACAGCATTAACTCTTCTTAGTCACGAGTTATTACAGTAGGCTCAAGATTAATTTTTTGAGGTGCCCCCTGGTGGTACCAGGGGTAAATGCAACTCAACAGCTGTCCCGACGCTGGCTGTTGCTGTTCAGTCCATACGTGGTACCCCACTCTTCAAGGCCCTATGGACTACAGCATGCCAGACTCCTCTGTCCTCCACTATTTCCCAGACTTTGCTCAAATTCATGTCCGTTGAGTCCGTGGTGCTATCTAAGCATCTCATCCTCTGCTGCCACTCTTCCTTTTGCCTTCAATCTTTTCCAATAAGTTGGCTCTTCCCATCAGGTGGTCAAAGGATTGAAGCTTCAGCTTCAGCGTCAGTCCTCCCAATGACTATTAAGGACTGATTTCCTTGAGGATTGACTGGTCTGATCTCCTTGTAGTCAAAGGGAGTCTTCTCCAGCACTGCAATTTGAAAACATCAGTTCTTCGGTGCTCAGCCTTCTTTATGGTCCAACTCTCACATCTGTAAATGACTACTGGAAAAACCATAGCTTTGACTATACGGACCTTTTTAAGCAAATTGATGTTTCTGTTTTTTAATACACTGTCTACGTTTGCCATAGTTTTCTTTCCAAGGAGCAAGCATCTTTTAATTTCATGGCTGCAGTCACTGTTGGCAGTGATTTTGAAGCCCAAGAAAATAAAATCTACCACTGCTTCCACTTTTCACCCTTCTATCTGTCATGAAGTGATGGGACCAGATGCCATGATCTTAGTTTTTTAAAAAAATACTGAGTTTTAAGTCAACTTTTTCACTCCCCTCCTTCACTCTCATCAAGAGGCTCTTTAGTTCCTCTTCACTTTCTGCCATTAGAGTGGTATCATCTGCATATCTGAGGCTGTTGATATTTCTCCTGGCAATCTTAATTTCAGCTTGTGATCCATCCAGCCCAGCATTTCACATGATGTACTCTGCGGAGAAGTTAAATAAGCAGGGTGACAATATTCAGCCTTATTGTACTCCTTTCCCAATTTGGAAACAGTCAGTTGTTCTATGTCCCAACCCCACCAAAGAACAAAGCCTTGGACCAGAGCATTTTGTAGGTTACAAATTATAGTCTGATCCAGCAGACTTTCAGTTCATCAAATGAGGCTCCAAAGGAATAGTATTTTAACAGCTTGGACTGCTCATGGAATTGAGATTACTGACAGAAACTTTAGACACAAAATCAGCAATTACTGTGTTTGATGCTGTACAAAATTATCCCACTCAACTTTACACGAAATAGATTCTACTCTTTCCATTTTATAGAGAAGGACACAGAGACTTAATTAAGTTAAGCAACTTTCCTACTAGTCAAACAGCTTGTAGTACTCTTGCCTGGAAAATCCCATGGACAGAGGAGCCTTATGGGCTATAGTCCATGGGGTCACAGAGTCGGATAACCTAGTGACTGAAACCACCAACTGGGAGAGTTGTTGTAAGGGTGAAAGTCTACTGGAACCTCGGCTGTCGGCCTCTGATGCTGTGCTCGACTCCCCGTGTCCTCGGAGTCAGAGTCAGGTCAGCGAGAAGCGCCATTCCAGGCCCTGGCTCTCGTGCTCCTCTGTGCCTCGTCTCCGGTGCTTGGGCCCCAGGCGCTGCGTGGTTTCTGAGAGGGGCTAAAGTGCAGGGTTTTGAATAAAGGAACAGATGAGCCAGAGTTTACAGCCCCCTTTGTCATCCACAATCCTCTGCACCAGTTTTTTAAAAAAGGGCCTGAGTTCTTACTTAATTGATTTAAACAAAAGATAAATGGGTAGTAACCGAACATTCTGGATTTACTTGATGGATGGATGTCCATAGTCTTCCAGGTCACTTTGAAAAATTGTTTCCTTCCTATCACATTATTACCAGTGAATAGTTAAGGGTTAACTATTTTCCTAACTAACTTTTTCAGTCAGTGTTCTAGAAAACTACAAGTTGGATAAACTACATAGAATTTAAGACATTTGAAAAACAGTGCAGAAGTCAACCCTGGGGCTTAGTTTCTAGACCTCATCGATCTCTCCCTGGTGAATTCAACCAGCCATATGACTCTAATTACCATCCTTACGCTGTTAACTGCCTGCCATCCATCTCCAGTTCATCCAGTCACCTAGTCAACACCTCCACTTGGATATCTAGGAGGCATCTCATAATTAGCATGTTCAAAAGAAACTCCTGATTCTTTCTCCACAGACTCGCTCCACCCACAATATTTTCCAAATCACTTCACAGTAAGTCTATCTTTTCAGTCACGCAGGCCAGAAACTCCGAAAGCACATCTGAGTTCTGTCTTTCTCTTACTCACCTCTATTACCCTGGCCCAAGCCCGAATCATATTGCACTAGACCCTTTGTGCTAGTCTCCTAACTAGTTTCTCTATACTCTGTATCCTCAAAGCAATGACAGAATAGTCCCATTAGGATAAAGGTAGGTCATGTCACTCCTTCGCTCCCATCCTGCCAGTGTCCGCCCATAGTCTTCAGAACAAAACGAAAATCCCTTCAAAGGCCCCAGACAGTCTGCTCCTACACACTGAGTCACACGTTTCACCTCATCTGCTACGCCTTCCTTGGTTCACGCCCCTCCAGCCCCACTGACCTTAATCCTCAGAGCAGGCGCGATCCTACTCCAGGGTTTTTACATTTGCAGCATCTCCTCTGAGATCATCTCCCCCACTTATCCCCGTGTCTCACTCCTCACTTCCTTAAACTGCACAGATGTTACAGTCTCAGTGAGGCTTGACCTCACCTCTCTTCTCTTTACTGATAAAATTGCAACACCCTCACTGGAACATTAACCATTCTTTCGGCCTGCTTTCTTTTTCTTTATAGAATTTATCCGTTTCAAAGATGTTTGTAGTTTACCTGCTTGTTTTATTTACTGCCTGTCGCTCCTACCAAGATGCCAGCTTCATGAGGATAGGGCAGGCATTTTTGAATATTTACTGATGTAGCACCCAGTTTAATATGGGTACTGACATATAACAGGTGCTCAGTAAGTGATTGTTGAATGAAAGAATAAATGCATTATATTCCTCCTGACCAGTGTGGTGGTGTTGTGAATAGAAACCTGGACCTGGCATTTTTCACTACTTCAAGATCAACCTCTTTTTTATTTTTGTCATTAATTCTTATTGGAGTATAGGTACTTCACAATGTTGTCAGTTTCTACTGTATGGAAAAATGCAGCAGCCATACGCATACATATGTCCCCGACCTTTTGGATTTCCTTCCCATTCAGATCACCACAGTGCATGAAGTGGAGTCTCCTGAGCTATACAGTATATTATCTCTATGTTATGGAGCTATCTTTACACACAATAGCAGTAGTGTATATGTGTTAATCCCAACCTCATACTTCCTCCCAACCCTCTTCTCCCTTGGTATCCATATATTTGTTATCTACACCTGTGTCTCTATTTCTGCTTTGCAAACAAGGTCACCTATACCATTTTTCCAGATTCCATATATATGTGTTAATATATGATATTTGTTTTTCTCTTTCTGACTTACTTCATTCTCTAGGTCCATCCACATCTCTACAAATGACCCAATTTCATTCCTTTTTATGGCTGAGTAATATTCTATTGTGTATATATATCATATCTTCTTTATCCATTCCTCTGTTAATGGACTTTAGGTTGCTTGAATATTCTGGCTATTGTAAACAGTGCTGCAATGAACATTGGGGTGAATGTATCTTTTCCAAGATCAATCTCTTTCACTCTCCTACCAAATGTCAATTTTTCCCTGTTTCTTTGGAGTCACTTAGACTTCACCAAAGAGCTTCCCTGGTGGGTTAGATGGTAAAGAATATGCCTGCAGTATGGGAGACCTGGGTTCAGTCCCTGGGTTGGGAAGATCCCTTGGAGGAGGGTATGGCAATGCACTCCAGTATTCTTGCCTGGAGAATCCCCATTGACAGAGGATCCTGGTGGGCTGCAGCCCATGGGATCACAAAGAGTTGGACATGACTGAGTGACTAAGCACAGCACAGACTTTACCAAAATGGCTATCAAAGAGGAATGCTTTGGGCATTTGATCTAGTGAACATGAGTAGAATTCAAGAAATAGTAACTGAGGAAGCTTAGATTTCATGTGAGTTATTATCCCTCATCAGCTTGTAAGCCATGATAACAAATGATATTTTTACCCACCCACCAAACTCCATCACTCTCCGTGCTGGCAGGACGTAATTCTAGGGTTCACACCTTTGAGGCCATGTGCTCATGAAAAATGAACTCTCTCCAACCTTGCCATGATAGAGCAAATCATCTGGTCTTATTCTCCTGGCTCGTAATAGTATGAGACATGAGCATGCAACTTACTTTTAGTCAATAAAACTTTAGGAGGTTTTTGAGAGAAGATTTTTTTCCCTTCCTAAAAAAAATATAGGATTCTTGTGCCTCGCCTCTAGAAATTTGGATTTGGTATTTGAAATCCAAATTTGGAGGTTCAGGTATTTGAATTTTTAATACCACCCTCAATTCTAATGCAGAAGGTCCAGGAAATACATATTGAAAAACAGAAAGAAAGAAAAAAAAAAAAAAACAACTTCCCTATAAGATGAATGACCTGGGGCTGTTCTTACCCAGTTATCTCTTAGGAAGCCAGCCAGATACTCATTTCCATGATCAAATAACTCCCCAGGAAGGTCGTGAAATCATCCTCACTTTCCTCTACTTTCGGGTCTAGAATGTGCTCATTTTTTGAGCCAAAGACTGTTAACTGCAGGTGTGCTCCATCTCCGGCCTCCAACACAAGGAAGCTACAGATACTCTTACCATCAGTGACTGCTAAATAGGGGACCAACTTGCGTTCCCTCAAAGATATGCTTAGTTTAGAGGAACTTTGTTCTTACCTCTTGGTTTCCTCTTTGGTTTATTTAGAAACAACACTGAAACCCGCAAAAAGCAGATTATTATCTTACCCACATCTTTTCAGAAGAGATTAATATTTCATCCCACCTCCCACAAGACCTGCAGAAATCTTGGTTGGAAAAAGCATGTTTCACTGATTAAATATGAGAACAAAATTCAAATGAGGGTACTTTTCTTTCATTCCCAAATAGTAATGCACTCTGTAGAACAGGTACAACAGGAAGTAGCCCCTGGCGTAAAGCAAGAACGACCACACCTATGGCTGTTTGAGCTGAAGAATGTAGGAAAATGCTTTCCTTAAGCTTTAGGGAATGAACCAACAAAGAATGCAGGCTTCTCTGGGTTCTGCAGGGAACTGATTTTCAGAGAAGTGACACTGCGTGGAGAGTGGGGCTACAGATTTAGCTTCTAAGCTGATTACTTATTTTAAGGAGAAAACCTGTGAATTGCTCAGCTGGTAAAGAATCTGCCTACAAAGTAGGAGACCCTGGTTCAACTCCTGCGTCAGAAAGATCCACTGGAGAAGGAATAGGCTACCCACTTCAGTATTCTTGGGCTTCCCTTGTGGCTCAGCTGGTAAAGAATCTGCTTGTAATTCAGGAGAGCTGGTTTCCATCCCTGGGCTGGGAAGACCCCCTGGAGAAGGGAAAGGCTACCCACACCAGTACTCTGGACTGGAGAATTCCATGGACTGTATAGTCCATGGGGTTGCAAAGAGTCGGACATGACTGAATGATTTTCACTTCACTTTGATGTTTATATTTTCCATCAAAGCCTTGACGTTTATAATTCCCACCAAAACCACTAAGTGTCTGGAGCTCTTTTGTCCCAAAGAGTTGCATATCTCTTCAGTTTACTTCAATTCAGTTGCTCAGTCATGTCTGACTCCCTGCAACCCCATGGACTGCAGCACTCCAGGCCTCCCTATTCATCACCAACTCCCGGAGCTTACTCAAACTCATGTCCATTGAGCTGGTGATGCCACCCAACCATCTTATCCTCTGTCATCCCCTTCTCCTCCTGCCCTCAATCTTTCCCAGCATCAGGGTCTTTTCCAATGAGTCAGTTCTTAGCATCAGGTGGCCAGAATATTGGAGTTTCAGCTTCAGCATCTGTCCTTCCAATGAATATTCAGGACTGATTTCCTTTAGGATAGACTGGTAGGATCTCCTTGCTGTCTGTCTTCTCTAATGCCACAGGTCAAAAGCATCAATTCTTCTGTGTTCAGTTTTCTTTATGGTCCATCTCTCACATCCATGCATGACTACTGGAAAAACTGTAGCTTTGACTAGACGGACCTTTGTTGGCAAAGTCGTGTCTCTGCTTTTTAACATGCGGTCTATGTTGATCATAACTTTTCTTCCAAGGAGCAAGTGTCTTTTAATTTCATGGCTGCAGTCACCATCTGCAGTCATTTTGGAGCCCTCCAAAATAAAGTCTGTCACTGTTTACACTGTTCCCCCATCTATTTGCCATGAAGTGGTGGGACCAGATGCCATGACGATTTGTCATGAAGTGGTGGGACCAGATGCCACGATCTTAGTGTTCTGAAAGTTGAGCTTTAAGCCAACTTTTTCACTCTCCTCTTTCACTTTCATCAAGAGGTTCTTTAGTTCTTCACTTTCTGCCATAAGGGTGGTGTCATCTGCATAGCTGAGGTTATTGATATTTTTCCTGGCAATCTTGATTCCAGGTTGTGCTTCCTCTAGCCCAGCATTTCTCATGATGTATTCTGCATAGAAGTTAAATAAGCAGGGTGACAATATACAGCCTTGACACACTCCTTTCCCTACTTGGAACCAGTCTGTTGTTCCATGTCCAGTTCTAACTGCTGCTTCCTGACCTGCATACAGGTTTCTCAAGAAGCAGGTCAGGTGGTCTGGTATTCCCATCTCTTTAAGAATTTTCCAGAGTTTGTTGTGGCCCACACAGTCAAAGGCTTTGGCATAGTCATTAAAGCAGAAATAGATGTTTTGATGTTTTTCTGGGACTCTCTTGCTTTTTTGATGAGCCAGTGGATGTTGGCAATTTGATCTCTGGTTCCTCTGCTTTTTCTAAATCCAGCTTGAACATCTGGATGTTCTCGGTTCATGTACTACTGGAGCCTGGCTTGGAGAATTTTGAACATTACTTTACTTGTGTGTGAGATGAGTGCAATTGTGCAGTAGTTTGAGCATTCTTTGGCATTGCCTTTCTTTGGGATTGGAATGAAAACTGACCTTTTCCAGTCCTTTGGCCACTGCTGAGTTTTCCAAATTTGCTGGCATATTGAGTGCAGCACTTTCACAGCATCAGCTTTTAGGATTTGAAATAGCTCAACTGGAATTCCATCACCTCCACTAGCTTTGTTCATAGTGATGCTTCCTAAGGCCCACTTGACTTCACATTCCAGGATGTCTGGCTCTAGGTTGGTGATCACACCATTGTGATTATCTGAGTTGTGAAGATCATTTTTGTATAGTTCTTCTGTGTATTCTTGGCACCTCTTAATATCTTCTGCTTCTGTTAGATCCATACCATTTCTGTCCTTCATTGTGCCCATCTTTGCATGAAATATTCCCTTGGTATCTCTAATTTTCTTGAAGAGATATCTAGACTTTCCCATTCTATTGTTTTCCTCTATTTCTTTCCATTGATCACTGAGGACTTTTAGTTACAATTTAGTTATCATTTTCAAGACCAATCACTTATTTCTCAGCAAGTATTTCTTGTACACCTACTATATGCCTAGTGCTAATTACCAAGAGTACATGGAATTTGGTCATTGAAATAAGAAACATGCTATAATTTTGTCAAGTATCAAGTGCATGAGATAGAGAGATCCATTTTCCAAGGAACACTGAATAATGGAAAGGTGACATTGACTATTATCTCAGGCAAAAAATTGAGTTCTTGAAGATTAATCCGGTTCTATATATGGAGGTTGTATTTTTCCCTCATGTAAATCCATCTTTTCTTTCTTTCAACAAATAATTGAGTGTCTGTTACGTTATAGTCACGGCTCTCTGGGTTAGAGACAAGGCAGTGAACATGTCAGATACAATTCTCAGACTCACAGAACCTATGTCCTATTGAGGGTTCCAGACAATGAAGAGGCAGCAAACAAATGAAGAAAATGACATCAGATCAACATCACTAATCATTAGAGAAATGCAAATCAAAACTACAGTGAGATACTACTTCACACCCACTAGGATGGCTGTTATGAAAAAAGCCTGAAAATAGCAAGCCTTAGGGAGGATGTAGAGTAACTGGAACTTCGTGCATTATTAATGGGAGTGTAAAATGGTGCAGCCGTGGCAGAAAACAGCATTAGCTTTTTCTTCCTAAAAGCTAAATGCAGATTTGTCATATGATCAAGCAATTCCACTTCTGGATATATATGCAAGGGAATTACTAGCAGTGACTCAAACAGCTATTTGTATACCAGTGTCCACAGCAGCATTATTTACAAGGGTCCAAATACTCATCAGCAAATGAATGGATAAATTAAACACAGTATATACATACAATGGAATATAACTCAACCTTATAAAGGAAGCAAATTCTGATTCGTGAAACAACATGGATGAATCGTGAGGATATTGTTATGCTAACTGAAGCCAGACACAAGAAAGGACAATACTGTTATGATTCCATTTATATGAGGCACCTAGAGTAGTCAAATTAATAGAGACAGTTCCCAGGGATTAGGGGAGGCAGGGAATGGGGAGTTAGTATTTAAGGGGCAGAGTGTGACATCTGCAATATGAAAAGGGTTATAGAGATAGATGGTGATAATGGCTGCATAACAATATGAACATACCTAATGTTGCTGAAATATACACTTAAATATGATTAAAATAGTAGACTTTATGTTGTGGATATTTTACCACAATAAAAATATGATGCCAGAGAGTAGAAAGTTATAAAGAAAGTAAAACAGGAGGGTAACTGGTTGCTATGTGTAATGGAAGGAGGCTACTGATTCTGGATGGATATTTTAGGGAAGGCATCATTGAGACAATAGATACCTGCTAAGCTAACAGGGCTTAAATTTAGAAGAGGTACAACCTACTGGAAGGGGAGATAAATTTTTAGAAATAGAGAGCTTTAGGAAAAAATCACTAACTCCTGGGAAAGAATCTAAGGTGGTAGTTAATGAACTTTTCCTTTATTACTTCTTATTATAAAAAATAATTTTATTTATTATTTATTTGTGGATGTGCTGGGCTTTGCTGCTGCACGGGCTTTTCTCCAGTTGCCTAGTTGCAGCAACCAGGGGCTACTCTTCATTGCAGTGAACAGGCTTCTCATTGCTGTGGCTTCTCCTGTCACAGAGGACAGACTCTAGGGTGCACGGGCTTCAGTGGTTGTGGGCTGTGGGCTCTGGAGCACAGGCTCAATAGCTGTGGTGTATAGGCTTAGTTGCTCTGTGGCATGTGGGATCTTCCCGGATCAGGGATCAAACTCGTGTCTCCTGTGTTGACAGGTGGATTATTTACCACTGAGCCACCAGGGAAGCCCAAGCTTTTGCTTTACTCTTATTCATGTAATCATGGAAGAAGCTTGGTTTCCAAAGTAGTCTCTTGGGATGTTCTAAAAACTAATTTTAAAAATAGTTTCTGCTCTTTAGAGTCATTCTTATCCCTATAGGGAACTTCATGCATAGGAATTGTACACTGTGATGGCACTGAAGATTTAAGACTAAATAACTAGGGAAGACCCTCCAGAAGCAAAGCTAATGTTGAGTATGGAATTACCAAACCACAGCATCTGGACTAGAAAGGACCCTTCAGAGTCATTAGCATTCTCTTCTGAAGTTGGAGTTCTCATTGCAATGTCCCTGCTAAGTCATCATCCAGCTTTGGATTAAGCACCTATAAATGACATTACTTTGTCAACAAAAGTCCGTGTAATCAAAGCTATGGTTTTTCCAGTAGTCATGTATGAATGTGAGAGTTGGACTATAAAGAAAGCTGAGCACCAAAGAATTGATGCTTTTGAACTGTGTTGGAGAAGACTCTTGAGAGTCCCTTGGACTGCAAGGAGATACAACCAGTCCATTCTAAAGGAGATCAGTCCTGAATATTCATTGGAAGGACAGATGCTGAAGCTGAAACTCCAATACTTTGGCCACCTGATGTGAAGAACTGACTCATTGGAAAAGACCCTGATGCTGGGAAAGATTGAAGGCAGAAGAAGGAGACAACAGATTATGAGACAGAAGATGAGGACTAACTCTATGGACATGAGTTTGAGTAAACTCCAGGAGTTGGTGATGGACAGGGAGGCCTGGCGTGCTGTAGTCCATGGGATCACAAAGAGTTGGACACGACTGTGTGACTGAACTGAAGTGAAATGCCAGGATCCTACATCCTTTCAGAGTGTCTATCTGATCCTGGGATGACTTTGTTGTTGGAGAGCCCTGTTCCATTTTTTAGGTGACCATCATCTGATTCAATTCAGCGGGTGAGATGGTTCATTTTATGCATAACTTGACTGGGTCAGGAAGAGACTGAATAAAGCAGATGGCCATCCATAATGTGGCTAGGCATCATTCAATCAGTTGAAGGCATAAAGAGAACAAAAGACTGAGCCTCCCCCCTAAAAAAAGAAAATTCTGCTTGATGGCCTCTGAACTGAGATATCAGCTCTTCCTGTTTCCTGCCTTTGGACTCAAAGTGGGACATTGGCTCTGCAATTTTGTTACCTGCATATCATAATATTGTGAGCCCATTCCTTATAATCTATCTATCTGTCCATCTATCCATTCATCCTATTGATTTTGTTTCTCTGGAGAATCCTAACACACCAGGTCATATAAAGAAGTTTAATGCCAGTCCTCTTGAGGAACTGCCAAATATCTGAATATGGTACGGAGCACCCTGATGCCTCTCTTCAATAACTAAAATACCTCAGTTCTTTATAAAGCAAGGCTCCTGACTTCTTACTAGTCCACCTTGGATTCCTTGAACCAAAATCCACATTTACCGTGGGCTGATCTGAGCACAAGAGAGCAAGATCACCATCTCCTTGTTCCACGTGTTATATTCCTATGGCAAAAGTCCAACTGAGCTTTGTTTCATCCATGTCATTCTGTTGCTTATATGTGTAACACAAATGCACATACATGTATATACCATCTACTGCTGTAAACATATCACTCTTCTATTTCCTTGAGGTCATGATAGAAGGAAAGGGGGATGAATAAAGATATAAATAAGTTCCAAGTACATTAAAGCAGAGTGAAATAAGATTTAACAAGAGTTGTCTGACATAGATAATCTTATTTTATCTTTATTTACAGAAATAAGGGGAACAATAGACACTTGGAGCCTAAGTAACTTATCCACATCCTCATAGTTAAGAAGTAATTAAAATGGGGTTGAATCCGATCCTGAAACCATTGTGCTGTCCACTGCCTCACACCATATAGCATGTACATTTTGGGCACTTAAAATAATTTCCAGAGTAATACAAGATGATGGCATGAAACTATGAGAGAAAGTACCCCAAAGAGGAAAAAAGGAATAAAACTATAATGCAAGGAAAAATTAAGTAGCAAAGTTATTACTAATTCATCTATTAGTTCTTTATATACTTTCCTATCCCATTCAAGAATTTTCCTAGAAAAATTCTCATCATCAATAGCACAATGTGTGGCAAAGGAGGCATAACTATAGGTTTACTTGGTGAGCTACGGGATGAGGGAAATTGAATTAAAAAAATACACACTCGATATTGTGATTGTTAACTTTAAAATTGGTATTTATGATGAAAACTATCAGTGCTGGGGAAACAATAGTGTGGGAAAACAAAAATTTTAAATATAAAACTATGAACTCTTATATACAATTATGAAAAAATGGAAATAAAAGAAAAGTCATTTAGTCTTGATCCTTGAAAATCAGTCCAAAACATATCCAGGTACAATAAAGAATAATGAATGGGGACAAATCTGCTATCTGACTACATTTTAGAAAAATCTGATGCTGAACAGTTTTCATCCCGCCATAGGCATCAAAGTTTCTTGTTCACTGAAGGAAGCAACAGTGTGATATCTGAGTAGAATTCAGATACCATCCATCATCAAAAACCAATACTGTATTCAGAAAGTGGGCATTTTGCACACGGAACAGTGTGTACACACATAGGCACACTCGCACACATGGGGGTCTTTTCTCTCCATTTCTGTCAGTGCCGTATGGTGATGATCACAGACCTCTATGCATCCCACTCCCGTGTAGCTTGCTTGGCCGCACACCTGTTCTATAGGGCCACCAGCTGAGGTTCTTGGTGACGGCCTCAGAGCGTTCCCTCTCCTTTTGGAGACCAAGTGGATGCTGCATAGAGGCCTGGCATCTTTACCAGGACAGCAAATGGGACCATGGAAATCGGGGCTGAAAGTGGATTTCCTGCACAGCTGAGCCTAGGGCTTCCAACTGTCCAGCCAGATGTTTCTCTATACAGTCCTGGCAGCCATGTCTTGGGATAAGGCCAGAATCTGGCCTGATTTCTACACTGAAAAGCTTGATGGAATGCTGGGGTGGTGCCATCCCATAATAAAAGAAGTGGTCTTTCAGCTTGGCATACCATTTCCATTTGCCTTGGGAGCCCCTCCAAAAGGAAGAGGGACTTGAGGAAAAGTGGGTGTGTCCACCCAATTCATGCCAGGGCCCGGGCAGAGGAGGGGAGGGTGGGAGCTGAGGGAAAGTGGATGAAGAAAAGCTCTGAGTGACTGGAGGTTGGTGCCAGATGGAGCTGCAAGACAGCGCTTTGCCGCCTCCCTCTGCACATGTGTGGTCACCAGGGGATTGCCTGGCTATGAACACTGCTTCACATCTGTCAGCTAAATCAAAGATGCATAATTGAAGATGCAAAGCGAGAAACATTACGTGGTTCACAAGGCTCCCCAGAGGGTTTCGGATCTATAATCCAGTGAGGAGATTTTAATGAGACATGAGCCTAGTGCTCTCATCTGTGAGAGAGGATCTCACTCCAGCTGTGTTCATGGATGTGGAAAACTTCTTTTGCAAAATACAGGCAGTCTTTCTTGATTGGTCACTGCCTGCCCATTTCTCCTAGAAGCCTCTGGCCTTTCTGCCAAAGAAATGCTTCTTTTGAAGCCTGGGCAATTTCTGAACGTGAGGAAGGCTCAAGAGTTGCTATGATTGAAGCTTTAGGACGAACATGTCAGGGAAAGGTGTGCTAGATAAGAACATGGACCTGGTATAATTTCTTAGACCCAATTTTAAGCATTTCCAAATGTTTAATCATAAAAGTAATTCAAGGTTTGACTTTTTATTCAAGAAATACATAAATATGGCAAGTGTGAAGTAAACGTGTAAATAGGATTTCTTGCTCACATTCCTAGAACAGTGCTTCCCAGATGTTCTGAGGTAAAGGAATAAATTTTCCTTATCTCCAATCCTCATGGACCAATACTTTTGAAAACACAATAAAAATGAATTACTAGAACAATTACCAAAAACCACCCAAAGGCATATAACGTACAAACCCATCCAAAAAAAAAAAGTTTAAGTTCAACAGATCACACACTTGTATGTAGTGAAAATATCAATTTACTGTCACTTTTTTAAGGCCTCTCAATTTCTATACTCATTGTGGACCACACTTTGACAACTCATTTTCCACCAGAGATTTTTAAACATTTCTGCACATATCAAATATATGTACATTCAGGTATATGTTTTTAAACATGAGAGGAATCATACTATACATATTGATATATAACTTGCCTTTTGTACTTAATATATTCTTACATCTTTCATATTAGTTCTTAAAAAAAACCTACTTTTTTTGTGGCTGCAGGCATTCAATATTATGAATACACTACAATTATTTTTAGCTAGTCTCAATATTTATGGACATGCAGATGGTGTCTAGATTTTTCTTATAGTCAAAATTTGATGGCATGACCTCTAGAAGTGGCGTGGTGTTAATTCCATGTGTCTTTTGATGCCAGTGTCACCACTAGCATTTGGTAGACCTTAGACTTTGTGAGCAAAAGCAAAATTTCTTGCAGTCCAAAGGTTCTTTTCCCTCAAACCAGCTCGCTGGGCTCCTTGAAAGTCACATTGGTGGTGAAATGACTCAAATAAGCATTTATCACCACAGGGTACTAAAAAGCAGAGAAATTACTTGGCCTACAAAGGTTTATATTGTCAAAGCTATGGTTTTTCTGTAGTCATGTACAGATGTGAGAGCTGGACAATAACAAAGGCTGAGTGCCAAAGAACCAATGCCTTTGAACTGTGGTGGTGGAACAGACTCTTGAGAGTCCCTTGGACAGTCAGGAGATCAAACCAGCCAATCATAAAGAAAATCAACCCTGATTATTCACTGGAAGGATTGACGCTGAAGCTGAAGCTCCAATACTTTGGCCACCTGATGCAAAGAGCCGACTCATTGGAAAAGACCCTGATGCTGGAAAAGATTGAAAGGAGGAGAAGGGGGCAAGGACAACAGAGGATGAGATGGTTGGATGGCATCACTGACTCAATGGACATAAGTTTGAGTAGACTCTGTGAGATGGTGAAAGACAGGGAAGGCAGGCATGCTGCAGTCCGTGGGGTTGCAGAGTCAAACGCGACTGGGCAACTGAATGACAACAATGGCATAAGGCATCTTCTTCAGAGGTTGCAAGGCTAAAGGCAGTACGAATGAACACTTCAATGGAAAGGCTTTGCCTTTTCTACTGAGTGGCAGAAAAGTGAATATCCAGCAAAAATGCAGGCTGCCTCGGGGGTCCTGCACACCACTGCCCCTCAGCCAATGCTCAGTTCTTAACTTGGTGGTTCGGAGTTCAGCAGGGAGCCTGCATGAAGGGGAGGTCTGCCTGGTGACTCACTTCAGCTTAGGGCCCAGTTCCTCTCTGACAGGCTGACTTTCCCCTGAATTTGGGGCTCCACATGATTATCTGCCTGAGTTTCTACATTGCTGCTCAGGCTTCAGGTGGCCCATTGTGGGAGCCGTCAGCTTTGAGTGTGTAAACCACACTCCCGGGCAGGCAGGTCTAGTCAAGATGAACCTGAGCATTTGGCTCCACTATTCTCGCTCCAGGCACAGGGCATGACCCAGGGAGGTGCGGGGTGTTTTTGATGTTTATATTTCAGATATCTCCAACACAGCTAATTATGTCAGGTCCCTGGGCATGTATGGAGCTACTGGAAAGGGTTTTGTGTGGAAGGCAAAACTGCTCAAGTAGAAAGACAGCTTTCCTTTCTCCTGGGTTAGCTAGGTCAAAAGGAAAAGGAGGTTCTAGACTTGAACCATGAAGTTGATCCACTTGGGTTTGGTTAACTCAAATGGGGGAAATCCAGCAATAACTTCCCTCTGTGTTTTCAGTCAAGAAGAGAAATAATTTTGGATACCCTGAAGGCTTCCAAGGCCCGACACTCTCTTGCATGAGAACTAAAGGCATATTGCGAGGCAGTGAGGGGACCTATTTCTCTGGTCTTGCTAAAACCTCCAGTGGTCCTGAGAAGAGCAGCCTTGAGTAGAAGCATACAGACTAACAACCAAGTTAATGGATGAGCTTCACCAAAGGCTGATCCACTTCCCTTCTGGAGCGAGCATTATCTATGTCAAAGGAGGCAGAAGAGAGCTTTGGGTAACAACCAAGAGACAAGAGGATATTCTCATTATGAACCCTTGTTCCGTCTGGGCTCTGAGATGACACCCCGAGTCTCAGGCATCGTCTGCACCAGGAGAGGACTCAGGGCTTGGCATTTCCTCTGTGACCTGGCAGCCCCTAATGTGCAGCTCCTGTAGGATATTTTTGAAAACCCTGCAAAGATCCCTTTGAGCAGAAACCTGCCCCAGCAGGCCTGCCTTACACATCTCTTCAGAAATGTTTTCTTTTTCCTCTGAACATGTACTTTGGAGAGGGCAGCATTCCTACTCTCAGCCTCTTTTGTATGAAAGTAAGGTTGCCATCTAAATCCAGGGAAAGTATTTTAAAATGTGTATCTAGTTTCCTTCTCAGAAAGGCAGGAGGCCCTTTCCTTGTAAACATCCATTTCAAAGTTCTTAGAGGGACATTTTGTTGTGCTGACATGGAAATGCTTATTCCTGTCTTCAATCTCCCTGATTCCCTAAAACTCTCCACAGATAGGCTCTAAATGTCTCATGTTGCTGACATAACCTCTTGGCTCCAAGTGAGCCCTCATAGCCCTCATGATCTCTCTCTGCTGTTTGGTTTAAGATGACCACATTCATGTCTTACAGGGACAAAATCACATCTCAGAAGGGGAAAGGCCAGGATCAAAGAGCAACTCGGTTAATACAGGTAGAGAAAGATGGCTCATTTCCCCCTCACAGCATATGACTCTCGTCTCCAGATGACAGTGACTGGTGGCTCAGCAGTAAAGAATCTGCCTGCAATGCAGGAGACCCAGGCTCGATTCCTGAACAGGGAAGATCCCCTGGAGGAGGGTATGGGGAATACCCAAGAATACCCACTCCAGTATTCTTGCCTAGAGAATCCCATGGACAGAGGAGCCTGGTGGGCTGCAGTCCATAGGGGTTGCACAGAGTAACTGAAGTGACTAAGCAGCAGCCTCAGAGCAGTTACAAAAGTAAATTGCTGAGTGCCTGGGAAATTTCTTCCTTACGTCATTTCAGTAAATAATTCTGTGGACATCTTCCCAGGCATGTGTTCAACCTGGATGAGTGAGGAGAGAACCTGGCTGTTCACTGGCTGCTTGCTGAGGACTCGTGCACCAGTGATGTACCCAGGAGATGTAGACACTACATCCAGGGCCCCAAAGGCTGCCTCCCCTGTGGTGGACCCTTCTCAATGCTTGTTCCACATAATCACAAGCCATGGCAAAGTGAGACCAATTCACATTTTTCTAGGCCTGATTAACTACTTTGTAGTTGTTGTTTAGTTGCTAAGTCACATCCGACTCTTTGGCGACCCTGGGGACTGTAGCCCGCCAGTATCCTCTGGCCATGGGATTTCCCAGGCAAGAATATTGGAGTGGGTTGCCATTTCCTCTAGGAGATCTTTCTGACCCAGGGATTGAACCCATGTCTCCCACATTGGCAGGTGGACTCTTTACTGCTGAGCCAGTGGGGAAGTCTGACTAAATAATTACTGTGACATTATTACCATGTTGGTTTACGAAGCTAGGGTCAAAGAAAAGGCCATGTAGATGGTAATATCTGAAGAAAAATCTCTACATTTTTTTTTCTTACATTGTCTTATGAAGGCAAGGAGAAGCTTGGCCCCAGTGAAATCATCTCAAATTTTCTGGAAGTGAAAAATTAAAATTAAACACAAAACTAAGCCCATTCCCTGCCTGTCACTGGGGAGGAGCTACCAACTCCACACCAGCACACCAGGGTTCATCTAAGCATCTCCAGCTTTTCTGTCCTACAGGGAACAGCTTAGCTAGAGATGTCTCTGAGCAAACAGCTACCTCAATTTTTTTTTAACCATCTGCGAAATTTATTGAACTCATAGATTAATTTTGGTAGAATTGACATCTTCCTAGCATTAAGCATTTAGCTAAGTCATCTTTAATTTCTCTTAATATCTTGCAGTTTTCATTGCAGAAACCGTGCACATCTTTATTTAGTTACATTTCTTCCTAGATATGTAATGTTTCTTTTGAAGTCACTATAAATGCCATATTTTTAGAGCTTAATTTTCTGATTACTGCTGCTATATAGGGATGCAACCAAATTTTTTACACATTAATTCTATATCCAGCACTGTTTTATTTCATGTTAAATTAACCTTCCATTAGGTTCATAATGTTTTATCTCATTTATAAGCCACTGGTTCTGCTGGTGAATATTTCATTTAAACTTTTTGTGTCTAATTACACCAGTTATTCAGAAAAGTGTTTTAAAATTGTTTCTAATTCCCTGGTGGTTCAGTGGTTAGGAATCCACCTTTCAATGCATGGGACACGAGTTCAATCCCTGGGGGGGCAGGGGGCAACTAAGATCCCTCATTCCTCAGGGTAACCAAGCCCGTGCACCACTAGAGAGGCCCATATGCCACAACCAGAGCATGCTGAAACAAAGACCCAGCACAGCCAAAGGAAAAAAAAAATGTTAAAATATCTATGATCGTGGATTTTTCTATTTCTCCTTTAAGATCTGTCAATTTATGCTTTATGTATTTTGAAGTTACATCACCAACCCATTTAAACCTCGTTAATTTTTGAAAATGTTTTCACCTCCCGTCTAACTCCCTCTCTCATTTCCATACCTACTAATGACATGGAATGCCAGGGTGTGTGTTTAGGAGAAAGCCCTTCTGGAGAATATTCAGCTCCTTCCCAAAGAGAGAGGGAAAGAGGAATGGAGGAAGGAGGATCATAGAGATGAGAAAGGAAGGGGGAGAAAAAAAAGAAGGAAAGAACAGATAGAAAAGAAAGGAAAAGAAAAAAAAAGGGTATCAAATGGTTTCTGCCTCATTATTTTGCATTGCTGCCAAAGTTGCTGGCACATTCTTAGAGACTGTAGAGTCTGTTCCTTGAAAACCAACTGGATGTCTAGACCAGGCTTAAAGGCATCTCTTTAATTACAGTCACAGAGATGTTCCTTTTCCCTTTCATCTCGGGCTTTTCTGGGTCTCTGGCCCTTGCCATCATTTTCTGAAAGGTTAGATGTGCCATGTCACCATTCAGTTTGTGCATCCAAACAGAAGCCTTGAAGCATTTTTCTCTTGCTTAGGTTGGCACAGCCAGCCCACAGGGTGTGACTTTGCTACTCTCTCTCATCCTTTTTTTGTTCTCCTCTTGAGCACATATCACATTAGTGTCCTGCCTTGTGCCAGACGTGTCTTCAGGACAGCATTCACTTTAGACAGCTTCCTTGAAGGTGCAGCAACTCTGTACCTCTCTCTCAAGAGAGGCAAACCAGGAAAATATTTGCTGCTCTCTTTATTATAGAGTTGGCTCATTTTAAAGCAAACCCAATCAAGTCGCACAGCCTGCTAATGAGCATTTTAAAATGATTTGCAACAACTACTGAAAATCAGTTAATCTGCACAAATGTTCATGGAGATCATAAGCTGCATTTTGTAAATAAAGGAACAAACCAATAATCTTAACTGACTTCTCAGAGGTCACACAGCCAATTGGAAAGGAGCCAGTTTAAGAGCTTAGTTTGTGAATCACTCTTCTAATCTACCAACATTAGGGTATGTTTGCATAGAAGCGACTTAACAACTAAAATGGGATTGATCTACAGGAATAGAAGTGATACATGAAAATATGAACTACGACAGCATTTAGTAGTTTGATCAGATTATCAAGTCAGCTACAAAGATAAATAGGTTGATGCATAACAGATCAGGATTCAAGAATATAGTGAATTCTGGTTATTAGGTGCTAACTATTCATCTTGTACGGATAATTTTTAGGTATTTTTTGGTCATTGTTGTTGTTTTCTTTTTGTCCTTCCTACTGCCAGATGTCTGTTTATACTATCACTTAAAAATGGCATATGGGGACTTCTCTGGTGGTCCAGTGGTTAAGAATCCGCATTGCAATGCAAGGGACACAGGTTCAATCCCTTGTCAGGGAACTAGGATCCCACATGCTGTGGGGCAACTAAGCTCACGTGCTACAACTACTGAGCCCACGCGCCACAACTAGACAGAAACCCTCATGATGAAACAAAGAGGCTGAATGCTGTCATGATCGATCCCACATGCAGCAACTAAGACCCCAAACAGCCCAAAATAAAATAAATAAATAATAAATAAATATTTTTTAAAGATGAAAAAGATTGACATATAGATAAGTGAGGAAAAAATGTATAGCTCAAATCTGCTCATTTTTATTGTCAAAATGTAGGTATCATAAGGGATTATAGGTAGATTTCAATAACATGAAAGCTATATTTGCATGTGCAAGAAGGTATCGTGAGTGATAAACTCAGCAAAGGCAACAGCTAGTTAGACTTCTTACAGAACCAACGTGCTCTCTCTGCCAGTGACAGTACAGAATAGATTCAGAAAACTTTTGTCTCAACAGTAAAAATGATACTATTAATACCAATTCATATTGGAGTGCTTACTACATATCAGACACTGAGTGAGTAATCTGATACATATTATGTCACCTATTTTCATAGTAAGAGACTCGATTTTCTTAATTCCACTTTTACCAGCTGAGGAAATGGAGCCCAGTGAGCAGCACCAGTGGAGGAGAGAGAGAGGTTCTGGGCCAGAGTGCTGCCTTTCACTGAAGGCTGCTTGCCTGGCCCAGCCCTCAATGGGAACTGGGTCTTTGTCCTGGGAAGGGCAGCTCTGAGGCTTGCCCTAAGTCACACATAGCAAAATGTGAAACTACATGTGTAACACCACAATCAAGAAGGTATTTAGGAAGCGCAGACTTCCCTGAATATTGCAAACTCATCTCAGCTTGAAAAGTCTAAACTTTAATCAATTCTAGTCTAACAGGTGGTTATCAAGCATTTAAAGTCTGTAACTGGGTCCTAGTTCAAATCCTAGCTCTGATACTTGGCAGCTGTGTAACCTTGACATGGATCTTTCTAAGCTTTAGCTTCTTGATCTGTAAAATGAGATGTGATGCTGGTCTCGCTGAGCTGGTATGGGGATTGAGATAATGTTTATAAAGAGCTTATACCTTTGCCTGGTTCATGGTAAGCCCTTAATAAATGTTAGTATTACTGCATCTCTGTAGCATAAAGTAGAGTTTAAGAATATGTCACTGAATTAATCCAACATACTTAGACAATGTAGCCAAAATAAACCCATTACCTAAATTACATAGACCCTCATAGTTACATGAATGCAAACACACGAGTTTATAACTAACTATAAGGTGAACATCATGTGATAATTATCTCTGTCTAAGTTTTAAAAGCCTGCATTAAACCATGCAAAGCAAAGAGATTAGATCTTGGAATTTTAACAAGTAACACTGTAATTTTATAAAACAAGGGAGACATGCTAATTAAATTATATTCAATGTAGGCTTCTAAACATCGAGTAAAAAATGGGCATACTGATTCTAGGATGAGATTGAATTAGTACTGCAGAGGCCCAGACCTGGGTTTTTCTCTGCAAGTATTTAGGACAGAGAGAACATTCATTTGCTTTTTTGTTCATTCACTCACTCATTCTTTTGTTCATGTGACAAATATTTATTGAGTGTTGCTAAGCTATGCTCGGGTGGTGCTGGAGATACTGAGGTGAATCACAGGAGCTTTTCCCCTGCCCTTGTAGGGTTTATAGTCCATTGGGAGGGAGAGGATATTCTGTTATTAACAAATAACTGATTTATTAGAAAGGTGATGAATGCTTTCAATGAGAACTGTATGTCTCTTAGTCATTCCCCACTGGAGGTGAGACCAGGAAGAACTTTGAGCTGTTTGTGCTGGATAAGAAATGCTTGCTAGACCGCCTCAGGTACTTGGATAGGAGTGGCAAGCTTGAAATAGTCTATGTTCACTGTTGGGGTGTGGTCAAAGTGATTCAAAGTGGTGCTCACGTAGGAGCCAGACACAGTGGGGCATATTGAGATCAGAAACAGAAGCCCCATCACATTCACTACCATAGACACGGTGGAACCTCTAAGGACTAAAGGCATCCCAAGGGAGCAGCCACCTAGGAACCTTCACTTGGCCCAGTAACAATGCCCCAGCATGGGTCAGTGCTGTCTCTCATTGAGATTGCTTCCCAGGCCCAGCCCCTGGTAGGAACTTGGGGTGAGTCCTGGGGACTCCTATTAAAAACAGAAATGATGGAGAAAAATGTTAGTCCAAGAAGAGTGGTTTTCATATACAATGTCCATGAGCTGCACTGCCTGGAGAAAAAGATAACAGTATTAATAACAAAAATGATTCCAGATGCACACTCCAACACACACACATGCTCCTCTGGCACAGGACCCGGCATGGCTATGATATATCTGGAGCCCCAAGTAGTTAAGGTAGTGGCCCAACACAAAGCACTCCACCAGCAGGGGAGACCGAGACCAGAGCTTTCTCAGGAATGGGTGACAACGCTGCTGAAGTATGGCTTTGATGGCAGGCCCCCTTGCAGGGTCCATGACAAGCCATCGCAGGTGGTTTCGCCTGTTGCAGGGAACCTGAAGAAGAAAGGAAGAATGTGGTGGGCCACAAAGTAACTGGCCGTCTTGCCCTCAAGCATATTTGAAACCCTTTGTATAGACTTTGGGAACTAGTTGAATAGGAGGATCTGTGTCCCTTCTCTTTCAGTCCGGGTGGGCTCTGTGACTACTGTGACCAATGTAACATGGCAGAAGTGATGTTGGACCAGCTTGGGAGCACAGGCTTTATTCAACTAGAAGCTTCCCCTTCCTGTATTTTGAAATGGTTGCTCTTCGTACCTTGCGCTGTCATGTCAGAAGTCTGATGACCTTGAGGCCACCACGCTCTGAGGAGAGGCCCTGGAGGAGGAGACCCCATGTGGAGAGAGCTAAATGCTGAGGTACCAGACCCGCCAGTGAATAAACCATCTTGGAAAGAATCATCTAGCACCCTCAGTTGACCAGGTGGACCCTTCCCAAACTCATGGCTCGCAAAAGGTCAAAGAAAATATCATGGTTGTTTTAAGCCCCAGTGTCTTGGAACCATTTGTTCCACGGCAGAAGATGACTAGAACCTGAGGGCTGAAGGAAAAGTACAAGCACCAAAGATTTCGCGGTTAGATGCAAGAGAGGAGAAGCCAACTTTGTTCATTATCCTTTGCTGTTTGGGTCCAGTCTGCTGTGGCCTGTCGAAGCTCAGACTGTGCTAGAAAAGAGTAAAGAACTAAGCAGGAAGAAGCTACCGACTGCAATGTCTGAGTTTTCTTCCTGCATTTCGACTTTTCCGGCTCCTCTTGTGTATCCTTTTCTCGGCTACTCCCCAAACATATGTGCTCAAAGGGGTCTGTTCTTGGACTTCTCCCTTCTCTCACTTGGATATTATTTACTCTCTCTTTCTCTTCTTTAAACGTGTGTTTTTGTTTATGCACTTTTGGCTGTGCTGGGTCTTTGCTGCTCCACGCATTCTTCCCTAGGTGCCCTAGCAGGGCCTGCTCCCCGGGGGTGGCGCGCGGGCGTCCCACGGCAGTGGCCTCTCCAGTTGTAGAGCCCAAGCCCTGGCATCCACATGGGCTCGGCAGCTGCAGGTCTCGGGCTCCAGAGCCTAAGCATGCTAGTTGCACTGCACAGGTTTAGTTGCCCTCGGCATGTGGGATCTTGCCAGGTCAGGGACTGCACCCATGTCCTTACCACTGAGCCACCAGGGAAGCCCTGTTTACTCTCTTCAACTCTAACTGCTCCTCTGTACAGGTGGCAATACACAATACTCAATACACAACTTTCAATATAGAATACTCATGATACAATGTTCAATACAGAAGACTCAAAAAACCACACTTGATACAGAAAACTCAACATACAACATTCAATACAGGATACTCTAGGCCGAGAGTCTCTCCTGGCCTACAGGTTCTTACTCAATTGTCTGCTTGATACCTCCTGGAACCCGAAACTCAGCACATCCTAAATCAAACTCTTATCCCACACAAAGCCAGTTTCTCCATCCATCTTTCCAACTTCTGTTCATAATCAGCAGTCTCAGAGCCTCTTGAATTGCCAAGTCATTCCCGTCTGAAATATCTTTTTTTAGGTGCCCCTCCCATTTCCCTAGGTCTAGCCTCCACTCCTGCCAGAATTTGTCATCGGTTTCCCCACCTTGTTCCATCTCTCCCAACTATGATCTAAACCCTTGTTTTTCTTACTGTGAGTTGTAACCCATCACTGGGTTATGAAAATCAATTACAACTAGTACTATTTTTTAAAAAAAAGAAACAAAGAATATAATGCAACAGAATAGAAAGTATCAGTGTTTTGCATATGGTTAAGATATTTGTCTTACACAATTTTGCTTCAATTTAAAACATATTTTAAATATATACACACTAGATTGCAATACTAAATGTATTTCTTATTATGGGTTGTGATCAAAGAAAAGTGAAAGAGATTGGTCTGAACTGTACATTCCTTTCAGACCAATGTTCCCAAAGTACAGGTCTGGTCCTGTTGCTCTCCTCCTCAAAAGTCTTTGATGGCTAAGTATTGCTGACCACAGGAAGGGCCCACTCTCACTCTGGGTTCTACAATCTTCCTGATTTGGTCTAAGCCCTTTTCTAGTTTATCTCCTACTACTTGTCTTCACAAGCTCGGACCCAGAGTGGGCTGTTACGTGTGCCTTGTATCTACTCCAGGCTTTCCATCCTCTGACTCTGCTCCCTCTGCCTGCCCCAGACTCTCTGAGATACCCACATGTTGACTTGACTTCAGTGAGTCCACATTTCAGTGTCTGCTATAAAGGATCAGGCCTTGGAGTCACACCAACCAGAGATTAACTCCAGGTTCTGTCACTTACTCTGTGGGCGAGTTATATAATCTTCAAACTGAGTTTCCTCATCTCTAATTGGGACCTTGGGGGAAGCCCCAGTGGCTCAGTGGTAAAGATTCCACCTCTAGGAGATGTGGGTTCGATCACTGGGTCAGGAAGATCCCCTGGAGAAGGAAGTGGCAACCCACTCCAACATCCTTGCCTAGAGAATCCCATGGACAGGGGAGCCTAGTGGGCTACAGTCCCTGGGGTCACAAAAGAGTTGGACATGACTAAGTGACTAAACTACAACAAGAGGGACCTTGTAGGATTGGCATGAGGATTATATGAAATAAAGCACATAATGCACTCAGCATAGTGTGTGGCAGCCAGTAGGTATCTATGAATGGGAGTCTATGGCTTCAACATGCCAATAGTGGGTGATGACATTTATATTTCTGATGGTGTGTGTGTGTGTGTGTGTGTGTGTTTCTGTGTGTGTGCATGCGTGCTGTGCTCAAATGTGTCTGACTCTTTGTGACCCCATGGACTGTAGCCTGCCAGGCTGGAATATTGGGGTGGGTTACCACTTCCTACTCCAGGGGATCTTCCTGACCCAGGGATCGAACCCACATCTCTTGTGTCTCCTGCACAGGCAGGCAGATTCTTTACCACTATGCCACTTGGGAAGCCCTTCTAATGATATAGCTACCACTTATATTGTTATAAGTATAAACAAATATAACAAAACATCGGGCATATTGGAGAATCTCAAATATTGGAGACACTTAAATATTAGTTTCTATTTTTTTTGGTCTACAAGCTTTCTTTCTAATTTTATTGTTTTAAATTCAGTGATTCTTGTGCTTGTTAATCTTTCAGTGGACTTGATATTCCTAGATTAGGAATGAAAAAAAAACTATCTGCCGTATCTTATAATGCTTTAGTAAAATGGCTTTTATACAGGTAGTATTAAAGAAAAAATGGAATGGACCTGGAAGCACAAATGTTACCGTTCTGTATTCTGGCCAGAGAAAAGTTCTACTTCTGCATGTGGGACCTGCATAAACCAATTGAGAGTGATTATTCTGATTTTCTTCCAAACTCACAGGATGGTTGCATGTATATAAAACTTAAAGTCTACGTCCAGGAGTACCTCTTCTTAGAATAAGCAATAGGTTGTGGTATTACAATTTGCCTTAGAGACTATGACGATCAAATCTATAAATTCTGTATGGAACTTAAAAACAGTATAAAATCTTGAAAAGCAGTATAAAAGTAAAAAGTGTGAGAATCTGAAACTAGTTTTGTTTTGTTTTGTTTTTAGGAGAAAAAGGAGCCACCAAATCTTGAAAAGTTGGAGTGAGTCAAATACACCCAAGATCAAATGTGTGACTCCCAGGGCTGCACTTACTCACTTCTTGCAGGGAATGCTCTTTTCCTCCTAATCCATTATGCTAATACATATGCCACATTTTATGAGGCCAAGGTGAAAACTAATCAGGCTCTATTGTAACTAAGCCTGTTTAGCTGACACATGACACCCACAAGGATTTCTAGCCGAGCAGATCAAGCCCGCTGGTATCTGCTGGGAGGTGATGAATAATGAGGTAATCACAAAGGATTGTCTCGCCAGGGCACTTTGTGAGGAGGTGGCAAAACAGGCTTCGGATCTGAAGTTTTAACCCTTTTTACTGGACATCTGGCGCTGCAGATACCTCGTGGCTGTAATCCTGACACACATCTGGGCCCACTACTGTGGGGAAACATGCAGCTGCCTGCAGAGCTGCACTCTAAGAATTTTCAGGATTCCAGCTGACAATTCACTTTTCTGTGGCCCTGGAATCACCCATCAGCAACAGCCTTTGCTGAATGGCTTCAGTGCATTTGGGATGGGCTTCGCATTTTAAGCATCAGAGAAAGAAGGGCCCAATAAGCTGCTGACCTAGAGAAGGTAGCGAAAAGGAGCCAGCCTCAGGGTGAGAACGAGCAAGAGAGATGAACCTAACGTCAGTGTTAGGGGCCAAATGAACCAGGAGAGAAGCGATCGTGTCTCTTCCTATTAGTGCTGATGGCTTTCAAACACCAAGAGAAAACCCAAATCAGTAAACTGACAATGACGAGGGCTTAACTACCAATTAATTAATTTTAAGGAATTAATGATTAAAATGATTTTAATGTCTACCCCCTCTTTTTTAGAGTAGCACTGCATGACTCTTATTCTGACTTCACAGTCACTGCCTCTGACTTTCCCTGGCATTCTAATTGTGGCTGCGGCATCTCTGTGCTAGTTGCTCAGTTGTGTCTGACTCTGCGACCCATGGACCGTAGCCAGCCAGGCTCCTCTGTTCATGGGATTCTCCAGGCAAGAATACTGGAGTGGGTAGCCAGTCCCTTCTCCAGGGGATCTTCCTGACTCGGGGATGGAACCCAGGTCTCACTGCAGGCAGATTCTTTACCCTCTGAGCCAGCAACAAAGCCCAGCACCCCTAATCCCTCTGGCTGCGGCAAGGAGACACAAATTGCTCTCAGCTGACCGAAAGTTGCTTTCAGACAGACCTGGGTTCAAATCTCTCCAGATTCTATGACAATGGGACGTTCACTTAACTGCTCTAAATCTCAGCTTCCATGTCTGCAAAATGAGATAGTAATAGAAACCATATTTTACGGTTGACAATATGGATCATGAAAGTACAAGCCTAGCACCATGCCTGGGGAAGTACCCAACAAATGGTAGCTAGTATTATAATCGGGCTTTCCAGATGGCTCAGTGGTAAAGAACCTGTCTGCTGATGGAGGAGATGTGAGTTTGATCCCTGGGTCAGGAAGATCTCCTGGAGAAGGAAATAGCAACCCACTCCTGTATTCTTGCCTGGAGAATTCAATGGACAGAAGAGCCTGGTTGGGCTACAGTCCATGGGGTTGCAAAGAGTTGGACAGGACTTAGTTGGACAGGACCTTAAAACAACAAGGTATTATGATTGCTCCAGGTGGTAAAAAACCTACATGCTAGATTTTCTTTATATTCCTTCACAAAGAAATGTGGTATCACTTGATGTGATGTCCCCTGGCACTGTTGCAGCTGAGGATAAGGGGAACATGATGATAGGGTGTTACTAAATGTCCGGATAAAACAGATTTACTTGGAAATGTAACAGTGGGGCTCTTTAGATAATGTGACTCAAGATTCCTTTGTCTTCATTTTCTTTCTTGGTTCTAGTTAACATTTCTATCACACTTCCAACAATTACAAATTTTTCCTCTCCCTGGCAATTGTTAGGCAGGCATATTTCCCCCTCTCTCTTCAGTATCCTCACAAAGGAAAGCAATTGTTTTTGAAGTTTTCTTTTCTCTTTCCTTTTTCTAAAACCACTTTATTGAGGTATGATCAACATACAGAAAGCTATACACGTTTGATGAGTCTGGGGACAAGTATACAGCCATGAAACCATCTCTACAATCTATGCCATAAATATATCCATTACCTCCAAAAGTTTTCCTCTTGCCTTCTTTATTTATTTGTTATTATTATTCTTTAAAGGAGTTTTGCATTGCCCTTCAAGTATTACTGTTGTTGAAACTGTATACATTTTGAAGGTCATTCATAATTTGGAAATTTTTCATCTATCAACATTGGAAAAGTATTTTAAAATAAAATACCAGTGGTAACAAAACAGAACTAAATTTCTAAAAATCCCAAGGAAAACTGCTCTCATCACATGATTTCCATATTATCCAAATGCTTATTAACAAGGATGGCAATTTATCTTTGGATGACCCATGTTTACATTTTTCTTCTCCCAAGGGTATATGAAGATTTTTAAACCTTCCTTAGTAGCTTATAACTCTTTTCAAAATATGTAGACCCATTTTTCCCCCCACAAAAATAGACTTCATGACAAAGAAACTGAACACATCTCTCAGTAGAAAACCTCAAGTGGCACAGAAATACGTAAACTGCTGTGTCATTGTCGTGTTTACATTTCTTTAATGGAGACTTCTCTCTCTTAGTCTTTTTCTGGGGCCACCATTGTCTTCTATCTTATTTAGTGTCACATCCTCAAAGGGCCTGGCACGGTGCCTTCTTTAAAGAATGAAAAATAGACATTTCCTGTCAGGTCAGAGACCATCTCTGTGTTCAGGAAGTTGTCTAGAATTCATCCTCCTCCAAGTCAAGGGCCTCTGGTCTAGACAGAGCTTGTCTCTATGCCTGGGACCTGAAGGATTGCCCTGCTTGGTTTATATCTATTTCAGAAAGCATTACACCATGTATATACAGCATTTGTTGTTGATTATTCATGATTTGTGGTGATTTTTAGAAAACTTCAGGCATCAGGCTCTTGGTGAGGCATATAATCCCCTGTTATAACAGTTTCTATGAGGAAATCAGATTTGACTTATGTCTTTCCTACTTTCCTTGCCTTTACTGGGCGGATAGGTAGATTTGGAAGCTGCTTGTGTTTCATTTTGCCATATGTAATTATATTATATATATAATCAGTCTTAAGAATTGGTTGGTATATTCTATTTCTCCTGAAACTATCTTAACTTTCTGCATATCTGTTTTATTTAGATGTTGTTTACCTTATGTTCTGCTGTCCACCTTACGCTTAAATTTAAACTTAAAGGCCCTTCTTGGGGGTCAGGTCTAAGGTGCCGGATTCTGACTTCACAGAGCAGTAACTGATATGTCAACATTCCACTCTGATAAACAACAGGTGAAGATGTAGGTCTTCAAGAATAATCTCTTGTAAGCTCAAGTTTTGCTATCTGATGGCCCATCTGGTTTTCAGTCTGCTGCTATATTTAAATCTTTAATAAATGTTTAAAAAAAAATCACTGCCTAAAATTTTGCTTAATTTGTAAATCTCACCATTTCTTGAATACTACATGAATTCTACAAAAACAGAAACACTGCAACCAAAACAACAAAAAAAGAAAAGATACAAAAATAAATCACTGATTCAATCTTATTTTTTGCAATTGTCATTTTTGGATGATGGCCAAGAATGAATTTTTTTTTTTTTGATGCAGCTTATGAATTCAAAGTACAACTCCTTCCATTGTTATCAGAACAAAGATCACTCACTCTGAATGGCTCAATATATGTAAACACAGCTGGTCTAATAGCTTGAGTAGCAATGAAACACTGCACAGAAGAGCTGGATTCAGGTGTGACCTAAAGACTCAGATGCTCTTGCGCAGAAAGCCCAGAGGCTGTACATTCTATTCCTGATCTGTACAATCTATTCCTGATTGAGAAGAAAAACTTGTGCTCTCTAGAGAAGTTTCCTCCTTGATAAACCTTAGAACTAGATTTAGCCTTTTGGATTTCCCAGATAAGTGAAATTTCAAAAAATGTTGGGGGACTCAGATAGAACTGTCAAGTTTCAATCATGCTTAGTAAGAAACCTAAAAAAAGCTACCATCTCTATCATTTTATTAAAAAGGAACATTTTAACATAAAAATATTAATAAAGGATACCCTTTTGAAATTGAATATATTTAAGCTTTACCAAAATCTCTGTCTTCTTATTTTGCAGGATACCAGAGAACAGTTTATTACACACAGGGTGGTGTTTGGGCCCAGTGGCCTCTTGGTCCTCTGGTAAGAGCTGTTGACTGATGCGCTCCTGTCTGACTCCACAAGCAGCATCAGGTGGGGACCACTTTCCTCAGGGCCAGGCGAAGGGAGAGCTTGTAAAACCCTAACACTTCACAGAATGTGCCACTTCAAGGCCACACTTTGGCCAAAAAGCAAGGCTCACAACTGCCTGGGCTCCTTCAGGAGCAAGTCATGCCACTGAGAGCCTTTGTGAGCTGTGAAAAGAGAGAGGACTCTTGTAGCCTGGCATTCAGCACTCATATTTCAACTGTACCAGAAGCAAAGCAAAGGAATTGTTTTTAGTATTTTAAAATCTCATCCAGACCTTCCAAACTTCATGGTTTGAAATCCTTGATATTTGCAAGGAATAAATCCTAAGACACACCAAAAAATCCCCCCAAAAACTCCAAATCTATGAATATGAAGAGTTTTGCACAGGTTCCTCATGTTTTAAAGAATTAATCTGAGTTTTTTGTTTGTTCGTTTGTTTTTTGAGACATATTTGTTCCTAAAACATATCTTCTGAAACCAGGCAACTTTTGAAAGATTTACTCCCTTTATCCTTCAAATGATGACTATTTCTTCTTTTCACTAAAACTAAGTTTTTAATCACCCCAAGAGTTACTGCCTAGGTCAGGAGTAGAGAAGAAAAAAGTCTGATTGGAGAGGGTTGCAGAGTGGCCAACCAGGCTAGCTCACTAGCTCCTCAATCACCCCCAACACTGGCTTCAAAGTACATGTGATTTGAATTTGAACCTCAGAAAAACTGCCAATTAACACATCACAAACCTTCATGGTCGATTGCAAATATTCAAAACCTAGAGTGTTAAATCTGTGAATTCCAAGGGTCTCCTGCATAGTTCTCTGGCAGTTCAGTGTTACATAATTTGGGGTGAGAAACTCAGGCTCCTGCTGGAATGGTAAGGATCACTAACGACATCTTCTTTTGTTGCAATTCAAAGCACGATAGAACACAAGTGAAATATATTTTTAAAAACTAACATGCCAATTGCCAGCATGATCTTTGCTTGTTTTCGCTATGCATTGGCATGGTGGTAAATGGGTATTATGAATTAAGAAACTGGGAGATGGCTGAACATTGTTCAGGAGGAAAAGCTGGTTAAAGGTCTCTTTAGTGGTGAGGTACTGGGTTAAAGAAAAAAAATCTCACATTTACCAGCATTCTTGAGGATTTCATGTTCTTTCAAAATAAACTTAAGATACTTTGCCTGGTTGCATGCATGATGACAGATTTTGAGAAGAAAAATAGTCACCTACCAGCCACTGGGTGGCTAAACAACGGTGTGGAATGTTTACGTCTTTCCAGCTGTGAGTGATGAGTTAGTCCTCCCAGACACTGCTGAGATACAAGGCTCACCCTCGAAGGCATCCATGTCACAAAGGCCCTATCACTCCACGTTCCTCTGGAAAGACCCCTGATGGGCATGTAAGTGCTAAGTGAGGAAAAGACTATGTGATGGAAAAAGACGCCCTGCGTGGCTCATCCTCAGATTGCATGGGTCTCAGAGGGAATATGTTCCAGAGTTTAAAAGTCCAAGCAATGTACATCTATTAAGTATTTATTCGAAATCTATACCTGTTTGGAATAAGTTATGAGAGAAGAAAAATAAACAGTCCCTGTCCTAAAGGAGCTCAAAATCTCATTGTGTTGATAAGAAGGAACATGGTAACGGCAAATATAATACTGCCATTTATTGAACGCCTACCAGATGGCTGCTACATGGAGGATTCTGAGGCTGTCAACAGTTCTAAGGTTGTCTCGTCTAAGGTTATGGTCAAGAAAACTGAGGCTTAGAGAAGTTAAGTAATTTACCCAGGCAGGTCTCTCTGACTAGAAAGCACATGTTTTTAACATTTCATGATATATACACACATACATATGTACATACATACACACATGACAGTGGGAAAAATAGAATTGTGACAAGGTGAAGAGTCATTGTTACTTGTTGATGCTTTATGTGATGAATGAACATGAACTTTACTAAATGTCCATCTGATAGGTACTGGTAGATGTCTTGGTTTAATATGCCTATCTCTACTGAGCAGGTGAGGGGAACATCCAGATACCAGCTCAAATTTCTCTTTTCCTCTGTGGTAGATCTTCTGAGTCTTCCTTTGTTCTCTTCTAATAATGCATGTCACCTTTTCGCCATTTATATTTCTGTACTAGACTATGAGCTCTTGAGCAAAAAGGATGTGGTTGCTCTCTTAATACTTCTCAAGTGTTTTATATATAGTAGCAACTTGACATCTGTAAATTCTAACAGTTTCATCCATTACTCAGCAAGTATAGGAAGTAGTTGCCTCATGGATGCTCTTGATTTCTTTGCTTATGTTGTTAGTTTCTAGAAATTGCTTTGGTTTACATGTTATCAGATATTATTCCATGTGACATTTGCAAAAGATTCAAAAAGTGAAAGGTGAAAAGTTTTTTCTATATTTTTCTTTTTTTTTTCCTTAATGTAACTTTATTAGTATTTTTTTTTTTTATTGTTTTTGCCATACATTGTCATGATATCACCATGGGTTTACATATGCTTCCCCTCCGGAACCTCCCTACTTCGGGTAAACCAGTAAAAGGAAAAGAGCTTGCTAGATGGATTTTGATAACAATATATTCTGGACTCCTTTTCTAAGATGAACAGAAGACTCTATATCCATCTTATTAACAAGGGTTGGGTTTTTTAAAAGTCTTTCTTGAACTTATTACAAGATTGCCTCTTTTTTTTTTTTTTCAATGTTTTGGGTATTTTTTATGGTCACAAGGCATATGGGATCTTAGCTCCTCATCCAGGGATCACACCTTCACCTCCTGCACAGGAAGGTGAAGTATTAACCACTGGACTGCCAGGAAAGTCCCAAAAGACCAGGTTTAAAGGAAACATTTTAAAAATGTACAGTAAGAACTCACATTATCTGTTTATCTTTGAGGATACTGACTAACTCTGGAAACCTTTCTTTCCTTAATAATATAAAATTTCTCAATTATCCTCTTATTTAACTAAAAAAAAGACTGTTGCAAATTAAAGGGAAAAGCTGATGTTTCAGTTCAGAAATCACCACCTTTAAAATCTTTTCATGAAAATTTAAAAGAATTTAAAATTGATCCCAATGGTTCTCATGTGCAGTAATTTTAATCACCTTTGCTAGATTTTATAAATATAACAACAGTAGTTCACACACTTTATTCTTATCACTCATAAGATTTTACTCCCCTCAGCCAAGAGTTGCCTATGAAACAGTCTACAATTGCTCATTTCCAAATAACTGTTTGAATAGAAATTCATTCCCATATGACTTGTAAGAAGTATGGCAGCTTTAGTGAAAGATGAACAATTGCCACTCAGGAAATCAACAGCAGAAAAGGGGAAGAGTAGACCCATGTATAAGTTTGGTTCCTGGAATACTTCAATAGATTTACCCCCAGAAACTCAACAAAGAATGGTTGAAAGGAACCGGGTGTGAAGTTTGTACAGAGCTCTGCAAAAGATCTATTCCCAGCTAACTTGTATAATTTTATAAATTGTCAAATATTTAAGGACTTTGAAAGTCAAAAACAGTTAACTCTGGATGTGGAAAAAGAAACATTGCTTTCCAGAGCTGGGTTTCTAGGAGGGCAATATATTTAGCTAAGCCAGGAGTTTGGCACTGCGAAGTTGCCAGCATAGACATTGTAGGCAAGGTTTGAAAGATTGGATGTGTATAGAACCCACTGAAAGAGAAAGAACCTTCTCTACTCCATAATAAAACAACCAATAAATATCTGTTTCTTGGCTGTGTACGAGCAGAGGAGTACTCATCCTGCTATCTCCCACTGTTTAGGGCTGGGAGCAACCTTTGCGCCAATGGCCCACATTTAGTAAGGATTGAAGTTCTTTCACATTGCACTTATTAATACCAGCCATCACACTGAATTGTTCTCTCACCACCACCCCCTCCGCCCTCAAATGCTTTGGTCTAACATTTCTTTGACTTCCTCATTTCTAAATCTTTTTTTTTTTTTTACCGCCACCTCATTTTAGCAACCTGTTTCCAAGGTCTGGGCTTTACATCACCTGAATTGAGACATCTGGAGATACTAAGTGTCACCAGTCCATTTTCCCACCCTTGCCCCACCCCTCTCCCCACCTTGGTTCAGTAATACCTGCCTTTCAACCTCATCTGGACCTGCTCTTTTCATCTCTCCCACTCATCCCAGTCTAATGAAACTTCTAGTGGGTCCTCCTCTTTCCTTATTCTCGGTAAGTTCTTTTACTTTTTGCAATCACACTCAGTCTATCATTTCTAAGAACTTCCACCAACTTTTTTCTTTGCTGCTGTTCTCAGGTTCCAGCATCACTGGAGAATATCACATGGTCTGAAAACTGGCGCCACCTCAAATGTATGCCTCATGTCAAATGGAACTCGATGACTCTTAATACTGCTGTGAGTTCCTGGTCTTTTTTCTGTTCTCACAGGTGCTATTTCTAAACTTCACACCACTTTTCTCAAGTTCCCTCTTCACTATCAGCAGATAATCTTGCCTTCCATTTCACAGAGTCAATAATGGTTATCAGGAAGGCTATCTGTCAACATCCAGCTCCCCACCTTTAACTCTATTTACCTTCACACATCCTGTCTCAGAAAACTGGAGACAGCTCATCCTGTTAGATTGTATTCATCTACCAGTATCATCAACTCCTGCCTCCCTAGGGTTTAGATCTGGAAATTACCTCTTTCTCACATAAAACCTAGAATAAATCCCTTTCAACTTAAAAAAAAAAAAATGACCTCTCTTGTGGATTGAGTAGTGGCCCAAAGATGTAGGTTTAAGTCTTAACCCCCAGCACCTATGACTGTGACCTGATTTGGAAATAGGGTCTTTGAAGATGTAATTAACCTAAGGATCTCGCGATGACATCCTCCTGGATTTGAGTGGGTCCTAAATCCAATGATGGATGTTCTTAGAAAAGACAGAAAAGGAGAAGACACACAAAGGAGAAAGTCCTATGACGATGAAGGCGGAGCACGGGGTTCTGCTGCCCCAAGCCAAGGAATGCCATGGACTGCTGGCAGCCACCGAGAGTCAGGAGCCAGGACTCTCTCTCAGAGCCTCCAGAAGGAACCGACTGTGCAGGCACCTTGATCGTGGCCTTCTAGCCCCCAGGCTGTGAAAGAACACATTCCTGTTGTTTACAGCCATGCGGTCTGTGGTCACTGTTACTGCAGTCCTAGGGAGCAAACACATCCTCCCTTCCACAGCCGTGCTACCTATCAACGATTTCATGACTTCCCTTTCCTACTAAGAGTCTATGCGTTTATACTCTGTATCTTACCCTGCCTGTAAAACTGGAAGTGTGCTCCCCAAAGACATTATCTTCCAGCACCCACATCTAATGGGAACTCCCAGTCCTCCCCTCACTGGGCTGTCTGCTGCATCCCTTGCTGTTTGTGGTCCCCTCCTTCACTCTTCACAGCTCTCTTCTCCCCAGGTTTCCAAGATACCTCCTGCCCCTGCAGTACTTCCTACTTTTTGGTTGCTCTTTCCAGGTCCCTTCAATGGACTCACTTCCCTCCTTTTTGTCTTAAATTTCAGCATACCTGGGCTTCTTCCTTGTCCCTCTTCTCACTCTTCAAGGCATTCTGGCTTCATCTCCTATACATACTTCCTAATGCCGTCAGAAAAGGATGATGTATAGAAAGACTAATTTGTACAAATGTCTCTGAGCCTCAGTTTTTTCCTTCATATTATGATGAGGCCACCAACTTATAGGGTTGCCTTCAAGGCATGAAAAGTATGTAGTATCAGGGACGACTCAACATAGATTAGCTTCTTCCCCTGTCCATCCCCTTAGCTCAAGTTCATTTACTTGTTCATTCACTCTAGAAATACTTATTGAGCACTACCATGAACAGGTCTGCTCTAGCAACACTAGACAGACAAGGTAACTTACACTCTAGTGGAAGAAAAAGAAAATGAACAAATAAACACAAGAGAACATTTCAGATAGTAATGACTTCTATAAAAGATAAGAAAAATAGACTGATATATTAGTGAATGATCAGGGACAGGGGGTATTTCAACTAGTGTGCTCAGAGAGTGTCTCTCTGAAAAGGCTATATATGAGCTGAATCCTGAGTGACGAGAAGACAGCCCTGCAAAGAGCTGGCAGAAGGAACATTCTGGGTAGAAGGAACTTTGAATACAAAGGATAAAGGTAGGAGCGAGCTTGGTAGGGTGAGAATAGGAAGGAGGCCACAGTGTCTGCAGTGCAGTGAGCAGGGAAAGGTCACTATCTCTCATCTGCATGATTGCAATTGTTTCCAAAAGGAGCTGTCCCTGTGGGTCTCTACCAATTTTGAATCCTTCTTATTGTTGCCAGGGTGATCTTATTAAAATAGTAATAACAGAAAACAGTGTGGAGCACATCAAATGTATCTGACATTGAGTGCTTTACATATACTCAACAATTTAATCACATCCCAGCAACCCTCTGAGGTAAGTATCATTATCTATTTTCTCCATTTAACAGGTGGGAAAATGAGACACAAAGAGATTAAGTAACTTTCATGAGTCCCAGAGACAGTCAGTGATGGAGCTGGGATCTGAATCCAAGAAGTAGGGTTTGAACATATATCTGCATGTGTCACTCTCCTGACTTAAATCCCTCAGAGGCTGCCCAGGACTTTCAGGATTAGAGCGTGAGCTATTTCATCATCTGCCCCTGCTTCCCTCACCAACTTTGGTTTCCCCTGAACACACCCAGATCACTTACTGGCCTGGAACATGCCATGTGTTATCATATATCACCCCTTTGCATGTGGTCTTCCGTCTGCCCAGAATGCTCTTTCTCTTCTCACCTGGCTGTTTCGATGATTTGGTCAAGACTTAGCTCAGGTGTCATCTCCTCACTAACAGTTCACCCATCTTTCCTGTGACACAATCATCATAACACACATCATTAAGTAATGTATTGTATCTACCTCCAGATTACACTGGGAATGGCTTAGAGGTGAACACTATCAGATTCACATTTTTAGCCCAGCACTTAACAATAGTATCACACACATAGATGACTCTCATTAAAACACTGTTGAACAGGTGAATAAGGACAGTGAGAGATGTACCATCATTTTGAGTGCTTACTTTGTACCAGGAACTGAGTTAAGCTTTCTACATACTGTTATGGACTAAATGGTTGTGTTCCCCCAGATTCATATGTTCAAGCCCTATCCCCCAATATTATGCTACTTGAAGACAGGGTCTTTAGTGAAGTAATTAAGGTTAAATGATACCATACCGGTGAGACCCTAGTCTGATGGAATTATGTCCGTTTAAGAGGACAGAAGACCAGGGAGTTGTCTCTCTGTGTTGCATAGAGAAAAGGCCATGTGAGCACAGAGTGAGAAGGTTGCCATCTGCAAACCGGGAAGAAAGCTCTCACCAGAAATCAATTGTACTGGCACCTTGATCTTGGACTTCCAGACTTCAGAAATGCAAGAAAATTAATTTCAGTTGTTTAAGTAGTCCAATCTGTGTATTTTGTTACAACATCCCAAGTGGACAAATTTGATGTTCAATTTGATGTCATAGTCACCTGATAAGGTAGGTACCCCCTTATTTAGAAAGAGACAAACAGAGGCGTAGAGTGAAGAGCATGCTTTTGATCACACAGTGGTGCAGCCATGATTCAGATTACTGAGCCCAACACTCAGGAACAAGAAAAGCAAAAGGGTCTGTTCATCAAGTCCTTAAATTTCTTTAGGGCATAACTAAAACACCCAAGCAAGATGATGTGGGCAATGCCCAAATCTCTCCCTTAATTTCCTGTTTTGTGCTTCTGGTAACCTAGACGACGTGTCCACTTTGATGTCTCCTTCCCCTCCAGCTCAATCCAACGTTTGCTCTTTCCCAAGAGCTTTCTTTACTCTTCGATGACACCGTGTTTCTCTTCATTACCCCAGTAGAAGCCTTTGGGATCACAAAGCTGAGTCATTTCTGTCTTTTATCACTTCATCCCTGTTAACTGCCACCTCCCTGCCCAAGTCCCATAATTTCTTATTTCTGATGTTCCTTCATAAGGTTCCTCTCCCACTGCCCCAGCACCTGTACCCACCACAGCCCACCTAATTTCTCTCATAAGTTTCTGCAAAAGCCTCTGAACTGTGGCTCTGCCTTTAGCTCCACCCAATCAAGCACTAAATTACAACTCTTTTCAATTCTTCTATGTGGGGATAAATGTGGCTCTCACTAAGATATCAACAGCACAGAGGGCAGTGGCTGCACAGTACGATTTCCTTCATACCTTTTAACAACAGCAGTGCTTCTAACCTCATTTATTTACCCCTGCTGTCGAGGACTGGGTTTCCCTGGTGGCTCAGTGGTAAAGAATCCACCTGCCAATGCAGGAGACACAGGTTCGATCCCCGGCGTGGGGAAGATATCTTGGAGAAGGAAATGGCAACCCACTCCAGTATTATTGTTTGGGAAATCCCATGGACCGAGAAGCCTGGTAGGCTACAGTCCATGGGTCGCAAAAGAGTCAGACACGACCTGGCAACTAAACAACAATCAAGGACTATTTTGTGAATCTTCCTTGAGAAATGAAGACTATGGATTCTTCCCGAAGAAAACAGAGGTACACACAAAAATTGGCTGATAGCTTCACATCTGCTGAGGTCCATGAACCCTAAGTTAAGATTCCTGCTTTCTGAACATTGATAACCAGGCTGGTTGGTTGACACCTGTGCACTCCACTCCCAGCTCATCCCCTGTGAATGAAACTGAAAAGCTACACTGTGTACGAAGGTTCGCGAGGGAAGAAGTCATTTGGTAAGGCTCAACTAAGGTGGGGCCCTATCTAGGTTTTCAGTTACAGTCAGGATTGTGAAAGCAGGGGGGAAATGGTATTCAAGGCAGGGAGAAAGGCATGAATAAGGAATGATGTGAAGACAGCAAGGTGACTCACTTGAGGAGATCTAAGAGCATGCTTGAGCAGAGCAAGGGATGTAAGAGGGTAAGGGAGCATCAAAGCTGACCTGGCATGGAGAAGGCAGTGAGGAGCCTGTGGAAGTTTCTGAGCAGAGAAAACATGATGAGAGTGATGTTCAGACAAGTGAACACAGAAAAGAACAGCGAGGGGTATTGGAAACAGAAAGGCTGGCCAAAGCGACTACGATAGATAGCAGTGGGAATTGGGGAGGCAGAGAGGAATCGTTCCAGAAACAGAACCAGGTTTTGGTGAGGGATGGATTCAAGGATCTAGAGCTGGAAAGAGCCTGGAAGTTGGGAGGACCAGTGGAGCAGGAGGAGAAACCACAGGATAGTGTAGGTGCACCGAATTAAACCAGCATCCTTGCTCCCTTTACCAACTTACAGTCTAGACCAGACACCAACGTAGGGATCCAGTATGCTTCCCAGAAAACTTGTAGTCAGTTCTACCAAGTTTTATTGAGTGAAATAAATACATGGGTAATGTTTCCAGGATGTACATCAAAATGCCCACATTGAAAACATCTCAGAGAATCTCTTTTTAGCACATGGTGCCCCGCTTGGAAAGTGCTTTTAATACAACAGCATCTCATCATTAGTCATGTTTTCATTTCGGTGCCTACAGCGTTCTCAACAATAGCAGCATTAATAATGCCTACTGACATTTCTATTGGCTGTGAAAAACTCCAAGGGTTTCTGATCTTGGCATCATCTAAAGATGCTCTCACAGGAGACAGTCACTTGTCACAAGCTTTTGCAAAGGCATAAAAGTGTGTTTAGGCAGCAGCAGCAGCAGCATTGCTCATCCAGTTTCCCCACACACATCAAAATTGCCCTCCAGGGCCAAGTTATGTGTGTGTGTGTGTGTGTGTGTGTGTGTGTGTGTGTGTGTGTGCACCTGATAACAGTTACAAGTAGAAATTAAGTGATTAGGTAACTTTATTGACTCTTGGATGATGCAAACTATTTCAGTGTCTAAAACCTTCTCCATTGTACTCAATCATTTTAAGTGAAATTGAGCATGAACTTAAATTTGGGGGCAGGGGGTGGGGTGGGGAGATCAATTCCCCATCCCCGTGTTACTTAAAATCATGAGTTCTAATTGTTCAGAGAAGACCAGACTCAGTAAAGACACATTCAAACCATGGTAGGAGGGGGGGAAGTATGTAGCTTTACCATTAGAGTGGAGGCCCAAGGGAGCCCAGAACTAATCCCAGACTGAAGAAGGAGTTGACACAATCAAGAACTAGCTTCTGGGTTCTGTTCTCCACCTCCCAACCCCAGAGTCTTCACCAGCCAGTGAGGCACACTGCCCAAACTTGTATCATGCTCCTGAGATGAGTAAGTTGAAAAAGTATTAGAGAGCTCAAAATATGAAAGAATATTCAAGGGATCAGACATTCTTGTCACCTTTATTGGTTGAAAGTCTCCCTGCACCACCAAAGATTACTCAGATTGTCAGACCCTTTGTTGATGAAAGTTATCATTAGTCCTTAGTGGAGGAGCCTAGGCACCATAGACATGCTCTTAGTGGCAGATTTGAGGAATGTTTAAATCAAGCTGTAGGGCATTCTCCAGCACAGAATCCAGGAGACACATTTGAGCTCCACGACTATTCAACTATTCGCGTAAGAGACAGTGTTAGGAACTATCAGTTCCTAACCAATCATTTAGCTTTCAGTGCCAGTGTCACTGGAACTGAAATGAGGCTTGTTATGCAAGAAAGCCAGTAGTTCCCAATAGAAACATATACATTCCCGATAGAAACAACAGAAATATGCTACATTCATGCAGTCAGGATAACCCATGTGCCACCAGAACATTGGCCCTGGTTGTTCCTCTTTTCTGGGCTGGAGATCTTCAGAGTTAGCTCACTGGTGGCAATAGTTTTACATGAGAGATGCCAGCTGCTGCTGCTGCTGCTGCTGCTAAGTTGCTTCAGTTGTGTCCAACTCTGTGCGACCCCATAGACAGCAGCCCACCAGGCTCCCCTGTCCCTGGGATTTTCCAGGCAAGAGTACTGGAGTGGGGTGCCATCACCTTCTCCGGAGAGATGCCTGGGACCTCCCCTAAGCAGAACTCTGTCTTTTCTAGAACTACTCTCACCCTTCCCAGTCAGAACAAGCTAGACTGGGTTTGTAACCTCAGGTTTCCCCAGATGGGAGCACATCCTTTCCTTTCAGAAACAGATCTGTAAGCTAAGGCCAATTAATTATCATCTGGAGACGAGAACAAGAGTAGTAGAATAAGGGGCCGAATCGGCTCAGTGTTCCTTTCCTGCACAGGAGCAGGGAGAGATGTGGATGCAAACGTGACTCGAGTGCTTACAGGTACCGCTTGCTATCTGACCGCTAGAGCCAGCTATCATGATTCCCACTTTATAGATAAGGAAACAGAGTTCCAGTACATAGACCATGCTTACTATACTATCTATATTTGGCAGTTTGTGTCTTAACAAAAATGTCTTATATGGGAAACAGAAGGGTGTGACACACTGGAACTGAAAGCTCAAATAAACTCTTGGAAGTCTTGGGAATGCTATCTCTCCTCACTATTCCTGACCTGAGGGGCTCTCAGAAAGGTTGGCAGCCAAGGAAAGATATCCAATACAGTGTCTCAACAAGTTTCTCCACTCTCACGGGGTACAAAGTTTAGTCAAGAACCTGTGATTCAGTTCTCCTACAGGAACGGATCAGGGAAACTCACCTTCTGGCCATTCCTTTCTGGCCGGAAGCTGGGTGCTCGTGAACAGGGAGCAGAGCCAATCACAATGTTCTTTACCGTGGAACTAGTTCCATTTGAATCTTAGACTTGATAATCAAGTCCAATCACCTTGCAAACAAGCAAACAATAATATGTGTGTTGGATTCACTGACATGCATTTAGTAGTCTGACTCGTGCCTCTGCCTCTCATCTAGAGAGTAACCTTGCTGTGGCCGACTTCCTCCACTTGGGAAGTAGAGATGTACTCATCTGCCCCAGGGGGATGGTGAGAGGATTACCAAGACAATAAACATAAAACTATTTGAGCTTCTTATCAAAAGGTGTTTCTGGAATACAAATTATTATTAGCATTACCATTGTTCTGTGGTTTAAAACAGTAATGTGAAAAGCAAGATCTGTAGATCAGTCAGCATCCAGCATAATTTAAGTTCAATCTGAAGCTGGCTGTCTTGGCAAGCTCAGGTCCCATACTAAAGCATTCTTTTGATGCAAGCACATGTAAGGGGCCAGATGTAGTCACCCTGCAAGAAGAATAATGAAGAAGCAAGAACAGACATGCACAGGTAACACCTGTGCAAAATGGATGTCTGAGCTCTCATTTCTTTAATGCATGTTTATATTACCAAAGTCCCACCACTGTGAAGTTGGGGGACTCTTGCAAGTCTTTATTAAGTGCTTAATGTGCAGATTATGTGACCTGGGACCAGCTGGAAACAGATACTGAAATTTTGTTTTCAGAAGTGAAGCACTTTGATAGAAACTAAAGACGTGGAATCACAGGACATTCATTTTGGGGACAAATGTGAGATTTCTGGTCATTTAAGACCCTGCCCATAGGTTTGATGCTCAAGAGGCATCCTGGTGTACAGGCAAGAGTGTGGGCTCTGGGATTTATTTATTAGCTATGGGACCCAGGCGCCTTGGTTTCCACTTATAAAATGGGGACAATAAACCCTACCTCAGAAATCACCTATTGTACTGTGTACAAAGAACCCAGTGCTGGAGCAGGCACTTGTTAAAGATTACTCCTGTTCCCTGCTGTTTGGTGCGTTTCAAGCATCTATATTGTTCTTTAAATATAACTGATATACAGGCATATAAAAAATACCTAATTTTGAAGACCTGTATCTAAATGTTGAGCAATTCAGAGGTGCTTGTCTTCTCTAGAGATAACTCACTCAAGGAGATGCTCTGCGATACTTCTGCAATTAGGACAAATCAGAACAGCCCCATTTGAAAAGTAATCAGGAGAATCGGCACTAAATGAATTCCAGGAGATTCCTAATTTGTGTCTAAATTCCCAGAGACATCATTCTGCTGGCAGAGCTTAAATTCTTTGACAGTTTAATCCCTCCAACTATGTCTGTGCAAAGTTCTTCCTTTGAGTCCTGAGATCACTCCAATTCTTTTCTCTTGGAGCACAGAGGTCTGATCGACACCTGCCCCCCCTGCCCTGCATCCTATTAAATGGCCCTTGAAAAAAATGTCATGAAGATGGGGGTGGGGAAACTTTCAAGGGGCTTGGCATATCGCCCATACCCCAGGCTCCAGCCTTTGTAAAGGAAATGCTCTGGGCCATGTTGTGGGCACTGGTAGAGGCTCCCAGGCTCTTACAGCAATTAGAGCCGACGGAGGTGAGGCCCCTCACCTCTCTGACAATTATGAGCCTGTGGTAATAAATACATGCAGCCCCTGTCCGCTATAAGTTTTCTTGCTCAAGGGTTGCAGAGTCAACACTGAAAGCCTTGATAATGAAAGAGTGTCAGGGCAGGGACTGGGGTGGTGTTCTTTCACGTTTACTCAGTGGCCTGGATGAGACAGAGTCACACGTGACTTCAGGGACCTGCTCTCAGTGATGTGAAGGAGTTTTGCATAAGTTGGCAAAAGCAGTAGAGAGGAGAGTGGCCAACAAGAGAGTCAAGGGAATAGCCCTCCCAATACACTCTCCTCGGAACAGCCTGAAAGTGAAAGTCACTCAGTCGTGTCCAACTCTTTGCGAAACCACGGACTACACAGTCCATGGAATTCTCCAGGCCAGAATACTGGAGTGGGTGGCCTTTCCTTTCTCCAGGGGATCTTCCCAACCCAAGGATCAAACCCAGGTCTCCAGTATTGCAGGCAGATTCTTTACCAGCTGAGCAACAAGGGAAGCCCAAGAATACTGGAGTGGGAAGCCTATCCCTTCTCCCGTGGATCTTCCTGACCCAGGAATTGAACCAGGGTCTCCTGCATTGCAGGGGGATTCTTTACCAACTGAGTTATCAGGGAAGCCCCAGAATAGCCTGAGATGCCATGAAAACCATGGTGGGAAGGGTGAGCAGTCATGGATTCTAATCCTGGCTGAATCCTCATTTATGATAGTATTACCTCAGGACTATCACCACGGATTTTTCCTTTTCTTTGCAAAGGGGCCAATGGCATTTTCCAAAAAATTTACAAAAACAATAGATAGAAATTCAAAGGGTTTAAATATACTTAGTATGCCAATTCTGTAATTTAATTTCTGGATATTTTCAAAAAGGATAAACTTTCTTGAAGAACCTCAATAATTAATGGTGAAATTGACACTAATATAGAAAAGATGAAAAGAGTGAAAACACAGCCCATTTCTACTGTGTTTAACCCATACTAAACCGAAATCACATCATTCCAGATAACTGTGTACATATATTTACAAGACAGATGCAAATACTGGGTACAAAATAATGAAAACAATATTACTTTCTATATACATTTTCTTCCTGAAATATATCAAGATTTAAAAAGAAAAATCATTACTTCTTCCTGTGATGCAGAAACATGTCTGACTAACACAGGAATAACTAAGATGGAGAATTGCCTTGACCTCATGCTATTTTAACACCTAAATTCACTGTTTGGGTTTTTTCATGCGGGGACAAATAGTTTCTTTGAATAGTCCTTTGCAAGCATGCCTGTTTTAATCAGAATGCTTGCCCAACGCATAAACTTAGCTGTATCAAATCAAGGTGAAACATGGTGTAGACACTCTGAGAGTAATTTGATGTGGACCCTAAGCAAACTACAAACACTAACTTTAAGTACACTGCTCTCTGTACTTTGAAAGGAAAAGACTAGCAGCTCTGGGGGACTCAGCTTTTATTTCTCAAGAAACGGAAGAAATAGAGCAGCCATTTTTATAAGTTTGGACGTATTTACAGCATTGCTTTATTTTCTTAGAGCATAACAGCATCCATTCATCACTTGAGAGTAACAAAGCAGAAACCTGATATATGACAAATATTACGAGCTTAATGGCTGATGTCCATTACCGATGGGTCCCGCTCAGTCTTTGCGGGAGATTGGCACTGAAGGATTACTGAGCAAACAGAGCACCTGAAAAAACTTGCATGCCACAGTCTGTCATCAGGGCCCCGATCGAGGGCACTACCTGAGAACGGCGGCTCTTATCTGAAGCTGCAAACTGCTGCCATTGCCAACAGCTCTCAACAAAGGGCAGCGGTCATGGAAGGCTGAGCCACCGAGGCAGGCGCCCAGGGACACCGGCTCCCAGAGCCCCGCCCTTTAGGGGTCACTGGAGCCCAAGCGCGATGCCATGCGTTAGTCGTGGATGACCATGGCGAATGAGAACAGGGCTCCCACATCTGCATGTGTTAAAAAGCAAAAAGGCTCCAAACATTCCCTTGTAATACTATAAAATATTTAGCATTTTAACTGCATCTTTAATTTCACAACCGACTAAGGAATGAGTCTGTGTTTACCTTTGAATTCTGATGGAAATCTTTGGATTCTATCAATATTTAAAGTATGCGTTTTGCTGTCATCTATCTTTCTTCTCCTTTTCCTAAGAGGACCTCATATTCCTGAGAACTAAACTTGTCTTACTGGTTTGGCCCTCAAGAAAAGTAAGTCACTGCTCTCTCTCTAGTTATTTTACTTACCTAGAGAAGATCAATTTTCCAACCACAAGGGTTTATGGCTTAATGAACTTGTCAAATTTATAAATTCCAGGTGAAAACAGGATTTTTGCAGATTTGGTTTTACTCATTTTACTGTTTCAGCAACCAAACAAAACATCAAAAATATCTACAAATTTCCAAGAAAAGATATTTATCTCATGTTTCTTTGTTGGTTCTGTAAGTGTATTTTTTTTCAATCATGTATTAACATTTGATTTCTTTGTTCATTTTCAATAAATTTCATTATAATGGGCTGATAAGTATAATACACGCAAATATTAACTTTATGACAGGAATAAAAAGTACTAACTTTATGACAGAAATTTTAAAAACATTATAGGAAGTTGAATTACTGGGAATTAATACTGACATTGTATTACTATGATAATTTCATAAATAGTTAAATTCAGTGAAATGAGCAGAAGTCATTTGAATTTCTGCTACTGGGAATCTGTTTTCCTTAAAGTATTTTATAGCTTTCTTGAGGTGGTAGGGGCAAGGAGGTGAAAGCAAGAATCTTCAGAGAAGAAAGGACAAGTACTGAAGTGAGAAAAGAACATGAAATCTTGTTTTGAGAAAACCATTGAGAGTTTCATATACCTATGTATTTAAAGTGGTCACGATGTTTTCATTTTACTAACACCTTTCCTTTTTGAAAAAATTTAATTCTATCAATCCTCATTAAAGAAACTGGGCAGCACTCAATATACTCTATGTCTGTCATTTGGCACAAACACTCATAAGGCAGAGTCAGATAAGAATACAATGTTAGAAAATATACAGAAAACTAGAAGGTAAGCAGGAAAAAAAATGTTCATCTTGTTCATATAAGAATTCATCTTCTTGCTATATTTAGGTTTAATACATATTTTTTCTAGTAGATAAAAGCATACTAGATACATTATTAATATAAGATAAATTAATAATTGATAAAAGAGAAAGATATATACAAAGTACTGTTTAGGAGTGTTCAAAGTGAGTACTGCAGCTTCATGGGGTGGTATTTAACATCTGTTGGCCCCAGGATCTAGAAGTGTTTTTGTTAAATTTTCTTTCTGAAGTATGGTGGCATCTTAGGATATAAATGTATTTATAGTGATAATTCAAAGGTAATAGGTAGAATAACGATTATTAACTATCTCAAAGGAAATGTCCAAACCCAAATAAATAATCATCAGTGTTTCTGATCTACATAAAAATTCCAATCATTTGTAAGCCTAGTTTTTGAGGGCCGGTGCCATATTCTGTTTAAATCTATAATCTGTCTATATCTCTCCTTCTGCCTTTGAAGTTGTACTACATCTGCTCTTGCCAGGTAAAATGCTGAACTTATTCTGCTTCAGCTAGTTAAAAAAAAGAGAACCATAGATTGTGTGTTGTGAATTCACAAAATCCTTACCCTGAAGAACTTATATATTCAAAATGGTCTCTGTTTGGCTCATATTTAAAAAGAGAGTTCTTTAAATTATGGATTATTGAGAAGTGTCCTCCAAAAAAGTCTGCAACACTTTTGAGGGTATAAAAATTAGTCCTCTGTTAGAAAAGCCACAAAATAATGGGATTTGGGAAATCTAGTTTAAGGTGAAAGGTTAGTCAGCACACACAATCGCACGATGATGACTGCCCCACTTTGAAAAATTAACTTTTCAAAGCAGGGATTTGGGAAAGTTGGACTATTATAAAATTACATATATAATGGCATCACAGTACTGGAAACCAGGGGAAGTATAACCGAAATCTATATCACATCTTGCAAAGATAGTATTTCACTCATAAAAGGACCATGCTATATATCAATTTTCATTTAATAACAGAGTTCAAAATTAAATGCAGCAAGAAATACCACCAAAAGATTTGTCCTTACTTTTTAAATTTTTCAAAATATATAGCAAGAAGTAGTGAACATAAGCAACTGACTACAGACATTAAAACTACTGTTTATATTAGAATAATTAATGAAACTATAGAAAATTTCTAAAAGGATCCTCTTAGAATTATTGATATCTAAAAATTTTTCAAGAGAAAATTATGCTATAAGTTGCTAATTAATAATTAAGCCCATTTTTTCAAACTGAAGTATCTCTATGAGGCAACATTTTATAAATGCACATATTATTTTGCATCTAACTACACCAGTAAGTCACCTTTCACAGGGAAACATTCTGCCCTTTACAATAATATTCTTATTCATTACTTATTACTTCCTCCATCTAAACAAAAACACTTTTCCTGTCTTTTAAAGCCTAGAAATTTCTTTGATAAATCTCAGTGAAAACCTCTAGGTTTTAGCAACTATAATCTATGAAGGAAAACCTGGCTTAATTATAGTTAGCTCCACCAGCAGCCATTTTAAACAGAAACTGGTTTAGTTGTGTTGACAATCACATTTTAAACTGATTCTTTCCAGATGAAAAGATACTTTTTCAAACAATGTAATAAAAATGTAAACTCAGCTGTTTCACAGACATAAAAGTGATTTATATCACATGTACTGTGCTCATGGAGTTTTTCTCCTTACACAATGGAAGTTTTATTTTAAGGAAAAGTTAATAATTAACAGCTAGGAAAATCCCACAATGCAAAGAAGTCAGCTATAGGGGATTAACCACCCCACTTTGCTTTCCCACAAAAATCAGCCAATAAGCCCAGTGAGAAAACGATGTGATATTTGAAAATTAAAGAGTCAACATCAGGATAGTCATTACCTATGGTGGGGTGGGTGCAACAGTGAATAGAGAGAGGCACGAGGAGGATTCTGGGAGTGGAAAATAGGCTGTGTTTTGATCTGGATGCATGAGTATCTGGTTTGTGAGAATTCAGTGAGGCTAGACCTGTGCTTTCTGTATTATGCTATACTTCAATGAAAAGTTTTAAAAAGAGATTGCACGCTTTCTGTTTTAATGACAGTGTGAAAAAAAATTTAGTGTAATTAGATAAGTACTCTCCTTTTTATAAATACTCTGAGGTACAGTTGGACTATCAACTATTCCCCCATGAAACTATTACTAGAACTAAAAATTATGTCAGTGGCTCATGTGATGAGTCCCATGCGAGTCCTAAAGAAGCAGAGAACAGGATAATATTTTACATTTTAGAAGAGAAAAATACATGTGAGAGATAAAGAGCATATTATATCAGAGGTCTCATATAGAAAATCGCCACAAAAACATGATTTTGGAAGACACTTTAACAGAGGCTTGTAAAATTCACATTTCTAGCAGAATTTTTCTTTGACTGTGAATCTGTATTCTGTATATCCAGTTTCCAATTATTCCTGTTAATGGGAGGCAGGCCACATGGGTAATTGAAAACCCACAGTCAAGAGTTGGAATATATCCTCTCCTATGAAAATAGGGACCCAAGTATCCTCTCCCATAAATAGAAAAATTGTTCTCTGTTTGAGTTGCTAGTAAACTGTGAAATGTCCAAAATTTAGGCCTGCAGGGCAAGTAAAGAACACTGGACACATTAACCTTTATGGAACAAAAGCTTAATTTTCACGTTTGCTCTATGGTGAGTTTTGGTACTTAAAACTCTAAAGTTTAGTCCACCAGCACAAAAATATTTATTACTTCCATTTTTTCAACATTTCTTCTCTCATTAAAAAGCTAAAACCAATGCACAGGATTGAGTTTTGGTATCGTGAAGGCTGAAAATAGTGCCGAGCTGCCCAACACCACCAAGACTTCCCTGAAGGAAAAATATCTTTGCCCTATCACAGAACCTCCCATCTTAGACTCCACATCTTAAAGGCAGTCCTCTCTGGTTCTCTCAAACTCCTCTTTCATGTTCTGATTTGCTAATCCTTGTCTTCCTGTAGTGCCCTTACCCTCTGAAATGGGGTCCTGGCTTGATTTTTGCGGTTCTTTTCCCCAAATCTGAGTAAGATAAAAATATCATCCTTAAGCATACATACACGTGCACAAGATCTGGATGTAAACAGACAACATATAAGCAAAGATATTGTGATCTAATTATCCCCCTGGAAATCTCCTATTAGTTATTTACTGAGAGAAAGTAGAGGTAAGGTGTGGAGGGAGGCACCATGGGTAGAGGAGGTAGGTAGGCAAATTGCTTTTGTTTCTGGCAAAGTTACTCACAGGAAAATCTGAACAAATAGAATAAATGGGAGAACCTCAGGCACTTAATTCTAAGCAGCAAGGAAGCTCCTATGAATGCATTATTCTGTATTAGCTCACAGTCAGCCTGAAGGAGAAGCCTTCCCACATTGCTCTACTGGCTTTTGTCTCCCCCACCCAAAGATGCACAAAAAATCCCCCAGCATGAATACCCTGATGGTCTCATCCACCTCATGTTAAGAATTAAGGGGAAGGATAAGCACACATATATGACGAACTCAAAGTTAAGGGACCAACTGTTTGCAGAGTTACTTGTGTAGCCCAGGGTCAGATTCAGCCCTCAGAAAGCCACGTGCAGTTTCCATAGAAATAACTATAAACATCAAGCAGGAAAAAAGCTGCAGTTAGTCTCTTTCTCTGTATTGACATATGGCCTTTATTCTCTCCTGGCTTTATCTTTTGAGTGGCAAGTTTTGGCTTGGTTTTATTTATACAATGGAACTTCATCAACTCACACACACCTTCAAGAGGACCAGAGTGAAATACTCATTGTGAAGTTCAGCAAAGAACTAGAAAAAACTTGGCAAGAAGAAACAAATCAAAGAAGTTCATGAAACACATTTATTTTATTGGGCTATGAAAAAAATACAGACTTGGAAAGTGAATATGATGTAACTTCAAAGGCAAATAAATAGTTAATAGAGATGAAGGTGTCAATCAGCAGCCATCAAGGCAAACATGTGAAAATAAAGGTCTATGTCCAAGTCTGGTGGAGATAAAATACCACGCATACAATCAGGGCAGGTGTGAGGACTGTGAACAGGGGTGTAGGATGCAATAAGAAGTATTTCCTAGTTAGTGATGTTCACTTTTTAATTTCTCCACAAGGATGGTTTTTATTTCCTCAAAAGAAAAAAGGAGAAGAAAATTAAACTTCTCCCTTAATAAAATTTAATAAATCGCAATGTGTCTAGCAGACACACAATACCAGTTTCTAACATGCTTGTTTCAGACTGAAACAGGGTTAGAAAATATGATTATGTAATGAATCAAAAAATTTAATTGTAGACTTGCTTATTGGTGATATATATAAACATACTAGTAAAATAAGACTCTTGATCAAGTAGTAAAAACTAAAGCTATGTTTATGTCAGTGGATCAGTGCATAGAATTGACCAAAAAATCAACAGTATAAAAATCTCATAAATTTCAATTAGTTTTACTTTTAGCATGAATTTATGCTTTCACTGTATTTATTTTTACCATACACCATGCTTACATTATCGGAGGCCACTGGACCATTCTGGTGAAAAGTTTATTTATTACAAAGGGAAAAGAGGAAATTCCCAGGTCACCCTACATGATTCCAGCTTATTATAATACCTTAAAGATACAATAACATAAATTAATCTATTTAAACTGTTCTTTTTGTTATGGGGGCTTTTGGGGAAACTGCTTTTTAAAAAACAAAATTGGAACATGATTTTAAAATGCTGCTGAGTGGTATACAGCTTGGAAAATGGATTTCAACTTTGTTATTAGGTTCTAAGGATCATAAATAAAGTGGTCAGTTTAGTGAACTTGTTACAAGCAAACCAATCCATTCTGAGCACAATTTTGCTCTGGGCAGAGTTTCGTTGTGTTCCATGGCTCCTTAGGTCCAGTTCTGAAGTCTAGCTTTGTATGGTGCGAGTACAGCATACCTGGCACCATAATTCTGTTTGCCCAGCAGATTCTAACGAAGGTCCAGACATCTTCAAGAAAGTGTAAAATAAAATGAAAACTGTTCAGACTTAGCAGGTTGCTAGAGGTTTTTGGTTTGGGTTTTAAAGGAAGAATGGATTTACAAGTGGTTACTGGTAACCTCTAGATTTCTAATCACAGAAGCCCATGACTGCACGTGGTATGTGAAGCGTCTGTGCAGTGTGACTCACACACCGTGATGAAGCCCGTCAGCCCTTCCTGGGACAATACGTGGTAGCCAACTGTTTACCAAGCCGAGATTCCTGTCACCGACCCCAAAGAGGATCCAAACTCACAGAGTAAGTTAAAGAACCACGGTGGTGCCCTGAGCTGAGCCTGAAAAGTAATGCAGTTAACGCAGACCAGCCCAGAGGGTGCTAGGAAGAGAAACAGAATTCAGTACCTGCAATTCAGCGTGTGCAGGACCTCCTCAGGACAAGCATATGCTCAACACCGAAGGACTTGCTCCAGGGCGTCGGGGTCACGGGAACGTGATAAATGTGTCTGATCAAGGGAGGAGATGCCCTCCCTCACTTATTAAGAAAGTGAAATAATGCACAGTGTAAATCAAAAGAAGGGCCCACAAGCCTCTCAGTCTTGTGTTGATGATCTGGGAATGAAATGAAAATTCCATAGACACCATACCTAGCAACTTACTAGCAACTTCTGCAAGGCAAGACATTATGATGCTTTAAAATGCAGGCAATCATCATCACCATGGACATGATGCAGAAAGGAATTAAGAATAAATTAAACCTATTGAGGAATAAATTATGTGCTCCACTTGGTAAATTTTTAAAAATGTATGTTATTTTCTTTCTTTTTTAAAAAAGGGCCAAATCTATCTTTAAACAGAGTTAAAAATTATAATGTGGTTCAGTGGAGCTCAACAAACATTTGGCTGAATTCTGTCTCCGATTCAGGCACCATGTCAGGTTCCAGGGACACCAAGATGGTGTAATAGGATCCTGACCCTTGAACAGTGTACTACTGCCTGCCTGGTGGTGATGTGCTAATTAGCTTAGATGCATACTTGGTATAAGATTCCTTGAAAAAACTACCTCTCAGCTGCTGAAAGTTTCTGACATTCTCATAATCTCTTTGGTCTGTTCATGTATATGATATATAGCACACTTGCCCAAAGACCTACCCATATCTACTGAGACAGTTCCATTGATAAAGTTGAAAACTGAGCTATTTGTCTGTTCACATACTAGCCTTGTCAGGGGGAGATAAGCAGATTTTTCAAAGGGAAAAAGCTGGTGCAATTTAATTGCCTCAGGGCTCTGGGCTCAGTAAACCTGGTTTCCATTTCTAGCTCTGCAGCCACTCCTTAGCAAGCAACCTTTAACAAGCTGCCTAATTTTTCTCTCCCTTTTATTTTACTCAATGCAACAGTACCAAGTGAAGACGAGGGTGAGGGGAGCATAGTGAAGACAGGAGTAGTAAGAGCTGCTGTTAACACACTACTAGGGTGAGTTAAATGAATATAAAATTCTTCTTTATCTTTTGGTAGAAATATGCTAGGAAAAGAGATATTAGTGGTATTTATAATTAACATCAAGCTAAAAAAAAAAATCCCTGAAGTCAAGCATTGTTAATCTAATCATAGTTTGATGAACTACTTTCAATTAAATAGATTATTTCCAAAAGGGTAATATTTCCACTTACAGAAAGAATAATTTATTTTTAAAACATTTCAAATGTCTCATTTAAAATAAAGATAACAATCTAATGATGTTGATACTCGGCTAAAGGCAAAACTGAAAACAACTCCTTAACAGCTCTGAAACAGTTTAAAGTTATTTCTGTTTCCTTTGTCCAACAACAACGATTCAAAATAACAAAAATCACGAAAAAAAAAGTTAGAGTTCTTACTATATGTAACTTATAGGAAATAGTAGAAAACGTTTATATTATGAGCAATGTGGTTTAGATTTTGCTTTACTGTTAGCTTGCAAGTTTGCATGGCTCATGTAAATTCTACGGCACGGAACCTCTGAACGGTAGCATCCTCCCTTTCAAGGTTTTATTCATTTCAAAACTCCTGTTGTAAAACATCATTTGAGGTAGCCAAGCGGAGGAGACTGAGTAGTGGGGCAAATTAAGGGAAGAGCGTCAACGAAATCAACACAAAACGTTTTTATGTAGTTGATCCCAAACCTTATTGGAAAAGTCTGAATAGGATGAAAAGGTTTTCTCTATTCGGTAGTTTCACTTAATCCTCCATCCAAACATTTGCCCCAATAAACATTAGATTATTTTTATGTTAGCTATAAAGCTGTCAGTCCTCAATAAACAGATACACTCCTGGTGGTTTTACCTTTGCTGTCAAAGAATTGTCAATATGCATACTGGCTCTTAAATTAAAACAAACACACAGGAAGAGAAATGTAAAATAGAATCACACAGCCAAGTTTAACGGGAGGCTGTTGAAATCCTAAATAGTTGGTGGTGATTAGAAGTTCAATATACTGTGATATAAAGTAGTCAATGCGTTGTTAGCACCTTGCTGTCTCCTTAATGGAATGCTGTGACCTCTCCTACTCAGGTAAGCCAGGTCTTACTTTAGTGTGTCTCAATTAAATTTTATGTCTGATGTGTCCATTTGTTGTAGGAAAAGAAACAAATCCAATGAAAGGGACACTTTGAAGGTTTTTATTTCCTATGGGGACAGTTTACGTTTGTCTGGAAAGTCCCTTCACAGCTTTCGTGGGTCTTTTCCCTGTGATTGAGAATGGCTTTTTTAAGAGTGTTATGAGATACGGAGGTACTGAAAATGCAAACTGACTTTCCAACTGGTCAAATCTCTATCGTTTATTTATGCTTTCGGAAGAATTTTTTCACAAAGGCTAACAGAGTCATGTGACTGAGACAAGAATTTTTGTTCATTACAGTCACTGCATTGCAGAATTAAGCTTTCAGAAGGCCAAAGCTGTGTCTCTTTTTATGTACTCTTTGTGCTGCGTAACAGAGGGCTGTGTATACATAGGCAGCCACTGAATACTATTTGCTTGGTGGGTTACAAGTGTTACAAGGCTGGCAAAGAAACTGCATAAGTCCCGGGTGGCAGAGTGGTAAAAAATCCGCCTGCAGTGCAGGAGACATGGGTGTGATCCCTGGTTTGAGAGGATTCCCTGGAGTAGGAAATGGCAATATTTCTGCCTGGAAAATTCCATGGACTGAGAAGCCTAGCAGGGCTACAGTCCAGGGGGTCATAAAGAGCTGGACACGACCGAGTGCACACACACATAGAAAGATGTAGATATCTGTTCTTAGCTGGCATGATGTTCATCACCTATATAAAAAAGCTTTGCAAACTTTAGGGAACTGGGCCTCACCCCAGAGAGAAATTAATATATACTTATTAATATGATTATATATAATATCACAAAAAGTGGCTCTTTTAATTCTATTTACTTTAGTTCTGTATGAGTAGTTCTTTTTTCTAGAAAGAAAGAAAAAAAAAGAGAAAGGGAAAGCAAGGGAGAGAGATAAAGATCTTTTATATTGGACAGTCCGAAATAAGGGATCAAAATAGGATGTGGGGCACTTAGAGGTGTAACCTGGGTGAACAAAGAGTTTGAGGAAAAGAGAGCTGAAGGCAAATATATTGGGAATCTTAAGGTCCTGATGAATACTCCCTTTGTTCTATGTACTAAACGTATGATCTTCCCTGCCAAGGCTGAAAGAAAATGGATTTCCCCAAGGAATGTCCCATCACTGGGGAAGAGATCTGCCATCAAAAGCCAACACGCTCTTAGGTGCAGCAAAAAGATTAAACATTTAAGACAGATGATGGGGTAGAGGAAGGAGTGAAGACAGGGAGGTAGGAAAGGTAAAATGTCAGCATCCTGCAAATGAGATCCACAAACATGAAAGGAGGAAATTGAGAGTGTCAACTTTAAACCCACAGTTTGTGTCTTGTGGCCGTGAGCAATGCGGAGTTTCAGGAGAAAGAGGGACATTCTGTTCACTAGGGTGGTGTTTCTTATATGTCAAACATGCATAGCAGAGCTCATGCCAAAATACATTAAGTGGTGCCCCGTCGTCCAGAAGGAACATCTGAAAAAAACGTAAAGGTCACATTACAAAAAGAGTTTAGTTCCCTAGCAGATGTCACTATGCAATTTGGTTTCTCAATTTTCCATTTATTTCTAAAATTTGCAACTAGCCCAGTCAGCCAAAGCAGAACAATCTATGTTTCTTTTTTAAAAAATTCTTTTTAAATAATGTAGAGGTAAAGATCTGGATCCAGGTCACTTGGGTTCAGATTTTTCAACCTACGAAACCTTAGACAAGTTATACAAAGTTTTTGGCCTTGGTTGTATTATCTATAAAATGGGAAGAATGATAGTTCCTCTCTATAGGTTGCTGTGAGAGTTAACCAATTTACTGCATGTAAAGCACTTAGTAAAGTGCCTGGCTTTTGGTAAATTTAACTTCCTTTCTGTTTGGTTACTTAGAATGAGTTTTCAAAAAATTTTGTGATCTCCCTCATCAAAAGTATATGTATTATTATTATTTCTGTACTTATTCAATTAAGTAGTTGTAAAAATGAGTACGTACCATTGCACACTGGTAGGATAAAACATACTCTTTAATCTTTAAGAACTAATAAAACAGTTAACAAGTTACATGCTGACAAGGTAACATGCAGACTGAAAATCCCCCTACTGAATTCTTATTTTCTGTTATAGTATTTTTCAAGATTTCCACATGAGTCTTTTATTAAAAAAAAATAGATTTCAAATCTCTGGGGAAATTCTCCATCTTGTCTTTTACTTTCTTGAACATATTTACTACATCTTTTTAAACAGTCTTTTTAATATTTGAATAAATATTTGTACACTTTTATTTATAGCAGCATTGTTCACAATAGTCAGAATGTGAAAACAACCCAGTGTCCACTGACATACGAATAAACAAAATATGACCTGTACATGAGTGTGTGCATGCATGCTAAGTTGTTTCAGTCGTGTCCAACTCTTTGCGACTCTATGGACTGTAGCCTGCCAGGCTCCTCTGTCCATGGGATTCTCCAGGCAAGAATACTGGAGTGTGTTGCCATACCCTCCTCCCAGGGGTCTTCCTGACCCAGGGATCGAACCCATGTCTCCTGTGGCTCCTGTGTTGTAGGCAGATTCTCTACCACCGAGCCACCAGGGAAGCCCAATCTGTACATACAGTGGGATATTGTTTAGGCTTAGAAAGGAAGGAAATTCTGACACGTGCATGATCGAATCTTAAAGACTCCATGCTAAGTGAAATAAGCCAATCACAAAAAAGACAAATACTGTATGATCTACTTATATTAAGTACCTAGAGTAGTCAAATTCACAGACATAGAAAGTAGAATGTGTTTGCCAGGGGCTGTGGGGAAGGAAAAATGAAGAGCTATTGTTTAATGGTTACAGAGTTCAGTTTGGGAAGATGAAAAAATTTTAGAGATGGATAGTGGTAATGGTTTCACAGCAATGTAAATGTAAATACTTTATGCAACTGAAGTATACACTTAAACACGGTAAAAATGGCAAAGTTTATCTTATGTTTGTTTTACTATAGTGAAAGTTAAGTTTAATTTAAAGATCCCTGTCTGATGATTCCAAAATTTGAGTCACTTGCTGTCTCTGTTTCTCTTGATATCTGGTCATTTAGTTTTTTCCCCAAGACCCTGCAATTTTTAATTGAATACAGGACATTGTGCATTAAAAAAATCAAAGAGCCTCTGGATGGTGGTATCTCCCCATAAAGAGGAATAAACCTTCTCTTAGCATACAGATGGAGTCTAGCAGGTCACCTTCATCTTTCTGAGGGCTGGATATAGGCTTTGTTAGGAACAGTGTTTGTATTTTACTCCTAAGGTATATCCCTATCTTGAGGGTGGACATTTTGGGTTTCAACTGAAAACTCAGGGTTAACAAGAACTCTTCCACCTGGCTGGTCTCACCAGAATCATGGGGCTGCTGAAATCTCTGCTCATTTCTTGTCTGTCTTTGCTGGGTTCCTGGAGTTTTTTACCTGGAGTTGGTAAATCCCTCAAGGTGAAATTGCTTATAGATCTTTGGGTTCTCTTCTCTGCAGTTCCCTCTTCTTTGTGGTTTTTGCTTCTCAGGTCTTAGCCATTTGCCAGCCCTGAATACCAACTTCCAACTCCTCTCCCTGCCTAAGACTTGGTCTCATCTGCCTCCCCCAACCCTTCCTCTCATGACTCAGCAACACCATTATGGAAAAAGCCAGAGTGAATGTAGAGCTCAATGACATGGGCTTCCTTCCCTCAGATCTTGTCTTGTAGCTCCTCACAAGTTCTGCCTGGTTTGGAGATGCTCTATTGTCTTAAAAAAGTAGTCTGTGTATTTTGTCCAAAGTCTGCAGTCGTTTTCAGCAGGAGAGCAGTTCCAATACAAGCTACTGTGGTTGTTGGAATCGAAAGTCTGTTAATATTGCCTTTTAAAATTCTAACTCTTGATTTGTCTCCGATTCTGTTCAAAACATTCTTTTGCTTTCATTTTAATTCCTCTTTTCATGGACATGAAAATTATTTTTAATTTTCAAAATTTTATTGGAGTATAGTTGATTTCAAATGTTGTGTGTTCTGCTGTACAGCAAAGTGAATCAGTTACACATACACATTTATCTACTCTTTTTTAGATCTTTTCCCACATAGGCCATTACAGAATATTGAGGGGCATTCCCTGTGCTATACAGTAGGTTCTTATTAGTTATCTATTTTATATTATATATAGTAGTGTGTATATGTCAATCCCAATCTTCCAGTTTATCCCTCCCCCACCCCCCACTTCCCCCTTATTTTTATTTATACTGTTTTAGATCCCCATGCTTATTAAACCTCAGTCAGGCAGTGTCATAAGTGCAGTAGTGAAGACAGACACCTTCTAAGCAATGGGAGTAAATTGTTTGCCCTTCACTTGGATCATCAGCCTAACTAACTCCTCCCAGTACTACCCAGTGGTGAGTCCCTTGAATCTAAAATCCCTCTACTTTCAGCCACCACATCACTCCAAGGAGTTTAATGGTTATTTAAACCATTTTCTTTCTAATTGTACCTAAAATAATAGCACATCTTACATGGCAAATAGATGGGGGGAAAGTGAAAACAGTGACAGACTTTATTTTCTTGGACACCAAAAATCACTGTAGTCAGTGACTGCAGCCATGAAATCAAAAGATGCTTGCTCCTTGGAAGAAAAGCTATGACAAACCTAGACAGCATATTAAAAACCAGAGACATCAGTTTGCCAACAAAGGTCCATCATAGTTAAAGCTATGGTTTTTCAAGTAGTCATGTACAAATGTGAGAGTGGCACCATAAAGAAGGCTGAGCACAGAAGAATTGAAGCTTTTGAATTGTGGTGTTGGAGAAGACTGCTGAGAGTCCCCTGGACTGCAAGGAGATCAAACCAGTCCATCCTAAAGGAGATCAACCTTGAATATTCCATTGGAAGGACTGATGCTGAAGCTTCAATACTTTGGGCACCTGATGCGAAGAGCCAACTCACTGGAAAAGACCTTGATGTTGGGAAAGACTGAGGACAAGAGGAGAAGAGGGCAAGAGGATGAGATGGTTGGGTGGCATCACGGACTCAATGGACATGAGTTTGAACAAGCTCCAGGAGGTGGTGATGGACAGGGAGGCCTGGTGTGCTGCAGTCCATGGGGTCGCAAAGAGTCAGACACGACTGCAGGACCCAACAACAACAATCCCGTGGCTTCTGAGAGAGCAGTTTGTAAACATGGGTGCAGATGGAAGCCAGAGCACGAGGATTAAGGAGCAAACAAGTGGTATGAAATGTTTTGTGATCTAATGTATTTTATATGCGAACTCAGATGTTTCATAGCTGATATGTCTTGTTGCTTAGTGGGTCACATGGCAATACTCGTCTAATTTTGGTTATTTTATAAATAGTGCCAACCTCTGGGAATTTAATTTGAATTTGGAAATGTATGTTGAGCTGTTCACTGAAAACTTAAAGGATGCAAAATGGTAATGACACCCGAGTACATCATTGTCTCTTATTGTGGTTCTTGATTCTTCCAATTTAGGAAAACTTTACGTAAGGAAAGCAAAGAACTCATTCACTTAACCCAAACTTACAAACTATCAGTTTCCAAAACTCATCTCACACTTTACCTCATTTTTTGTTACCACTGAGACTGTATCTACATTAGAATTCCTGTTAACTAGGGCTTTGTTTTCCCATGAGTTCTCCATGGCCAGAGGAGAATTACGGACATAGTGTTTATCAGTGGGAGAACTAGGCTGCTGCATACGGCTGTCATCTGCTCATAGGTTTTGGTGACCACATATTTCAACATATCTTGCAGTCATATGATGATTTCCATCCCATCTGACAATTCATCCAAGGAATTTTGGTTAAATGCCTTATCTCATGTTTCATGAGGTTTTCCTAGTTATTATTCAATATTCAAGTTGAGTTAGGCAAAGTCACTAATAGGTCAAATAACAGAGTTAGTTTATGCAGTGAGGCTTAACCCTAAACTAATACTGTTATTTCCTTTTGGAGAGGGCTCTGTTCTGAGTTGACAGCCTTTATCATGGTTTCATGGGATGATAGTACCACCCTTCATAACATATATTTTTCTAATTTCGTTTGCCTAAGATGTCCATTAAAAGTCAAACCTTTGTATTCTTTGAGTACTGATCTTAGGATCCAATCTATTATTCTAGGAATCTCAATAAATTCCTTTCTGCCAAAATTTTCTGGTTTGTGGAATGTAACCAACCATACCATCTCTCCCAGATGCTCTTTAGCCAAGTGAGATATGTGGCAATGCTTTGAACTCATAACAAAAGCAGTGTAAGTCTGAGATGTTGCTTCTATTATTACAAATACTACTATTAAGTTATTGACAGAAGAGGGAGCATGATACAGGATGCAGAAGACCTTGGATGAATGCCTGCCCCAACAAACATCAGCTATGAGATGCTGGGCAAGGTTTTTAACATCTCTTATTAGTTTCCTGACCAGAAAATGAAACATCATACTCCCCACCTTTCTAGCTGCTGGATTCTTGTGGAGTATCAAGATAAGTAAGATGTATGGACACATTTCATGAAAGGGTAAAAATGGCAACAGTGATTTTGAATATAATCACTGTTATGACAACAGAGCCTGAACCTTTTCCTTTCTTCAAATTTTAAACCACCTGAAAGAGCTGGAGGAGACGTAAAGTTAGAATCATGAGACTAGACAAAGAATTCACAGGCTGAGAACATGGTAATTGGTAAGATTCCTAAGCAGCAACTGAGTAAAAGCCTGTCATAATTCACACTGATGAATTCTCCAATGGAATCTGACCCATGGGATTTACAGAGAAAGTGTAACAATCTAAACTAGAAGCAATTAAATTTAGTTTAAGTGCATATATGTGTGCATATGTATGTAGGGATCTTGCCAATGCTTCTAACTTCTCAACAGAGTTCTAGAATATTAAAAATCCACGTCACCTTTTTTAAAGAAAAATAAAATGAGCTTAAATATTCATATTGCTAGGAATAGAAGACTTCCTACCAAAAAGATAGAATATTGAAAGATGTAATTCTATAAAGTCAGAGACACTAGCTGAAATCAATGATGAAGATAAAATATTAACTCCTTTAACGCTGTCTATGTCAAATAATACCTAAGTTATTTTCCACAATAAGAGAATCAGACAAAGGTAGAGTTTTCGGAGATTTTCTTTCTCATTCTCCTCTGAAAATTTTCAGTTTAACAATCTAGAAAAAGGAGTCTGGTTTTGTAGAGATATTTTTCCTCTCAAGGTGACTATGCATCTAGCCCATCAGAAATCCAGAACAAGTTGAAATAGAGGCCTGGAAACATTTTCAAATGGACATCTCCCACTGACAATGAAATCCCCTCACTCTCCATTAACACTCTATAAAAACATGAAGAATATCTGCTAGGGCTCTGAACTTAGACACCAACCTTCCCAAAAGACAACTACTTCCAACCAAACAACTGGTCCTCCTTTCCTTCCTGTCAGCACTGCTTGCTGAGAATGGCCGTGTTTGGTCTCTTAATCAGACCTTGATGACGGGCTGACATCACTGCAAACGTTTTCACTTACTCTTTGGCAACACTTAAATCCTTGCCAAAGGCCAGTCAGTAAGTCAGAAAGCATTGTTAGTGTGAGGCTGGTGGAGGGGGTGTGTGTGACTGTCAGCTAGCAATCTATGGTGATGACAGGAGGGAAATTTAGGAGCTGAAACCATCTTAAAGGTCACTCAGTGTACAGAACAAAAGATTTCTAATTTAGAAAAGGAAACAGAATTCTGGGACATAGAAGCATCAGGATGCTGCTGTCTGAGTTCTCTGAAAATTCACTATCCGCACCTTGATTGCAAAGACCACTTTACAACCCGATACAGCTTAAACCAATAGCTATTTGCTTCAGCAGCAGTGCAAAATAATCTGGTAAAATAGGAATGCCAAATAATGTACCAGTGGTTCAACTGCCTGTTTTTTAAATTTATTTTTTTGAGGTAACATTGATGTATAACACTGTATGTGTCACATGTACATTATTTTTCTGCTTCTGTTTACACCACAGCATGCTCACCACCAAAAATTTAGTTCCCATCCATCAACATAGAGTCAATTCCCTTTCCTCATTTTGCCTTCCCCACTGTCCCTTCCCTTCTGGTAACCACTATTCTGTTCTCTGTGTCTGCATGTTTGTTTTTGTTTGGTTTGGTTTGTTCATTTATTTGTTTTTGTTTGTTTTTTATAGTCCACATATACGTGAAATCACACAGTATTTGTTTTTCTCTGTATGACTTATTTCACTTAGCACAGTACCCTCAAGGTCCATCCATGTTGTTGCAAATGGCAATAATTCATCTTTTTAAATGACCGAGTAGTATTCCAATGAATATATATATTTTTAAAATTTATTTATTTATTTGGCTGCACTGGGTCTTAGTTGCAGCATGTGGGATCTAGTTCTCTGACTGGGGATCGAACTGGAGTACCCTGTATTAGGAGCACAGAGTCTTAGCCACTGGACCACCAGGGAAATCCCTATGTCTATTTTTAAAGAGATACTTATTCAGCATTCTTTCTCCTTACCTTTCATTTAAAAAATAATTTTATTTATTTATTTATTCTTGGCTGTGCTGGGTCTTCAGTGCTGCATAGGTTTTCCCCTAGTTACAGCAAGCAGGGGCTACTCTCTAGCTGCAGTGCTTGCAGGCTCTTGTTGTGGAGCACGGGCATATGCAGGCGTCAGTAGTTGTGGCTCCTGGGCTCCCTAGCACAGTCTCAGTAGTTGTGGCACAGGGCCTTAGTTGCCCTGCAGCATATAGGATCTTCCCAGATCAGGGATCAAATCCATGTCTCCTCATTGGCAGGTAGATTCTTTACCACTGAGCCCAAGGAAGCTCCTCACTTTTTAAAAAATGTTCAACCTTGAATTGCTAAATAGAGTTTAAAATTCTTAGCAGAAGCTTTCAGTGAAAAGCTATTATATATATTGTTGTTGTTCAGTTGCTCAGTCATGTCCGACTCTTTGTGGCCTCATGGACTGCAGCACGCCAGGATTCCCTGTCCTTCACCAACTCCCAGAGTTTGCTCAAACTCATGTCCATTGAGTCAGTGATGCCATCCAACCATCTCATCCTCTTTTGTCCCCTTCTCCTGCCTTCAGTCTTTCCCAGCATCAGGGTCTTTACCAATGAGTTGGCTCTTCGCATCAGGTAGCGAAAGTATTGGAGTTTCAGCTTCAGCATCAGTCCTTCCAATGAATATTCAGGGTTGATTTCCTTTAGGATTGTGGCTGGTTGGATCTCCCTGCTGTCCAAGGGACTCTCAAGAGTCTTTTCCAGCACCACAAAGGCATCAGTTCTTTGGTGCTCAGCCTTTTTTATTGTCCAGCTCTCACATCTGTACATGACTACTAGAAAAACCATAGTTTTGACTATAAGGACCTTTGTAGGCAAAGTAATGTCTCTGCTTTTTAATACGCTGTCTAGAATCATCATTGCATATATACTTTATGAATAAAATTTTGTGAGTATAATATACTAAATCTTTGATAAATTATATTTAAAAGGAACACGAATCATTAGAGGATAGTAATAGTAGGCCCATGTTTAAATTGAGATCATCTCTTCTCTTTTTCTAAAACAGGAGAAGGCTTGGGAGAACACAGTGGCTTCAGTCAACGTCACCTTCTGGACCTGGGTTGATCACTTCTAAGGTATGCCAGAGAGATCTTCTATAGTTTTACTCTCCAAACTCTCACTGGCTATGTTTTTTTCTTGTTTTCCTTTTTTTCTGAGCTGAAGAGGACACTTGTTCTGCCATCATTAAGGAACCCAAGCAGGCCAGGGCTGAACTCTGCCAAGTAGGGGCAAGAGCAATGGGAACCGTCTGCTTTCCCTCTCATCACTACTATAAAACAAGACAGCAAGGATGTAATATACAGCATGGTGACTATAGTCAACAATATTGTATTGTACACTTGGAAGCTGCTAGGAGAGTAGATCTTTAGTTCTCACCACACATTAAAATGGTAGTTATGTGAGGTGATGGATGTTTTAACTAGCCCTATTGTGGTGATTATTTTGCAATAAATGCATGTATCAAACCATCACGTTGTACACTTTAAACTTATGAAAGTTTATATACCAATTATATATCTCAATAAAGCTAGCAACCAAAGAAAACAAAACAAGGGAGGTCCAGTAGGTACCAGAAAGGGCTGCTTTGGTAAAATAAAAAGGAGAGAAGAGAAGGTACTCAAAGGCACCAGGAAACTCATCACAGGAGGCACACTGCACTTCCACTACCCACCAAGAGTGGATTCACTCGGGTAAACCAGGCTTGCAAACCCAGTCAACACTCAGTGACCTACGCAACTGATTTATACTGTGGATTCTCTGCTTAGGACCCTGGGATATGGTCTGTAATTATTTATCTGAGGTAAAATTCTGCACTTGTCAAGTGGCAGTGAGTCCACAGTGATGTGTGACCTCCACCAGATCTGTCATCAGATAAGAGGGACCAGCCTGAGGATCCAGAGACCTGAGGCCAAGAAGCACCTGCTTCACTCCTGCTTGGCCACCCTGCGTACGTGAGTGGGTTTCTGCTGGATGAGAAGTGGGGTCGAAAGGAAAGAGAAAAGCAGCAGCAACTACTGGGCCTTGTGACGCTGCAAGCTGGCTGGAGTGGTGAGGAGGCTGATTGCTCAGATAACTACAGTTTCTGGTAGTGGGAAGAGTTATCTCCTCCACTGTCTCCTGAGATCTAACGCTTCCCCTCACTTCTATGTACGAGTGAGAGACAGTTTCCAGACACCATTTTACTTAGAGGGTTTCAACAGGAGCGGGTCTTTCTGTTTACAGCGTTACTTTAAAAATCACCTGACCCTGTTAGGCTAGGTGAACCACGATATAAAAGGCAGACCCACCTAGACAACAAATTAAGCCAAAGACCTTGGAGTGAGTCCGCCTGTAGAAAGAAAATGTCCAAGTCTTACTTGGTTATTGTTGCTTTCGAGCTGTAGACATCCCGCTTCCTTTGTCTGTGTCACAAGCCACTCATTCCCCTTCTTAATGAAAACAAGAGGGAGTGATTATACCTCCTGGGGCTGTGCCATTTATGCCGTCTGAAAGGCGCTTAAACTAGTGGCACATTGTCTCACACATCTGGAGTTTACCAAATTAGCCAATTACGCTGGAGCTCATAAAACGAGGCCTTAAATGTCATTTAACTAGAAAATATTATAATCACCAAGTGGTCTGATTGTAAGATGATACTTGGGGCAACATCAGTGGTTACCAGAAAACAAATCGTGAAACAAAACACAGTTCAAATGCCCCCCAAATGCAACCACATATTTTCTACAGTAATACTTTCTGAGGAATACCATATTTCTGAAGGCACCAGCAATCAACATGTTTCTCATTTGAAACTAAGTATAATCTGACCTCCTTGTTTCCTAGTGATTTGCCTTGGGCAAACCAATGCCCAAGAATTTTTCTCATAAGAAAACTAAGGAACAAGCAGAAGGAGAGCAGACTGATGGAAATCCATGAATTCATCAGAGATATGGTGCTCTCTGTAAGAGTTTGGAGTTGTCAGAGGTTTGTGGTGCTGTCTCAAAATCGACAGGATTTGGTTGACTAAACATATACTGGTCTCTCATTCTTCACTTGAAGGAAGAGATAAAAACTGCTTTAAATTGCTATGTGATTTGAGGGTAGGAATATCAAAGGTTTTAGAAAAGCTATTTAAAAATTAGAGGTTTACAGCCACTACTTCCACATTGTCTTCTTTTCATTTAATAAACAACAAAATTTGGTGTTTAGTGAAAGGTGATACAGTGTAATGGAAAAACCATGGTATGTCACTAGTACCTGCTTGATTTTGGGCAAGTTAACTTCTCTGATCATCAGTTATCTCACACAAAATACAGAAATGCATATTGATGCTGAGTTGTGTTGAGACTAGTGCTGTGTTGAAATAAAGGTATAAAAAAAGTCCCTAGCACAGTGTCTGGTACACTGAAGAAAATAAACATTGTTTTCACATCTTTCTTTACCTATGTCACCAGAATATCTTAAGTTCTGTTTAACTCCCTTTTCTCTTCATGTCAGAAAGAATGGCCACTAGGTGCTTTCGTTAGGGGAACCGCTGGCTGAACCTGAGTGCCCTGACCAGTTGCCATAATAATATTTGCATGAGTTACCTTACAAGAGAAGGTTCTGGTAAGGAATGTGGAACTAACAAGCTACCACCAACTGGAAGAATTTGGGAAAGGTTAAAAGGAGAGAGTAGACTCCAGTCCACATGTCCTACCAACCTCCCAGAACCCTTCTTGCTGGAATCCATCTTGGCTGAGCTATGCACATGCCACCAGGAATGACCCTGACTCAGAGAGATTGACCAGAGACAAACCAAAAACAAACCTGATCACCATAAAACCTGAGACGGTGAGCCATGTGGAAGACCAGTTCTCTTGGGTTCCCTGACCCTGCTGCACTCCACCCCAGTGCCCGTTCCCAATAAAGTCTCTTGCTTTGTCAGCAGTGCGTCTCTTTGGACAATTCATTTCAGGGTGTTAGACAGGAGCTCACTCTCAGGCCTTGGAAGTAGTCCCCCTTTCCTGCAATACTTTCAGGGACGAGTGAGGAGGTAGGCAGACCTATTTGTATTTTTTTTTTAAGCAAAATTTATAATCCCTTCCTCCATCTGGAAACATCTCAATCACTCTCTTTAAAGGAATGACAAGTACAGCAAAGACTAGAAGAACTCTCATGAGATACTTTGAAACAAAAGGAAATTAGGTATGATGCCTGAACACATGGTAAATAGAGATACCAGCTACTCTTTTCCAGGGGAGTTTATAAAATGAAGATTATTAGTTTTGAAGCCATCTAATCAACTAGGCTAAATCTTTGTGTCTTCTGGGCTCATAATTATAGTAGATGGACCTGTTAGTCTACTTTGCCAAACCAGAGAAAGATGAAAAATTATGGTGAAGATGGAGGTGTTCTCAGTAGTGATAAATTCCTTCTCTGTGAGTTTTCTACAATGACGGCCTTTTTGGTAAAATCTAAGTAAAAATTATTTTGGGGGGCTCCAAAATCACTGTAGATGGTGATTGCAGCCATGAAATTAAAAGACACTTACTCCTTGGAAGGAAAGTTATGACCAACCTAGATAGCATATTAAAAAGCAGAGACATTACTTTGTCAACAAAGGTCCGTCTAATCAAGGCTATGGTTTTTCCAGTAGTCAGGTATGGATGTGAGAGTTGGACTATAAAGAAAGCTGAGCGCCGAAGAATTGATGCTTTTGAACTGTGGTGTTGGAGAAGACTCTTTAGGGTCCCTCGGACTGCAAGGAGATCCAACCAGTCCATCCTAAAGGAGATCAGTCCTGGGTGTTCATTGGAAAGACTGATGTTGAGCTGAAACTCCAATACTTTGGCCACTTCATGCAAAGGGTTGACTCATTGGAAAAGACCCTGATGCTGGGAAGGATTGGGGGCAGGAGGAGAAAGGGACGACAGAGGATGAGATGGCTGGATGGCATCACCGCTCGATGGACATGAGTTTGGGTAGACTCCGGGAGTTAGTAATGGACAGGGAGGCCTGGTGTGCTGCTATTCATGGGGTCGCAAAGAGTTGGACACGACTGAGAGACTGAACTTAACTGACATAAATAAAATCTAAGTAAAAACCTAGACAGCATATTAAAAAGCAGAGACATTACTTTGCTGACAAAATTCTGAAGAGTCAAAGCTATGGTTTTCCCAGTGGTCATGTATGGATGTGAGAGTTGGACCATAAAGAAGGCTGAGCATTGAAGAATTGATACTTCTTACTGTGGTGTTAGAGAAGACTCTTGAGAGTCCCTTGGATTGCAAGGAGATCAAACCAGTCAATCCTACAGTAAATCTATTGTGAATATTCATTGGAAGGACTAATGCTGAAGCTGAAGCTCCAGTACTTTGGCCACCTGATAGAAAGAACTGACTCATTGGAAAAGACCCTGATGCTGAGAAAGACTGAAGACAAGGAGAAGGGGACGACAGATCATGAGATGATTGGATGGCATCATTGACTTGATGGATAAGAATTTGAGCAGACTCCAGGAGTTGGTGAAGGACAGGAAGCCTGGCATGCTGCAGTCCATGGGTTGCAAAGAGTTGGACTTGACTGAGTAATTGAACTGAAGTGAATATGATGATTCCACGTAACAGAAATTCTTACTTAGAATTTGGAAGGCTTTTCAAAATAAAGCAAATTAACTTCACCTCTGTAAAACTGGGTTGAAAAACTATGCCTTTAATAATAACACAGTGTATTTATACTTTAAAAAAATCTTAGAAGCAGTAAAGGGATCCAGATTCATGTGATTTAAATTTAGCTATTGTCTCTTAGAAATGTGAATTCTGATCTGAGATGTGGGGAACTGAATCTCTAAGAATGGTGATAAGCACCAATTCACTTTCTTAGAGTGGAGACATGGGAGACTGTGCAGATTCTATGTGCATTAACAGACTTTAATGTTTTTAAACAACAGAAAAAGACTAGCTTTCAAAACTTCTAACTTGCAGGGGCTGGGGTGAGGGGTTAGATAAAAAGAATGAAGAGAGATGAATTCTCCTAATTATGTAAATAGTCAAATTGACTAGCACTAGCCTCTCTGTAGGCCAAGACCAAACTGGCCTCTATGCACTTGAGTGAAAAAAACATCTTTGAAAGCAGAGTGTACTCTAAGAGCTAACTAAGAAAATAAAAAGGAACTGCTTTACTAGGAAAAAAATTCAACACAGCATGTGTTAAAAGGTTTTCTTTTTTCTTTCTTTTTTTTTTTAAACTTAAAGCTATGAAATGCTCCTGCTCTGTATCAAAAAGCAGCTTTTTCTTTTGTATTTTTACAAATATTTCCATCTTTAAGACGAGAGCTTTCTGACTTTTGCTAATAACGTGTCCAGATCTAAAGGATTACAGAAAGAATGTCAATTTGCTTTAGAAACAATGAAACGTACAGTCGAGGGAAAAGGCCAATTTTACTATGCAAGGACCACACATACTGTATGTTTGTTATATTACTTGATATCAAAGCAGAAACAGCCAATTCTTCCCAAAACACACTTGAAATGAAGAGTCTGGCTAAGGAACTCCCACATCCAATTCAGAGATATCTGTTACACTTTACATAACTGGGTAATGCTGACACTATTGTTTTACAGGAAAGAGATACTTTTACTGACTATATAATATACTATGGCTTCTTCAGCCTTATATATATATTTATTAGGTAAAATGAACATGATTTTGATCCTAATCGCCATAAATGCAGGTATATTATCAATGACAGGTACCACATCGCCAGAGGAACAACAAGAGTTTGCTGATTCTCTGTCATTAGACGACCTCAAAATATTTAACCAGCCTTCATCGCTTCAGAGGAGGTGGTCAGTAGCAAGAATTATCATCTTTCTTCTTCATTTTGCATCATCATGATGTTGGTGTGATGACTTTCATTCATTTGTTCAACTTACCTTTGCTGAATATCTCTACTTAGTGCCAAACACGGGCATAGCGAATATAAGGGAACTGAGACATGACCATTAGCGAAATGTATTCTTAGGGTGGGAGAGGAGAGACAGAAAACAAGCTCAGTAAACTGGGGTAGTGCCTGCTATATAACAGACCTGTGCATGGGGAATGAGCCTGGAGAAGAAGGGAGGCCATCCTAGGAAGGGCTCTGTACACCTAATAATGAGTTTAGACTTTACCCTGCAGGCCATGTTTTTACATATTCCTGAAATACTCTAAAAATAAAATAACTAAAATAGTATGGTACTTGCATAGAGATAAAGAAATTAATGAAACAGAACAGAAAATAGAGAAACAAAATAGAAAATCTAGCTGATAAATATGTGCAAGTTTAATAAAACAAACAAACTAGCATTTCTAATTAGTGAATAAGGAATAGACTTTTTAACCAGTGGCATTTGGACAGTTGACTAACCATTTGAAAATAAAATTTGATTCCTATATGCCACACTGCACATTAAAAACAAATCTCAGATAGATTAAAGATTCGAATATAAATGTTTATGATCTTGGGGTTTGAGGATGTCCTTTTTTAATGTGCCATCAGACATCACAAACGAAAACAGATATAATCACAAAATCACAATCTTCAAAGATCACAAACTTCTGAAAGGTATAAGATATTATAGTTGTAAGACAGAGAGCAAGTTAGGAGAAATATTTATAATTAACATAATAGTTAAATAAATTAATAAAAATTAATAAAAATATCTAACCTAAGAGAAATGGGCAAAGGACACAAATATGCAATTCATGGGAAAAAATGACAATGATATAAAAGTATGCTTGGCCCCAGTTACCATCAATGGAATTTTATTATGACAGTTTTCTTTTTTATCTGTTAGATTATAAACAGGAGATGTACATGAGTAACAGATATATCAAATAATGATTGATATTGTCCAGTGTTTGAGAGAGTGTGGAGAAGTGAAAACTCTCAAATACTAAGTGAGTACATACTTTTTGGAAGATAATTTGGCAACATATGTGATATAAGGTGTGCATATCATTTGATCCTAGTCCATAGCTAGCAACTTTTAAAAACAGAAATTAAAAAATGTGAAAAAATAGTATAAAAATATATACTGTATTGTTGTTTAATAGTAAGAATCTGGAAACAAACTAGTGGGCCACAAAAGGGGATTAATTTAACAAACTGGAGTATGTAGAAAAATAAATTATTATGCTGTTGTTCAAAAGAACATATTGGCATGGAACAACATCAATAACATATGTTTAACTGAAATGAACAATTAGCAAAACAACAGTATCCCCAGTAAATTCTGCTAAGAAAGATAGTGAACTACAGAGGTTAGCAACATGGGCTTTGGGGAAAAGTTGACTTGATTTGAGTCTAAGATTCATAATTTACCAGATATGTGAAAATTAACTTTTCTGAATCTTGGTTTCTTCACCTGTCTAACTTGAATGGATGCGCACAGAACCTACCTCAAAGAGCTATATGGAAAATTCCAAGTGCATAGCAAAGGCTAAATATATACTAGTCATTATTATTACTGTTATCATTTTGGTATAATTATTATTGTCAACCAATTCTCTTATGAAAACAAATTCAAAACGCAAATCTAAAATCCTTTGTAAAATTATTTATGCTTGATGGAATCTTTAACTGAATTTATACATCAAAGACAATTTTAGTTTATGTAACAAAAATATTCTATTTATCTGATCATCTAATAGACAGGATGATAAACTTGACACATCAGTTTTTGACAACAGTATGTTTGGATAGAATATTCATAAACAGAATGCAAATAAGGAACACATTTGGGCACTATATTTAAGAAACAAACAACTATCACATTTAGACATTTCCAGTTATAAGAACTTCGAAAAGCTTTAATAGCACAAATTAAAAATTGTCCTATAGTCATCAAATTATTTTTAATAATGGATATTATTAATATCCTTTTTGAGGTAGTTATCTTGTGTGCATGAGTGCTGAGTCACTTCAATCATGTCCAGCTCTCTGTGACCCCCATGGACTGTAGCCCCTCAGGCTCCTCGGTCCATGGCATTCTCCAGGTAAGAATACTGGAGTGGGCTGCCATGCCCTCCTCCAGGGAGTTTCTATCATATACATATTTAATTTTCAACTGTATTATCAGGAAAAACATGCACAAAAATAGAAAACATGCTTTTCAGTATTTTTCCCTACTAAGACTAGGAAAAGAAATCATTCAAAATGAGAAAATGTGTTATGTACTAATATATTAAAATGCCTACGTCAACACAGAGATTGTGTGAAGAACCATACATACCCTTCTGTGCGGAAAATCATTCGAAAACTGTCTCCTAAGCTTTTATAACTGTTTGGATCAGTTGCACATCTCTGAATCTGGAACCTAGAAACAAAATCAAACAAACAAAAATTCCAAGTTAAAGATTTAGCCAAATGGCTTTTCTCATTTTTCAAAGTCTTAGGGGACTCAGCCTTTTCAGATTAACCTAAAATATTCTGGCTTTTGCTATAGATTTTACTTACTTATTTGCCTTATATAATCTTTACCTTATTTTTATAGCCCTTAAAATTATGATATTTCTCTGTGCTTTAATAGAACTGCAAAAAGTGTGTTTCTCCATCTGTTTCTTAGGCAGATGCACCCTGAGGCATTTATGCTTTTTTCCTTTGTGAAAACCACAGGCATATGTCATACATTGTTTTAATGTATAATTCAGAAATCTTAAGATGCATATGAAACAAATAAGTAGCTCTATTTCTTATCTTAATTTGTGCTCTTTGATGGTAATTTAATACACAGGTTAAAAATACAGAGCAGCTAGTATGGCCTAACTTTGATCCTGATTATGAATTTGGAATTCATTCTGGCAGACAGGAGCCCTTGTTTGGAGCAAGAGTTCAGGGCATACAGTGATACCATTTACTATCACAACTTTATGATGGAGCAGAGTTGGTCATCAGGAGTTCAGACTATCTGGACTTTCACAGAAGCACAGTGCTCCACATGTAGTTTGTGTGCAGTAAACAAAGTTCTTTTTTTTCTTCTTCTTTTTGGGTATGATCGTGTATCTCATAATTCTAACCTTCAAAATGTGAAAGTTTCCAGTATGAAGGTCTTAACTTATTATTTTGTATATTACCTGGGGGTTTGTTTTTAATGAGATTTATGACAAATGCTCTCATTTCCCTACATCCTGGCTCTTCATTTTTGGTTTTCTTTAGTCTGCCTACCCCTTGTGTTTAACTTCCTTGTCCCAACTCTAAGGTAAGGCCCTTCCCCCTTCTGTACATCCCTCCACAGTTTTAGCAAGCCTTTAAAAATAAAAATTTTCAGATAAACCTCTAATACTGTCTACTCTAAGATGCTTTCTCAGATGGTTGGATTTATGACATGATCACAACTTCTACCTGTGAGAGTGATTTATTTTATAGTTCTAGGCCTCAGGGAATTAAGCTGAAAACTAACACGTACATCATAGAAAAGAGAGACTATTTTGCTTTGTTTGAAGTGGTTGGAAAGAACAGTATATGATAAGACTGGCAAATGAGGCTAGATTACATTTGACTTTGTAAAGTGCAGAGTTGCTGAATGTGATGGTGCTGGAGAGTTGCCATCCTAAGATGAGGGAATTGATTCTTCCAGTAGATTACCTGAAACATACAAATTCCTAATAAAATATTTATTGTCTGATTGGGTGGATTAGAATGGAATACGGAGGGCAGAGCAATGATGAAGGCAATTATGTCAGTCTGGGTGAAGATAACGATGCCAGAATATGAATGGAGGTTAAGAGAAATGTCATAAAAGAGGTGAGCTTGTTGGGTGATCCTTTTTCTCTTTAAATCAAACTGGTTTTTTAAATGATGCATTTAACATGATCCTCTCTTGAGCCTCATCAACCCAGAAAGCAATAATAGTAAGTCCTAGATTTAGTATCAGAGAAAGCGATGACACCCCACTCCAGTACTCTTGCCTGGAAAATCCCATGGATGGAGGAGCCTGGTAGGCTGCAGTCCATGGGGTCACTGATTCGGACATGATTGAATGACTTCACTTTCACTTTTCACTTTCATGCATTGGAGAAGGAAATGGCAACCCACTCCAGTGTTCTTGCCTGGAGAATCCCAGGGATGGTGGAGCCTGGTGGGCTGCCGTCTATGAGGTCGCACAGAGTCGGACACGACTGATGCGACTTAGCAGCAGCAGCAGCAGCAGCAGATTTAGTATTGCCAAAGTTTGCATGCACGTGTGCTCAGTCACTCAGCTGTGTCCAACTCTTTCTGACTGTAGCCTGCCAGGCCCCTCTGTCCATGAAATTTCCTAGGCAACAATACCAGAGCGGGTTTTCCATTTCCTTCTCCAGGGGATCTTCCCGACCCAGGGATCAAACCCATGCCTCCTGCACCGGCAGCTGAATTCTTTATCACTGAGTCACCTGGGAAGCCCTGAAGTTCATAAACTGTAAAATTCCTTTCTAGATGCTTTTCTCCCAAATTACCAAGTATTTATTTATTTATTTTTTAATATTTGCCATATGAAGTAAGATGCTATGGATTTTACAAAAACCCAGGGAATTATCCTCACTCTTGAGAAGCACAATAAGTAAATAAGAAAAAAAAAACAACTGATAATATAAGGAAAACCATCCAAAATGTCAAGTAGCATCAGCGTAAGTTGCCCAGGTGTTCATCGGAGGGAGCAATTACTGCTTTCTGCAGAGAGTCAGGAAGGATCCAAGGAAGCGGAAGGAGTTGAAGCTGCTCCTGTAGGATTCAGAGAGGCAAAAACAGAAAGAGGAAGCATTCCAGTGGCGAAATGAGAGAGGAAAAGATGTCCTCTTCAGAGATGTAAAGGAAAAGATCTCCCACCACAAGAGCCTCCCGCATTTCCTTTAGGATGGATGTTTCAGCACCCTTCTGGTGGCATTCAGCTGCCCAGGGTGGGTGGAGCCCTGAGCAGGTTAGAGGATGGTGTTTATGAGATCAAGTCCGCAACCAGTATAGAGCATTTGGCTTTTTCCTGCTCCTCAGCATTTCAGGTAGCTCTGTGGCCACCTCACAGTTATGTGATTGTTCCTAGAAGGAACTATGAGTCAGCAGAAGGACCAAAGTAAGTGAGTCCTAATGGCAAGAAATAGACCTTAGCTCCTCTCTTACCGATGGGGTTAGAGATATCAGCTTTATTTATGATGTCTGCGTGTTCCAGTAATACCAAGGTGGGTCCTCTCTTAGCTTACGTAAAAATAAAACACAGGGTACACTTATTTCTTAATTAACTAGTTATCTAACTTGGCTGTTGAAAGTTTAGTATTTAACTCACTGGTTGCGATTTCTTTCTTTTTTCAGTATCCAAACAGATATTTCCAATACACTATTCTCAGTTAATGAATTCCTGAATACTTACTATTAGGTACTTCACTATTAGGGACATTTTGAAGAAAATTAGACATAATCCTGCCCTTTAGAAGCTTATAGTTAAGTGAAGGAGATATACAAATAGATGATTACCAAATGCAAGGAATAATGTTTAGGAATATATTTTTGAGTATCATATATCAGCCAGTGAGTTTTACTAGTGCTGAATAAACACTAGTATTACTCTTAGCAGAGATGATCTCCCATCTGTGGCCAACTGAAAATATTATAGTTCTACACAGAAACATTGGAGGGAAGAGGGAAAATGAGAAGTGTATATTCGGGCTAAATATGTGTGATTAAACTGTGTGTATGTGTGTCTCAGTCACTCAGTCATGTCCGACTCTTTGTGACCCCACAGACTGTAGCCTGCCAGGCTTCTCTGTCCATGGGATTCTCCAGGCAAGAATACTGGAGTAGACTGTCATTCCCTTCTCCAGACAATCTTCCTGACCTAGGGATCGAACCCTGTTCTCCTGCATTGCAGGCAGATGCTTTACTGGTTCAGCTACAGGGAAGTCCTGTGATTAAACTTTAGCCTCCCACTTCAAAACTGGCAGCAAGGACAGTAGGTGGAATCTTTAAGGAGTGTTCCACTTAGAAGCTATCTGTCTGATGAGTGATGCTGTGATCATTACAAACAGGAGTGGCAACATCAAAACAGTATCACACGAAGAGGAGAGTCCACAGGCTGTTGTAGAGCCGTGCAAAAGGATGGGCAGACATGGTAAATCCTAGCTCCTCCATCACACCTCCCATGGTTCCTGACTCTCCTGAAGCAGCTGGAGGTCCCATTAAGCAGGCTAGGGCAAGTACAGCCGTCTCTTCTACTGCACATCTCATATACTGGCATGACTACTCTCTGCAGAGAAGGTCTATGCTGCATTTAGTTCCACTACACATGACTTATTCTGATCACAGAGTTATCAGTTCTTCTAAGGAATCTGTTTCAAGTCGATATAATTACAGTGCATTTTGGCCAATCATGTAAAATAGCAATTTCCTTCTTCCTCTCCATTACATTTCAGCAACTTAAAAGGTTTCTCTCTTGGATTGAGGCTTTACATCAGCATTTTCCAAGCTGCGTTCTGTGCTAACAAATTCTCTCTATGCTTGGGGAGACAATTTTCCAGTTACGTAATACAACTCTTTGTAAAATTACAAAGGCAAAGCCACACTACTCCTGATTGTGTTTAGAAGAAAAGATTGGCCTTTCCCATTGTCCTAATAAAAGCAGCTTAGACACATCTGGAATCTCCATCTGAGTAACGTGTTTTTATTAGAATGAAAACTTGCTGCCAAATGGGCAAATTGGACAATGGAGTAATACTTAAGAAATATTCAGTGCCTAACATCAGGTCAGAATGAAACACGGAAAGGAGTGTGGCTCAGACCCTCTGCTCCATTGCCCAGGAGTCAGCCGTCTCGTGCGATGTGGGGCCAAGGAGCCTGGTAGTGCACTCTCTTAGTGGGAGGAAACAGCCCTACCATCTCCTGCACCATAGATGTTAGTATGAAGCAATCACTGTTGTAGTTTCCACAGGGTAAGGAAGAGCTGCTCCATGTTCATAAGCAAGTGTATAAGCATATTTTTAAAAGCCAAAGAATATTCTCATTCACTAAAATATTTTTCTTTAAACTGGTCAAGAACTATTTCTGCAGTATTTTCCCTAACTTACTGGTGGACTTTGTCAGTGACACCAAAGTCTGTTGCTGATTCTTAGCATGGTTAGAAATGCAGCTTTAGGCATTCAGTTTGTCTGAGCACTTTCTAAGATACCACAAGAAAGATATGTCTTGAGAAATACAACAATTTTGCTGCCTTAAAAGCTGTAGAATGAATTTTTTGAAAATTCCTAAATCTCAAACTTATACAATGCCTTTATTTCCAGAGTAAATTTTATATCTATCATATTCATCTACTGTTGGCTGACAGCGTCTACACTGGGAAGTGGAGGCTTAAGGCACACACATACATGCACATACATATATGTGTATATACATGTATATGTGACCTATATACTTATATGAATGGTGGCAATTGAGTCGCAAAAAGTCAGATTAGGGTAGGTGATAAGACTTGTTCTGAAGCTATGTTTGCATAGCACATACTTTGCATTTAGTTAGATTGTATGATTATTTGTGGTGCTTTAGGGCTGGGAAACGAAGAAGATTTGGAAGTTGGGCAAAAGCCATCCTAACTCATCTCTTTTGCACTGCCACCAATTCTAAGCAAAGCAGTGAGACAGGTGGGTTTTATTTTTAGCATCATATCCATATCCTTTTCTAGTCCAGGAATATCCTAATGCTCTCTCCTACCTTGCTCTCAGAAGAGCATTCACACCAACTATTTATCCTTATGGTGTCTTTATGGGCTTCCCAGGTGGCTCAGTGGGTAAAGACTCCACTTGCAGTGAGGGAGACATAAGAGATGCAGGTTCAGTCCCTGGGTCAGGAAGATCCCATGGAGGAGGGTATGGCAACCCACTCCAATATTCTTGCCAAGAAAATCCCATGGACAGAGGAGCCTCGTGGGCTACAGTCCATGCAGTCTTAAAGAGTCAGACACAACCAAAGGGACTGAGCACGCATACGTTGTGTCTTTTAATTTGATATGCTGTCTTCCAAAACTTGTCCCCTGTTATAGGGGTTTCAGCTCTCAAGGAAGAGGCAGACAGGTTTGGTTTTGTTTAGGGGGGGATGCATGGGTACCTTTACCACCAGAGACAGCCTCTAGCGGTTCTTTTCTCCCTAAGTGGACTTTTAGTCTATCATCAGGCACTGCTCCATAAAAACCACACCTTAGTGTTAAAGGAGGCGAGGTACTTGGGAAACTGAGACACTGACTAAGAAACACTAGTTCGCTTCCAGTGCTGCCGCCAATACACAGTGGTAAACTGGTGAGAACTGGGATTGAATCCCTCCTTGCCTTTCTCCTCAGCAGTAAAATGGCACCTCAGACGCTAGAGTACACTTGATTTTGAAGGGACAGTGACATCCTGACTTAACAGTGGACTTTGTTAGCCGTAAGAGATAAGAAACATTTCATTTTGCTTTGTCAAACCCAAAATTCCATATTTTATCAGGGTGAGAGACTGCTAATAAAAATTGTACACTGACATAAGTGGCGATGAGCCTAATGAAACTCCCTGCAGAGATCTTTGTAAATGTGCTGTGAACACAGATTATTAGTAATTACCAGAAGGGTACACGTGCTCCTTAATAACACTTAAGAAACCCACTAATGAATCCGAGATTAACAGACTAAAGGTTTGCAATTACAGAACACAGTAAAAGGATAACTGTAGGAAGATTAAATAAAGGTTCTAATTCACTGTAATTAGCCTATCTTACTGAAATAAGACGTTGTTCCTACAGAGTATGTTTGCTTGCTTACTGGTTGGTTGAGCGTGGCCAAATTACTGAACACGCAAAGACACGTCCGAGACTTTGAAATTCAGGCGTGCGTGCCTACCTTACAAACTTTGGAGAAAGGTCCTGTAAAGCCTTTAGAGAAATTCCCACCAAGTATGTTGTTTCCTGTACTCTGAAAAATTACCTTACACTGAAGCTGCCCCAAGAGAAGAAAGATCCCTTCCCATGAAAGGCTAACCATTGAACTGAAGGGGGAAGGGGCCACTGCGTTTGTCATCCCTGCAAACGTACCACATTGGGTGGTGGAGAGTTAAGGCTGCTGATTTAGGAGATGAGTCTGTCAGTTTTCTTTAGCAAGTGCTGAGGAGAAAGGTTGTCTTCTAACATTTCTCTTGTCCATAGCCTTCTTGTTCTAATTTTAAGTCCCTGGTGATGGTAAATGGTAATTTTAAAAAGATCTTAGCTATGGGTATTTTGTTTTACTTTAGATTAAATATAACAAAAATCCACGTACCGTTGCCTTAGCCATGATGAACATAAGAGTCCTTTAGTCATGTTGGAAGGGTGTGGTTTACAGTTCTAGACCCAGATTTTGGTCTCAACTTTCCCGAGACCTCCATCAGCACAATGGCCCAGGTTAAGAGTTTGGGAGAACCAACAATGAACAAATCACAGGTCCTGCTTTCAGGAATGGAATAAATGTGGGCTGGGGGGCAGCTACAGGGAGATGTAGTAATTAGTTATAAAACAAGAATAAGGCAGGACACAATATTTAATAGAGATTCTAGGAATTTAGTTCATCTGCAGTTTAAGCATTGCCTTTGCTTGCTGGATTCACAGTCTAGTCACAATCTAGGCCTGGCATCAGTTAGCACCCTAAAATAATGCTAACAAATCCACAAGGGTCAAGCATTTGGCTCTGCCTCAGCAGCCATCACTGACTGAAGTTCAAAAGCTATCCTCACATATTTGGCTGCTCATCAAATTATCCTGACAGTTCAGGGGGGAAAAAGATACTTCTCCTGATGGTTGCTCAGTCATCTAAGAGAGAGTCTCTTTATATAAGAAATAGATGCCTTTACCTGGTAAAAATTAAGATGTCCTTTGTCTGTTTAAAGTCTGAATGTCTTTACTAGGAGTACATGGGTTGGGCTATGCTTTGGCTTAGTGTTTATGATATTGTAAAGAAGACCAATAAATTTCTCTGTGTTATTATAAAGCAGTTTATAATTTTGAAGCAACATGTAACCTGGAGTGCTCAGCAACCTAGATAATTACTACAGATAAGGTAATAACATCTTGGCAAGGCCACAAAAGCAAGGGAAATCTTCTGTGCCATGTAATTTTGAACACGTTTTTGAACAGAGCCTCAAAAATATTATCTCTCTGAAATATCAGATCAACCCAGATAGCCTGATTATACTTTCGGTGATTTCCTGTGATCCGAGACACCTCTAATTGCAGTCTCCTTTCACAAGCCAGGGAGATTTAAAACCTGATAGCCTGTGACTGTACATTATACAATTCATACTTTGACAGTACACTTAAATATCCAGTAAATGGCTCATCGTTTTGTTAACCACAAATTTTGTTACAATAAACATTTACCTATGTGTCCTGATTAATGTGATGAAATAGATCTAGTTTCATACAGCTTACACAATTATAAGGTATTCTTAGTATTTAGGACCTGGGTAAAATTTGACATTGTAAAAAATGAATCATGATAAGAGAGTTTATTCTACTGTCTGGCACAAGTTCTTCCAGTTGTTTATATTACTTAAGGGATAATAACTAAGTACGCTGACAATATAATTCTACAGTTTATTTTAATGAAAATATGCTAGTTAACAAGTCAGAGACAAATGATCATTAGAGATTACAACCTAGATCTAATAATGTTAAACCACAAGCAGTAAAACAGGCTAATTGACAGAGCTATATGATTAAAATGCTCCAAGCATATACTGGTCTCAATTAAACAAAAGTTTGACTAGCGTGTCTTTCAGTCATTTCTCTTTGTAAACGACCAGCCACATTATAAAACTATGCTTAATATCAGAGTAAAGTGCTACCAGTCTGAACATACATATATGTGTAGGTATCATATCTATATTGGATTAAAAGTCACTTTTAATGCCAACAAATGACCTCACACCCAGACACACTTATCTATATGTCCCAAGTACATCAACCCAGGCTGGCCATTACAGTGGCTGACTAGCCTGAAACCAAATTGTACTTGGGAAATAAGCGAGATGGATCACAGATTGGAAATAAAACTCCATTACCAAGGTGATGAACACAGAGAGGGCTACATCAAATTCAACAATCAAATATTAAAATAACCACAGTCATGATAAGTATCACAGTTTCCCCATAGTCCCAAAATAATTGCAGTTTTTCAAAATTTGAATCCCTCCCTAAAAAAAAGTTAGCTATGCTCTTTCTCTCTCTGGTTCTCCCCTTTCCACCCCTTCCAACTTGGGTTCACAACTTTCCTTGATGTTTACCAATAGCACCTACTACCTCATGACAGCAGACCACACAACATCATTCTTACCTCTGCATTCTTGAACCTTGGTTCATTGCTCTGGATGGTACTGAAATTCTTGGTTTCTAGCCTTCATAAAAGATTCCCGGAACAGGGAATTCAAAAACAGTCAAATCTACCAGAATCTTTTTGCTGGCCCTGGGAACACAGCCATTTGACAAAAATTAATTATGCATTAGAGACCATAAGCCTGGGTCCCAGTGAGGGGGAATGTCAGAGAAGATGTCCCTAGAGACCTAATATATACAATCCATGTTATTTTAACTTATCAAATGTGCCTATTTTATAGTTTACTTAGTATTGATAAGAAAGGCTGCTTTTCAATAATGTCAAAGAAAGATGAAAAGTGTGGGTGGTTTCTTTGTATTCATAAGCATAACTGCTTATGCTAGAAAGAAATTTGAAGAATGGAGATAATAAACTTGATATTAATGAAGAAAACATGCATATACTTATCAAAGTTGAGGAAAATTTCAAGGAAGTTTATATTTTTATACCAAGATTGACCTCATATGTTACCAAGATATGGGTGAGTTATTGGTTCCAAATGAGGACACAGTTTTCAAAAGCATTTCATAGGTGGACAGGACCTGAAAATGACCCCAAAATAGTAATAACCTTGCTTACTTGTAAACCACTTTTAACTCTGATTGCATTTTTACATTTTTCCTCTCATCTCAGGGTGGCCATTAGTTTCACAGTTCCTTCTATTTATAGGGTTAAAATCACTTGAAAAAGAAAAAAAAAAAGTATCAGCCTGGAGCTACAAAGGCATCAGACTGGAGGGACTAGGTTTCCCTGGAGTCTCTCAGTTGTACTAGAAATTTGTCTCTCTAACTCAGTGAAAGACTAGTAAAAATCACTATTCTGAACCCAAGCTTTTTCATTTGTTAAAAAGGAAATAATGTTATGTGCACATCATCCAAAAGAAAGGCAACTGTGTTCACTTAAATTTGATCTCTCCTTGTCAGGGGTATACACTATGGATGGAGAGAAATCTCTGCCTGGGGAAAGTGGGCAGGACATCTTTGGTAGAAGAATTTCAATTCTATTTGAAGAGCAAAGACATCAAGTGATTCCTTTCAGCCCTCTCATTGTAGACAGCTAGACTGATACATTTTGGATTAAAAAAAATAAAAAACCTTTTCTATGTTTATCTAGCATTTATTCTGTGGGATTTATTTCCAAGTGTTTTAAGTGCCCAATATGTGCCTGGAAAATATTGTCAAGGCCACTTCTACTAACTCTGTAAATTCTTTTGCCATTTTCTCCTTCTCTCAACTAATAACTTTTAAGGATGAATACTCCATTATGTCAATGAACCCATGCTCGAGAGTGCCCTTGTGGAATGAAGTAGTTTCATTATTATCATCAAATAACATGCTAAAAATAATTAATAATCACTTAGAATGCTAGCAACAGAAAAGATGTGTGAATTATTCCCACCCAGGAGAAGGCTTAACTTGTTCACAGAACTTGTATAGAAATCTGTGTTTCACTAAGTAACCGAATGTTTAATAAAAGACAACTAATGCTTTTGGTTGAATAATAGATGGGTACTTTGGCAGGTAACAAAGCACTTCAAGACAGTGCAAGTCATTTAATTTTATAATGCTGATTTAATTCCAACTAAGCAGCTTCTAAATAAAGCTAACTTCACTTTTTAGAGCAATTAGTTTTTTAAATAATAACTATCTATTCTACAATTTAAGATCCAAATAACCAGATATCTTGGCTAATCTAGACTCCTTAAAATCTTAAAGACTAAACATAAGACATTCACATAAAATGATAGCCACGTGAGAAACCTATAGTAAATACTTGAGTTTAAAACCCCTCCTTCAGAATTTTGCTAGGGTATGTTTTGGTTGTCTCCAGTGAAACTCCACTCACTCTCATTCATTTAATCATCATGAATTCTAAAGTGTGAAAAAGAGACTTAAACATTTGGAGTTTCAGTCTCTCCCATCACAAGTGATATCTTAAAACTGAATATAAAAGAACAAAAGTGTTCTTTTATACAGTGAAATTTACAGAGAATTCAAGCCAACTAGCACTTATGGTGGAGAAGGCAATGGCACCCCACTCCAGTACTCTTGCCTGGAAAATCCCATGGACAAAGGAGCCTAGTAGGCTGCAGTCCATGGGGTTGCGAAGAGTCAACTTCACTTTCACTTTTCACTCTCATGCATTGGAGAAGGGAATGGCAACCCACTCCAGTGTTCTTGCCTGGAGAATCACAGGGACAGGGGAGCCTGGTGGGCTGCTGTCTATGGGGTCGCACAGAGTCGGACACGACTGAAGCGACTTAGCAGCAGCAGCAGCACTTATGAAATGCCTATTCTGTATGGGGTACTTGGGTGTAAGACTCTGCTTAACTTAAGACATTGACCTTCTTACAGATGTTTGCATTCTAATAGGAGACAAACATGAAGCATTAAAACATTAATAACAGGCAAGTATTCCCAGATTTGTTGTATTCTTGCTTGCTCTCTTGAACAGTACACTGGGAACTCCTCCCCACACATATCATTTTTGTAGTGCCTGGGGTTGGAAGGGACCTTCTAAATAGGAACCACCCTCCCATCCTGTTGCACAGTGATCTCATCAAGCCTTGCAAGGTGCTGGCAGGCTAGTCCTTGCACTAATGGCCCCATAATGTGTTTCTAGTTCTTGGTTTTCCTGACATGGTTTTGTTCACTCCCTTCTTGCTAGGCAATGAGCTATCTTTTCTTGCCCATCAGTGTGTCTGCCCCTAAGCACTGTCCTTGCTTCCCTCTCCTCCCACTTTTCTCTCCTGCATTCCTCCCATGACTTTTAATTCATCACTTACACCCAGCAGTGAACCAGGGACCAGATAAACCAGCCGGGTCACGCCTCTCGGTGAGGGCTGGAGGGGCCATACTATGAGTCGGGCCCACCGACATCAGTGCCTTCCCTGTAAAACATGCACACTGGCTGGCCAGTGACCATTTCTGTATCTGTGTCTCAGTCCTGTGTCAGGGCTGAGGTTCTAAGATAAGTGGCCTCTGGCTGAGTTTGAACCTTCCTTGAGAATGAGCTGTGCTGAGAGGAGGGAGGGACAGACAGCCTCTGACTTCCTCTAGTCTCTTTCCCCTGGTGCTGGGGTCACGCTGAGGGAGAGCAGCCCAGGCAGGTACAGTCTCTCCTCCTGGTGGAAGGATGGCCCTGCTGCCATGTGCTTATTTCTTTGGGATCCCTCCACTTTGAGGACTTCATAAAAGAGTTCTAGTGCTCCTGGAAGCCAAACAAGAATTAATTTATAGCACAGTGAGGACACACAGCACAGCTGACCTCAGCCAGAATGGTTCCTTCTGCATTCTGCTTCCCTATTTGTTTGGTGGATTGCATTTGTTTGTTTCTTGAAATAAAATGCCCTTTTAGTTTTTTTGTATGTTTGTTTCCCATTTCTGCATTATGGACTAGTAGTGTCTGTTATTTAGATTCTCATAGACACATGTTTAGCTTGAAAACTTCTTTTAAAAAATATATATCTATTTTCAGAAATGTGGCCAAATCCCTGTGGCTTTCTGTTGGCTCCACTGGTACTGCACTAGAGGACGTACTTGAAAGAGGAAAGGAAGGAAGAAAGAAGGAAGGGGAGAGAAACTAAGAAAAAGAGAAATAGAGGGAGGGAGGAAGGAAGGAAAAAAGAAAGAAAGGGAAAAAAACACTGTAAAATACTGTACTTCCCAGTACAAATACTTCTAATACTTCTGGAACTGCTAAGCCCACTCTTACTTATTTGTGTTAGGTCAGATTCTGGCAGAAATCACAGGACAGCTGCAATTCCATACTTTGAAATATCTGTTAAAAGAAATCTTGATATAATTTATAGAAGAGATGGAAGGTAGTCCATATTTTTTTTTCATTCCCTTGAATGCAGACAATTTTTTAGAATAAATGAAGTAGAGAAATGAGCATTTTCAATGGTGAAGTCAGTATATTCACAACTTTAAATATATGATGCCAAGAGAACTTTCTGCAAT
>ML661902.1:8366154-8444674 GCA_007570785.1 Antilocapra americana
CAGGCAGTTTCTTTACCTTTTGAGCCATCAGGGAAGCTCCTGTATATATGTATGCATGAAAGTGGAGTGAAACTGTTAATTTCTCAGTTGTGTCCAACTCTTTGCAATCTCATGGACTGTAGCCAGCCAAGCTCCTCTGCCCATGGAATTTTCCAGGCAAGAATACTGGAGTAGGTAGTCATTCCCTTCTCCAGGGCATCTTCCTAACCCGGGGATTGAACCCAGGTCTCCTGCATCACAGGCAGTTTCTTTACCTTTTGAGCCATCAGGGAAGCTCCTGTATATGGGATAATATGTTATAATATGTATGTATATGTATTAATATTACTTGGGTCAGGTTGAGTTTAAGCTAACTACAAGAGAATTAAAAAGCTATACAATTTATGAAAGTTTACATGTGTACAGGTAAACAAGCATACAATCAAGATATCACACTTTTAAATACAAAGAAGAAAAACAAAATTTTCTTTAAAATATCAAATTTAAGCATTCTAGAACTTTGAAGACATAGACAGATGCCTTTTTTTATATTGCAATACCTATGCTAAATGAGTGTGGCTTCACCAAGGGCTTTGGTTGCCAGGACTGCCATGTGACACGTGTCATATCAGGGGGAAGTGGTTACTACAGAGACCATGGGTGTCAAGGAGGTGCCATGAAATCTCCTGGTCTCCTGGAAATTGGGACTGGGATGTGGGAATCCATCAGGGGCTGTTGCGGAAGTGATTTCTTGTGTAAAGTTGATGCTGGGAGATACCTACACAACCAGAGAGTAAGTACATCTCCAGCCCTCTGTACATCCTGTTGTAGGTCATTTGACTTGTTCTTTTCAGTGAAAGGCTGGTACAGCTGGTAAGAGTCCGCCTGCAATGAGGGAGACCTGGGTTTGATCCCTAGGGTGGGAAGATCCCCTGGAGAAGGGAAAGGCTACCCACTCCAGTATTCTGGCCTGGAGAATTCCATAGACTGTATAGTCCATGGGGTCGCAAAGAGTCGGACACGACTGAGCGACTTTCACTTTCAGTGAAAAAGTAATGTTTGGTATTTCCAGACTGAGGTTTTAAAGAAGTGAGTGGGGCTTCTCCAGTCTCTATCTTATTGCTTCTGTTGAGTGGTACTTGCAAAATACCTTTACATCAAGACTAGCTGCATCTTACATCAAATCTGTATCACCTGCAAGAAGGAAGCAGAGAGCTCCCAAGTTCTAATGAGTGCAGAACCACCAGATGGAAGGAGCCTGGATCATTAAACCACACACTGAGGAAACCTCCTAAATTGGACTACTGTATGAGTATACTTGGTGGGGGGTAAACCACTGAAATTTGGTTTATTGGTTACTGCAGCTAGATTTGCCTTAACTGATCCAAAGATCAACACCGCACTGTCTCTGTCTCTCTCCATGTTCTCTCCGCAGACCAACTCCTTCTGGTTACTCATACTTCCTTCTTCTCCACAGCACTGACCTTGATGAAGCCACCGCAGCCTTGGTATAATAGGACACAAACCCAGGGCCCACCACTTACTGTTTCTGCCACTACTTGTGCCAAATCCCTCCAGTCTGTTCCTTCAGACCCACTCACTACTCTTCTCCACCCTACTTGCTGCCCTGAGAGATGATCTGAATTGATTACATCAAAAGACTACTATGTTCTCTGCCTTCCAGTTGGATTTGGTCAATGAGAAGCCCTGGCAGGTGACAACAAGAAGGGAGGAAAATGAGTTGGGGACATTTATTTGTCTGGTTCCTTCCTGTGAGACTTCTTCAGGCTTGTCTCTGTCAACACAAGTTCACTGCTCCTCTCAAGGAGCTCTTTCTTCGTGACTCTCATCTTTCAAGTTTTGGTAACCTTTCCCTTCACACACACCTTTGAATCTAGGCATAGGGAACAGCTTTACTTCCTCCTGCTGGGAGCCCCAGAATCCTGAGTTCTTCCTTGTAATTTCCTTATACCCTGCCCATACTCTTTATAATGAATCCATTTATAAACCCTCTTCATATTGTCCCAATTTGAGAATTCTGCTTCCTGTTGTTTTCTCACTGCAAAATCACATCACAGTTAACATTCTCTAGGGAGTCAGCAATCTACCCCTGGCTCACTTGGCTGCATCCAAGGGATGGAGTTATTGTACAAACATGGCCATCAAGCCCACCCCATCAGTAGAGCCTTTGAGTGATGGCAAATTGCAGAGGAGGAACATGCAGGCAACCCCAGAACATGCCAATCAAATAGTACATCTTCATTTCTTCTGGTAAAAGTTTCCTTTCCTCTTTTCACTCCTGTTCAGCTATATGATTGCCATCATCTGTCGTTGCATCTTTTTCCCCTACTGGATTGCTTCACCACTGACAGAACACATTGCTTTTCATAGGATCGTGCACTGTCAATAGTGCATATTCCCAGTACCCCATTTAGAGTTCAATTCTTTACATTTAAAAATAGAAATGTTCATTAAAAACAAAAAGGGAGAAAAAAGTAGAAATCACCACAGAAGTACTGCTATGTTACTTCTTATGGCAAAACAAACAAATAAACAAACAAAAAACCAACTTTGTAACCAACCTGGATATGCTGTGAACATGTCATACAGAATTTGCATCCAAAGATCTAATCACAACTTCCTCTTTCAGATTTTTCTGGCATCATGAATATTCTTTTACTGACATTGTGCTAAGCCACTTCAGCTGTGTCCAACTCTTTGCAATCCTATGGACTGTAGTCCTCCAGGCTCCTCTGTCTATGGGTTTCTGCAGGCCAGAGTACTGAAGTGGGTTGCCATTTCCTCATCCAGTGGATCTTCCCGAACCACGGATGGAACCTGCATCTCTTATATCTCTTGCATTGGCAGGTGGGTTCTTTACCACTAGTGCCACCTGGGAAGCCCCTCTACTGCCATTGGTTCCCAGCAAAAGATGCTACATAAGCATCAAATCGCATGGGAAAGTATTATTATTAAACCAAACATCTCATCACTTCCATTCAGTGTGAAAAGTGCCTCACACGTGGGCGTGGGAGGACAGGTAGTCTCAGTAAAGCATGTAACCTGGAGGATTATGAAGATTGTGTGAATATCCAGATACAGAATCCAAACATTCCCGTTGAAGGGCTTATTTTTCTCTAAATACTTTATCCTGGTCCTTAGTTGCTCAGTCATGTCTGCCTCTTTGTGGCCCCTTGGACTGTAGCCAGTTGGTTCCTCTCTCCGTGGGATTTCCCAGGCAAGAATACTGGAGTGGGTGGCCATTTCCTTCTCCAGGGGATCTTCCCCACCCAGGGATCAGACCTGTGTCTCTTGTGTCTCCTGCATTGCAGATGGATTTTTTATCCTCTGAGCCATCTAGGAAGTCCCATTTTAGTCTAGGATGCTAGTTAAGACTTCAGTGATAACAGCTGTACCCTTTTTCTTATTTCAGGAAATGGGAAACTAGAAAGCACTCACACCTCTCCTCTGGGGAAAACACAAAATGGGAGAAAATACATATTTTCAGTCTCCTTAGTTTTAAAGTCACATGTTTTATATAGGATGAAAAAAGGCCAATATTGTAAGATAGGTGTTTTTTTCAAATTAATATATTCTTAAGGCATGTTACCACTGCCCTTCACCATATATGAAAAAAAAAAACCCACACCAACCCCTCCTTAGCATCCTACATCATCAATTTCATTACTTGAAACATAAGTGAAAGCTTAGGCTTACTAGAATTTCATGATGGGGTTTAAAGTGGGAGATGGTTATGTGGTTTTAAAAGGCACAGATTGATAACATGGCCACAATTTCTATCCCTCCATCCTTGTAAGCCTTCCAACACACAGAAGCAGTGGCTAGCTAAAATCATGGGAAATAAATGTGTGCTTAAAAATCAGTGCAGCATAAAAGAATTTTATTTACACTGATTTCCAGTGGACATATAGAAAGCAATTTATCTTTGCTTTATCGTGTTTCTTCTAAACAGTAACTACATACAAAAAGATCATTAAAATAGCACTAGAACTCTGAGTAAAATCCACAAGCTTGTGGATTTTAAAACTACCTTGTTCAATATAGCCACTAATCACGTATGGTTATTGAGCAGTTGAAAGGTGGGTAGTGCAACTGGGCATATGGGTTTATTTTAATTAATTTAGATTTAAATTTAAGAGCTCAAAAAGTATTAAACAATTTCCCATTAAACACAACAGCATCATTTTGCTAGGACTACATTTTAACCACTGGATTCCAAAAGATACACTGTAGTAAAAATCTAGTTTTTACTTTTAAAAATGTGGCTAATAGCAAATTTTAAATTATATGTATGGCCATTTTATATTTTTATCAGAAAGCTCTGGCTAAAAAGGGAACACTTAAGGCTAAAATGCTAGTTTATTTTTTGCATGCAGCTCCACCCTGGAGAAGAAAATGTCAACCTGCTCCAGTATTCTTGCCTGGAAAATTCCATGGACAGAGGAGCCTGGCAGGTTACAGTCCATGGGGTCACATTGTTGGACATGACTGAGCGCACACACATGGATGCACGCATCCTAATATATGTAGCATTATCAGTTTGTCTGGAGACCATCTTTTGTACACAGAGTAGGTATGATACTGGGAAGAAATCCTGAATTTCAAATTCAACTCTCCTCTTATAAGCTTACTGTTACTTGTTGTATATAGTCCCCCCACTTACTTCAGTTGATTACCTAGGTTTAAAGTAAAATGAGTTTCCACCACAAGTTAATTTTATTATGCCAATTTTGAACTGATTAAAGATGAAAATGTCTCCTTGATATTTCTCCAACAATCTTTCATGAGATGCTTCAGCCCGTAGAATAAAGCCACAGTGCCCATAAGGCTGGCAAAAATGTTTTCTGAGAAATCCAAATTGGAATCTACTGAATTAAATTCCAAATCAAATTAGAAACATTGAAAAGACTCTTAAATACACAATGTTCTTTTCCTTCAAGCTATATGAGTCCCAGCTGAAGATACCAGTACAGTCTTTTCCAAGTATAAAGCTTGAGAAAGATCAATACATAGATATGCTCAAGTCATTTCCATGCTGTATCTTTGCCCGGTAATCAGAATCTTCTAAACTTAAGTAACTGTCAGCATAGACTTAAAAGAAAACCAAATCCTTCACTGAAAAACAGAAAGAGCCAGTTTCTCAGGACAGTGCTGGAGAGAAGTTGGAACTATTTTTGGAGAGATAGTGAGTTGAAAATCACCAGAGTATAATGAAAATTAAAAGTGCTTTTTTCTTCGAAATCAATCAACTGACTCTATGAAACAATGTACTATCTTCATTACAAGTCATAAAAATGACTTTAGAACTTCCAATTTAAATGTAATGCCTCTTTGTTTTTCCTTAGGCAGGACAAGAGACGAAAACTGCAAAGTTTGGGTCATATGGATCATGGCAGTACTGCTATGTCTGGAATTTTCTTATAAATATCCTATTGCTTTGAGGCTCACAGGCCTGGCTAAAACAGCAGGGACAATCTCATTTGCACTTTTATAGTTGTAGAGGGATTTTCAAGAGTTAAAACAATTTTCCATAATATTCTGTATTAACTTAACGGACCTGAAGTGTGATTATTACACTTTTTCGTGCTTCTCTGCAGGCTGACAGTTTGGAAGTAATTTTAGAAAAACAAACAAAATTATAAACAAATGCCAACAAGAAGGCATTCTTGGGTACTGAAAAGAATCTATCTGCAACAAATTTTTACTGCCTATTTTCAGCTTTATGCCTTTTTACTTTTTTTTTTAAATACTATAAATGACTGTTTCTACCCTTATGAAAATCATCACTTCAAAGGAACACCTTGTGGCACTCTACAATGATGAAACAAATTTCAGAAAGCAAAGTGGATGCCACTCTTTATTTGTGTGATTAAACAATAAAGAACATTTTATCAGAATCTATAAACCCTAATAAATACTCATTTACTAGAGTTTGAATAACTTTACTTTGCTTAAAATTAGAAAAAAATACTAATTTCACTAAAATGTAAAACCTCCTTATAAGTCTATCAAAGTTAAATTTTCAATCCATCGACAAAGTGCATAGCAAACTATACCAGCCATAAGAACACTAAAAATAGATGAAAAACAAGAAGTTTGAAAATTAGTCAGTGAGAATTCAAAATAGATATGCAGCACTATTAAAATAAATTTTATACAGAGAGAATATAAATAAATACTTAAAGGAGATAGGATATACAAATTGAGTTGATGGACTGGAGAAAATATGGGGTTAATTGGAGAAAACTTATTTGAAGCAGTTAACTTGTAATGTAGGGAAGGACAATTCTGGGCAATGAGCAAAGTGATTTCATGGGTAAATGGGAAGTTAAACCAGAACAGAAAAGAGCCTTTCAGAGTTTTTAAAGGAGGTATGTATATACTAGTAAGGGCTGACAACTTTCTCCTAAGAACTAAGTTTATGATTTTGAAAGCTTAGGAGGAATGTTCAAGATATTCACAAAAAGGTATACTTATTAGAGTCAGAAAGAAGTAAGTATATAAACAATAAGCTGAAGTGAGAGTGATTATCAAATAGTTGATTTGTGTCTACTTAGGAAAGGGCATTGGCGTCCACTGAACTTGGCTCTGTGAAGGGAAAACTGTGCCAGACCAATTTCATTTCCTCCCGCAGCAGAGTGACAGGCAGAGTCAACCAACAGGAAGCAATAGCAAAAAAAGGAGGTTAAAATAGGCCAGGCATGGGAGAACCAATATCTGGAAAACAAATTTGATAAGGGGTTTGGCAAAGTAAGGGCTTATCAGGGGCCTCAATGGTAAAGAATCTGCCTGCCAATGCAAAAGGTACAGGAGATGTGGGTTTGATCCTTGGGTCTGGAAGATACCCTGGAGGAGGGCATGGAAACCCACTCCAGTGTTCTTGTCTGGAAAATCCCATATACAAAGAAGCCTGGTGGGCTATAGTCCATAAGGGTCTCAGAGTCAGACACGACTAAGCATACACACATATACTGACAAACTAAGGATACACACAAGGATAGCTGTAATTCTTTCAAAAGTCTACCTCCCCGATGTAAAATCATTTAAAATTGTGGTAGTTGATAATGAAGCGAGGGTGGACCTCTAATAATTATGCTCAAATTGGCAATATCCATTGGATCATCAAAAAAGCAAGTGAGTTCCATAAAAAACATATACTTCTGCTTTATTGACTATGCCAAAGCCTTTGACTATGTGGATCACAACAAACTCTGGAAAATTCTGAAAGAGATGGGAATACCAGACCACCTTACCTGCCTCCTGAGAAATCTGTATGCAGGTCAGGAAGCCACAGTTAGAACTGGACATGGAACAACAGACTGGTTCCAAGTAGGGAAAGGCGTGTGTCAAGGCTGTATGTTGTCACCCTGCTTATTTAACTTATATGCAGAGTACATCATGTAAAATGCCAGGCTGGATGAAGCACAAGCTGCAATCAAGATCGCCGGGAAAAATATCAATAACCTCAAATATGCAGATGACACCACCCTTATGGCAGAAAGCGAAGAAGAACTAAAGAGCCTCTTGTTGAAAGTGAAAGAGCAGAGTGAAAAAGTTGGCTTAAAACTCAACATTCAGAAAACTAAGGTCAGGTCATCCGGTCCCATCATTTCATGGTAAATAGATGTTGAAACAGTGGAAACAGTAGCTGACTTTATTTTTCTGGGCTCCAAAATCACTGTGGATGGTGACTGCAGCCATGAAATTAAAATACGCTTGCTCCTCGGAGGAAAAGCTATGACAAACCTAGACAGCATATTAAAAAGCAGAGACATTACTTTGCCGACAAAGGTCAAAGCTATGGTTTTTCCAGTAGTCGTGTAAGGATGTGAGAGTCGGACTATAAAGAAAGCTGAGCGCCAAAGAATTGATGCTTTTGAACTGTGGTGCTGGAGAAGACTCTTGAGAGTCCCTTGGACTGCAAGGGGATCCAACCAGTCTATCCTAAAGGAAATCAATCCTGAATATTCATTGGAAGGACTGATGCTGAAGCTGAAACTCCAATACTTTGGCCACCTAATGCAAAGAACTGACTCATCTGAAAAGAATCTGATCCTGGGAAAGACTGTGGGCAGGGGGAGAAAGGGACGACAAGAGGATGAGATGGTTGGATGGCATCTCTGACTCAATGGACATGAGTTTGAGCAATTTCCGGAAGTTGGTGAAGGACAGGGAAGCCTGGCGTGCTGCAGTCCATGGGGTTGCAAAGAGTTGGACATGACTGAGCGACTGAACTGAACTGAGTAATTGTGCATTTCCTGAATTAAAACAACGTGTAGTTCCTAACATCAGGAGACCTTCGATTTCTTTGAAATATCTAAGAATAGGGAGTTCTGTGAATTCTCATGTGCACCTGTCCCCCAGTCTTGAGCCTTTTGGGCATTTATCTCACAACCACCTTTTAAAGTGTTATGAGTGAAAGTATGAACTAATTTTGTAGTTATGCAGTATATGGAACTGTAAGCAACTTACAAATATGGTAAAAATAAGTCATCACGTTGCATTAAAAGAAATCATAAATTAGCAGAGAGGGGCATTAATATTCTAGGCTGCAACTAGGTAAACTTCAAGGATCTCTTATATTGGGGGAGGAGACTGCATTTCAGTCAGGCAAGGTTTCATTGATTTTCCAAATCTTTTATCATTTCTTAGAATCAGCTTCTGTGATACAGTGGAAATAGAAAAGGTTCTGGAGTTGTACAGACCTGTATTCAAATTTCGACTATGTCACCCACTATATAAACCTGGGCAGGAAATGTAGACTTCTTTGTCTATCTGGAAAAGTGATACCTACCTTTGCCATTTGCAGCGAGGATTAAATAAGCCAATGTGTGTAAAATGCTCAGTATGTATATTTCTACATAGTAAATATTGGCTCCCTTCCACCACTTCTCAATCCTAATCTCTCTTCTCCCTCTCTCCCTAACTGGCCATACACCTTGGAAAGAAAGATACACAAAAAGGCTAAGAATAAAGCCCTGTCTTGTGAAACAGGAAAAGGGACACAGCCTTACTTCCTTTCACTCTTAAACACTTGTTAAAGGTTTCCTGACTCCACAAGGAACCTTTCACACTTATTTGGCATGCTCCCAGTGTTTCCCAGTTTTCCCATGTCAAATGTCAATAAGCTGAAGGAAAGAGCCTCCTCATCAAGTGATGTATTTCTTAAAAATTCTTCATTCCTACATATGTTAAGTAAAACAGAGCAAAAGTGAGTATGATCGCCTACAAATGGTAACTCTATTAGGGCTAAAAATACAGCCATCCAACTATGTCAGGTTTACAACTACAACTTTGAACCGGGAAATCAGTCTCTTTGTTATAGATTTGTCCAGTTTTCCCAAGTAAACAAAAATCAACTTCCTAGTGTGCTCTATAACATCTTGATAACAATTTAGCACCTATGCAATAAAGAAAGAATTAGGGATTATAAAATCACTTAGAATGTATTATTTTTAGACTGAGCAGACATGAGTCTTTGAGGATTAATTTCATGCTGAGGGTTAAATTTCACTTTCACGATAGGCTAACCATTGCCTGGGGCTGCACAGATAATGAACCTGCCAAGGGATTAGCAAGGAAACACTTGTGTTATTATTAAGCGGGTGCACTTCCCTTTCTAACCAAGTTCATCCTACATGACATTAACAAATTACTCCCTCTCTCTGCCCACATTTCAATATAATGTGAGCCAGCAAGTGACCCTGAACCAATAGGACGCGAGATAAGATCTTCTCAGTGCATGAATGGCTATTAAACTCTGAGAGAGCTTGACCTCCTGCAGGGAAACATAAGGCATTTTTATCTCCATAGGGCCCCTGCCTCCCTGCAGAAACCTTTCTTTGGTCATAAAGCCTCTAAATAGATACAATGCCAAGAGGTAGGAACTTCTTAACACAAATATTTAGCCCACAAAAAAGGCACGCTCCGGAAAACACAAATGACACAATTCAATCTTGACAAACTCACAAGGACCTAGTATCTTCTAAATACAAATTTAATAGCTCATCATTTGTTAAAATATGTGTTCAGAGAGATTTCTGACTTTCCAGATAAAAGTATCCTTTTCTCAACAGAGCCTTTTTAAAATAACAGGTATGTGTATTCATAGGCATCAAATCTGTTGACTTTTCTCAGTCTTCATTCTCAGAGGATCATTCTCTCCTGCTAGGGGTTAGAGTGGCCCTCCTCTTCTGGAGCGGTCCCTCCCTCCTCTGAATGGCACTTACCACTGCCTCCTTTCAATCGTCGTTTCTACTACTTGACTATAAGCTCCCTCAGAGTAGGGAGTTCATCTCAATTTATCTCTGCATCCCCTCCCTCCAGAGTCTGACCAAATACCTTCACAGAGTGGACACAGCTACTACTGGCAGAATCGAATCTAACAGTCATTTGACCATATCCTGATTCCACTGTACAACGTTCGGAGAAAGGAAAATAAAATGGATCTACAGAACATGTGGTTCCTGTTATCTATGAAGTCAAAATTTAGGAGTGTTTAGTGTAAGTTAAGAGTGCTTTTGTTAAGAAGCTGTTCTGTTGTTGAATGGACCAACTGCTGCCACAGTGAGACCTGCTACTTCTACAACTTGCTAATAAGCAGCAGGAGGAGATACGGAATGCCTAGGACACCCACTGGTATTTGCTACAATGCTACTTGGCTCAAACTATGAACCTTATGGGAAAGCACAATATAGTTTTCTTATGATGTATCAGCAAGTCTCTGTTCAAAATATGGTCTTGTGAACAGTAGATAACATTTCTATACATTCATTAGAAAAGACCCTAATGCTGGGAAAGATTGAGGGCAGGAGGAGAAGAGGCGATAGAGGATGAGATGGTTGGATGGCATCACTGACTCAATGGACATGAATTTGAGCAAACTCTGGAAGAGAGTGAAGGACAGAGAAGCCTGGCATGCTGTTAGTCCATGGGACAGCAAAAACTCAGACATGACTTAGTGACTGAACAGCAACATACATTCATGTTCTTATTTGCCAGCTTGAAGGCTTTAGAATTGGGCCCATAAAGCTCTCGCTGCATTTCATGTATATTCTCAGACTAATACAGTAGGTAGCTCTTAAACACAGGTTGTGTTTAATGCCAACATGAAAGCATTATGTAATGGAGAGGGAGGGAATCTGAACTTTGACCTTTGAACTCTGCTGGAGTGAAACACTCTAAAAGCCATGCTTGAGAAAGCAGCTTCTGCAGACTGGTGGAGGTGGACATCAGAGTAACTGCATAAGAAATGAGCAGGTGGCAGAAAAAAAAAAGATGTAGACAATATTCTTTGTCAAAAAATTTTATAATTAAGAAAAAGAGCTCTTTTCTGGCTGGAACCATGGAGAGTGCAGAAGAGAAGAAAAAGAAGGTTCCTGCTGTGCCAGAAACCCTTAAGAAAGAGCGAAAGAATTTCGCAGAGCTTAAGATCAAGCGCCTGAGAAAGAAGTTTGACCAAAAGATGCTTCGAAAGGCAAGGAGGAAGCTTATCTATGAAAAAGCTAAGCATTACCACAAGGAATACAGGCAGATGTACAGAACTGAAATTCGAATGGCTAGGATGGCACGAAAAGCTGGCAACTTCTATGTACCCGCGGAACCCAAATTGGCATTTGTCATCAGAATCAGAGGTATCAACAGTGTGAGCCCGAAGGTTCGAAAGGTGCTGCAGCTCCTTCGCCTGCGGCAGATCTTCAATGGCACCTTTGTGAAGCACAACAAGGCATCAATTAACATGCTGAGAATTGTGGAGCCATACATTGCATGGGGGTACCCAAATCTGAAGTCTGTGAATGAACTGATCTACAAGCGTGGTTATGGCAAAATCAACAAGAAGCGAATTGCCCTGACAGACAACACATTGATTGCTCGATCTCTTGGGAAATATGGAATCATCTGCATGGAGGATCTGATTCATGAGCTCTATACCGTTGGAAAACGTTTCAAAGAAGCGAACAACTTCCTATGGCCCTTTAAATTGTCTTCTCCACGAGGTGGAATGAAGAAAAAGACCACCCATTTTGTAGAAGGTGGAGATGCTGGCAACAGGGAAGACCAGATCAATAGGCTTATTAGAAGGATGAACTAAGGTATCTACCAGGATTATTTTTGTAATCTGGTCAGTTAATAAACAATTGAAACAAATTGAAAAAAAGAAAAAGAAAAAGAGAGGGCAACAAGAAGAATAAATAGGAAGTTTGTTTTTTTTTTTTTAACGATGGGAGAGATGAGTATATTTGTAGTTCGGGGGAAACTAAAGAAGCAAAAGAAAGGAGGGATAGAGTAAATCCTAGAGGAGGAGTAGAATCAGAAGGAACTAATCTTAGAAAAAAGACCAGATATATACATCCTCTTAGAAACAGTAATAAAGAGAAACAACTCAGGTGTGAGCCTGACTAGAGGAATTTTAAAGGGAATCATATCAGAGGTTCCCAGTTTCTTCAGGAGAAAGCAAGATCACCTGCAGAGAGTGATGGGAAATAACTGCAGGCCCGTGCAGTGGGAGGGAGCCTGGAGAGGCTGCTGTGGGAGTGAGATGCAGACTCAGAAAGAAAGCAGTCAGAAGCACTGCCAAGTTGCAGTAGAATCAGAGAACATGGAGCTAGAGTCACATGTGCATGAAAAGGCCAATGATGGGCCTCAATCTGGAGAGCCAAGAGAAGTCAGAAGGGAGTGGGGGATGAGAGGAAGGAGGACTTGAAGGGCAAGGGTCATGAATAGGATGTAAAGGAGAGCAGCGCACACACAGAAGGGAGCAGTGGAAGAGCAAGAGAGGGGGGATTCAGATTTAACCTTAGGGAGCTGAGGTTCCTGTCTCCACCTTGCAGGGAGAGGAAGGCCAGGGTTGGTGCAGGAACTGTGAGCACTGAGGCTCAATGTTTAGTGGTGCTGAGGTTGATACTCTCAGAGGAGAATCTCTGGAGTCCTGGAGGGCTGTGGCGCCATGTCCAGCCAGTGGGTAAATGACCGAGGAATGAAAGAGATGTTGAGCCAAGGTCAAGGACGATGGTGGGTGAGGAACACGCCAGGCCCTTGTGTGAACTGAGAACAGGAGGAGCAGCCTTCTCCAGAGAGGTAGGAAGAAGAAGTGAGGGGCTGTCTGATAAGCAGGTGGGTGGGACTGTGAGCAGTGGCTAGAGGTGGAGCAAGTTCAGGGTGACCTAGGGTTGGCCTAGCCTGGGGTCAAAGAGCCTGAGGGCACCCCGGTTTTATAGCTCCTTGGTATCCTCAGCTCCAGGGCTCTCTGTCTCCACACCACACTCCTGTGACTCCTCCATAGAGCTAAAGCTTGACCTGAGCACACCAGGAGACCTCCAACGGCAGTTTGTTGCCACCTTGTCTTGATCTTCCTGGTGAATGAGTTCTTTGGTCCTGTGACCCAGAGCCTGTTACTGTCTCCCTCACCCCATGCCTAGGCAGCAGGGCCTAAACATGGGCGCCAGGTTTGCACTAGCAACAAGCACTGGGAACCAGGTCATCATCAGGTCTGTGAAGGGATTAGCGATCCAGGTGTGCCGCAGCTTTCCCCATGGAAGGTTGATGTGGGCAAGTGTTTTTATGATCATGGTCCTTAAACTAAGCTGGTACCACAGACACCCAGGTTACTCATGGAGGGAATTATGTCAGACTCAAGAGGCAGGACTGTGAAGGAATGGGGACGGCCAGAGTGAGCAGAGTGCTCACAGCTGCCAGGGCTCTCCCTCAGCTTTCTCCTCTGGGTGAAGATTTGGACCTGCTGATGTGGAGTTCAGATAGAAAACAGACAGGCCCAGAGGACTGTAACGATGTCCTACTGGCTCCAGGAAGAATGAAATAGTGCCAATTATAAAAGAGCTGTAGTTCAGCATATCAGTACCTTCTCCAACACCAGTCCTGGCAGCTGCACAGCCCCGCTGGGGTCTTTGGGTAGCTACACCAGGACACACTGCACCTGCTCTGGCTGCCCACCTCACTTCTACCAGATTGTGTAGCTTTTGCTCAATAAATCAGAACTATAATGCAGACTCACAGAGCATGACTTGAGGTAATGCAGATGGGGTGTAAAGAACCGGACATGATATCATAAGTTTGACATCCCAGAAAGATGGCCTTGTCTCCAGAAAATCAATTTTCGAGATGGGAAAAAGCAAATTTATTGGAGGCTGGAAGATGGGAAAGATGCTTGTCAGAAGCAATTTACATTCCTTTGACTGATATTCCAGGCTATAGTAATAGGGAGATATTATTTGATACCTTAGCTAGCTTGTCTGTTTGTGGTAGCATGAAACAGTGATGCTCATCTCTAAAGTTGAGCGGGAAGCCTTATTCATTTGTTAGGAGTCAGTACTTGCCAGAAGAAATATACCTTTCCCTTTTAATAAGCATTTTAATAGGCTAAGTACATTATACCCAGCACATCTAGTAGTCTCAGTGGAAATTCCAAGTTGTTACAAGGCTAGTACCTTTTTCAGCATCTCACTTGCATGGAGTGTGCATTCTATAATCTGCCAAAAAGCATGCAGCTGAATGAAGTTCTTTAATCTACGTAATTGGTACATAAAATATATTTACTATATTTTTATTTGATGTCTCCTGGAGTTTTTCCAAAATCACTTACTTAATTTTCCATTTTCTGAAGGTTATTAAACCTTAATTAAAGTGCATTTTACAGTCAACCATGAGAATCTCTCATTTAAATTATATTGACAAATTTTATTATAAATCCCCATGGTCTTAATACATGAACACATCTCTCAAGCCAAATTCTGGAAACATCATTTGCATTTGTATGTACTGTACTGTGCTGTGCTTAGTCACTCAGTCATCTCCAACTCTTTGTGTTGAACTGTAGCCCGCCAGGCTCCTCTGTCCATGGGGACTCTCCAGGCAAGAATACTGAAGTGGGTTGCCATGCCCTCCTCCAGGGGATCTTCCCAATCCAGGGATTGAACCCTGGTCTCCCTCATTGCAGGCAGATTCTTTACCATCTGAGCTACCAGGGAAGCCCAAGAATACTGGAGTGGGTAGCCTATCCCTTCTCTAGGGGATCTTCCCAACCCAGGAATCCAACTGGGGTCTCCTGCATTGCAGGTGGGCTCTTTACCAGCTGAGCTACCAGAGAGTCCTGTACTGCACTAAGGGAATTTAATAAGTGTTCTTTGGGTATTTACTATGAGGTGGGTATTTTTTCCCAGGAAAACAAAACTGGGAATGAAAACAATCAGTTTTGTTTAAATAATAACTGTCAGGTAAATCATCTCCATCGCTTAAATGGAACTGATCAAAGAGAACTAAATTAACTTCCCTAGAGGTCAATTTAGTAAAAGGCCACACTCTTAACTCCAAGTGACACCCTTTTGCCCTGAAACATTAACGTGACATATCTGAAACAAATTTCCCTGTCTGCCCAAATCCAGTCAAATGTTGACAATTATAACTAGGACAGAAAGCCCCTAAGCAAAAGAAAAGATCCTCCAGAGATTTAGAGGATCTTGTTCACTTCTGGGAGATGGTCAAAAGGTGGTGAGAAATGGACTGTAACCTGATGACTCAGGCCCTAACCATCCTGCAGTGGCACACAGGGGTGACCTTTCAGGAGGGAAACTGGGGTTCACCGAGCTAAGTCCAGAAGAACATTCTTTGATAGCCTTCACTGCCACATGTCAAAGGAAAACTAAATTCACCAAGTCAAAACAGGAGTATTTAAAGAAAAATTATTATCCAAGAAATCACCATGGAAAACTCAGGAGAATCCATCCTCTATGATTAGAGATAAGAAACTTTTCTCATGGATAATGAAAGGAGGAGTTTATTTCAACCACAAATATATTTATTTGCCTTTATCTTTCGAATTTCTCAAGCAAAAGAACTGTTATGCTATCCCTAGTTGGAATGATCTTTTATCTACCAAATATTTCAGTGTTCTCAACACTAAAAAATAAGCTCTCCAAATGAGTAACTTGAGCAAATTCCTGACTAGCCTCACTGAGAAGAACAGAAGAATCCATTTGTTTTGGACAGACATTACTCAGATAAACTTTCTTGAAATGTATTGTCTTTCAAGTGGCATGATAGCATCGATTTCCTTAGCTTAGGCTTTGAATGACCAAATGTTGCTCTCCAAAAGTTCTTCCACAGAATATTACAAAATAGAACTGTGGAACCCACAGGGTTTACAAAATCTTTCTAAATTTTAATAAGCTGTGACTTTCAGAAATCATAGATGAGTAATTTTTCAATAGATCTGAAGATCTGATGAGCCAGAAAGAAGGGAAGAGGAACTGAAAAGCTAAGCAGGATAGTACGGAAAAGAATGAGCAGCAGCTTTGACCTTGGTGTTTTTGGGTTGGAATGCTAGTTTGACCACTTAGCTGTGTAACTGAGGACAGCACTTACTGCTCTGAGTCTAAATATAGGAGTGTTGGAGGTAGAAATTAAATTGTCTGGCAATGTGTCAATGTTGATTTATATTTTAGTTTATTGTCATATTGTGGCACAAATTAAACATTAATTATTTTCCTTTTAGGAACTTAAAGTAAATGAGATTTCCTTTTTATGAAGAATTAACACAGTAAGCCTTGTGTTTTTTGTATATTCAAGGTATCAACATGATGTCTCCTCTCTGTCTCTGAAGATTTTACTCTCAGGAAGAACACAAACTACTAGGTATGTTCTAACTAGAAATACACATAGCTAAACACGGGAGCATAGTTCAGGCCTCAGTCAACACAACAGAAACACATTTGGGGCTTTCAATTGTATAAGAATTACTTAATGGCTTTTGCTATATCTCTTCCACCCACTCTTACAGTTAGTTCTTCCTCAAATGTACAATATCATCCAGAATTTGCAACTGTCCCCTCAGAGCCATCTTGTATTTTTTTTCCTTTCTTCTATTTCTTGATCATCATTCTACCTCAATTTTTCTTTCAAATATCTTTCAGGTTTATTTTTTCCTCTCAATTTCCACTGATTTCTTAACACAGGGTCTATAGTGAATCAAGACTGTACTTATTTACTAACTCAAGCCTCTTCACCTCCTTTTATTTCAACTAACAATTTCCTAAAAATGGCACTTTCACTTCAATAATATCCTGCTCAAGGACCTGTCAATACAATGGCTCCCTAGTGCCTAGGCCATCAGGACCAAACACGTGTTTTGGGTTCAATCTCCACCATAATCCATACCCATTCCACCTGTCTCTTTAGTTTCTGCTTTTCTCCAAACAATGTCCTCTGTCCAGCAACAAGACCAAGGCACTGAACTCCAACCAGTCTGCTCATTCTTCCTCTGTGCTTTCCTTGTGCTCTTGCTTTCCTTAGGAAAAATTTTCTTACCAAGTCTCTTATCTAAATCAAATTCAGAAAACTTTCCTGAAGACTTTGGCTCTCCTTTCTCTGAGTTCCGTTTAGATTAGCACCAACTTTTCTTCTAATTTCCCCCCACCTTTTGCCTCTTCTTCTAAGTTTCCAAGGGATTAAGAGGTATGGGAGATGTGTCCTATTTTTTATGCATCCATAGCCCAAAGTCTATGGTCAAATATCTGACTCAGTGAATGATGTTCAGATGCTGGAACATCCGGTTGCTAGCCGCCTAGCGAGTGCTCCTTCTCCTCTTCTTCCTGATACATTTTCTGATTTTAGGGCAACAATGTGCCCAGGGGAGAGATTACATTTCTCAACCATCGTGCTTCTTGGCAAGATGCTGGCAGTATTTATTAGCTAAGACTCCCCAGAAACTACTTTGAATGGGGCTGACTCAGCTGGGAAGCATGTTCTTTTTGCCTGGAAGCTGGATGTATAGATAGAGTTCTTGCAGCTACTTTGCACTATGAGGTGACTTTGCAAAACTGATGGAAGGTGCAAAGGAGAGAGAAGTCATAGAGAGGAGGCGCTTGGGCCCCACATGATATTGGAAGACTACACTCCTGATTGATTCCGCAAAGAGGGCTTCCTATTACTTACAGCTATTAGCACCTAATTAATTCGGTGTCAATAAAGGAGAAAGAGGCTTGGGTACACGGTAGTATAAAGCGAGGAGAAAATCACAATCCTTGCTCTAAGTAGGAGAACACAGTTGAAAGGTATAAAAACTGGGTAGAAAGACATGGCATATCAAAAGGTACATCCATATGGCACTCCATCCTGATGCTATAGAAGTAGAAACCTGGACTGAGGGAGGCAGGAAGACCAGACTATAGGTACAATGCTCCATGATCCATTATGCTCAGAGGTTGACCCCTGGGTATTAAGAGGAAACAAATCACGTGGGGACATGTTTGGTACTGTAAGTGTTGGAGCCTGCTAATTTTATAAAGAACCTTGGTTTAAAAATGCGTCTGCCAAGTAAGATATTTACAATAGCTGTCTGCGAATTCTAATCAGGTAGGATATCGTATGAGAGAAATTCCATGGCTGACCTAAAGAAGACCAGGCTATCAAGACTTCACTGTTAACACCATTAGAAATAGTGGCATTTTGCTAATCAGTGTGCTAATCACTTTGCTTACATAATTTTTAAAACAATGCTACGAGGTAAATATTATATGCCTCATTTGTAAAACTCATCCAAAGTTATCCATTTTCAACACTTTGCCACACATGTTTCTTCTCCCTCTCTCTCACTCCATATGTATGTGTAAATCAATAGATATAAGTTTTGTAACATGAACATTTTACTGAATCACTTGATATTCAGTTAAAGACATCATGACACTTCACCCCTAAATACTTCATAATGTATCTCTTAAGAACCAGGACATCTCCAACATAACCAAATGCTATCATTTCATTCACAAAATCAGCATTGATATAATAATATTGGTTAGTGCATTCAACTATTCCCTGGTGGTGCAGCAGTAAAGAATCTGCCTGCTATGCAGGAGATGCGGGTTCTAGCCTTGGGTCAGGAAGATCCCCTGGAAACAGCAACCCACTAGAGTATTCTTGCCTGGGAAATTTCAGGGACAGAGGAGCCTGGCAGGCTACAGTCCAGGGGGTCGCAAAGAGTCAGACATGACTTAGTGACTAAATAACAACAACAATAATAATGTTATCTAATATTCAATCAATATTCAAATTTCCCAACTGTCTCAATAACATCATTTGTAGTTTGTTCGCTTGTCGCAGCCAGTATCACATATTATATTTAATTGTCATGTCTCTTTAGTATCCCTTAACCTAAGAGAGTTCCCTGATCTTTTATTTGGTCTTTTAAGACATTGATCTTTCAGATTATAGACCAGCTATTTGTAGAATGTCCCACAATTTGGACTTGACTGACTGGTTCCTTATAGCTCTTTAGGTTAAACATAATCATTTTTTGATAAAAATACAAACACAGGTGATGTTCTGTCCTTTTCATACGTCACAGCAGGAAGCACACAATGCCAATTTGTCCCATTATAAGTGGGCAATGCTACAGCTTTTAATACTGTGCAATACTAAAGAAGTTAGCTCTTTCAAAGGCATCGTACTTATTAGGATGCTAATCTAGCAGTAACCAGGTTACCAACAATTTACTTAGCTTTTATTTTCTTGTCACATCTTTAAGAACATGTCCTTCCAAATTTACAACTCCCTTTCATTAGAGACATGAATGTTTTCTTATTTCTGACAAATCTTCTGTCACGGAGAACTACTCCTGCTCCAGAAAACATGTGGACACAGTGTTACTCGTTTCCCTTCCATGCGCCCTTACTAGAAGCTGGCGACAGGTGGACACCAGCAATGCCTGCTGCAAACAAGGGGGAGAACCCAGCAAACCACATAAAACTGTGTTGCCCAGAGAAGGTGTGAAGAAGAGATGAAGCCAGATCTGAACTATGATCCCCCTGAGTACTCATTTTCATTTTCTTACACCTAATGAGGCAGGAGTTAAAACGCTGGCCTGATCAGAGTCAGATGGAAGCCTTAGAGGACTGGGACCCCCCACTGCCCTCCTGTCCCGACACCCTTTGTTACCTCCAAGTGAGCTGAGACCAGGCTGTGAACCATGTAAATAGAAGGCTTCCAGGTTAATGAAAAGCTTCAGCACCATTCAAAAACCTGGACAGAGGGTCATGCCGTCTCCTAATCCAAAGCAACTTCATGCCGCTCGGTAATAAAGTTTAATGAACGCTGGTCATTTTGAATCATGAGCCTGAGAGACTGGCCAAGGGCTAATAGTTTCCTTATAGAATCTCTTCTTTAGCTTGGACAGAAGTACTCAAAAGCTGTATGGGAAGCCAGAGTCGTGCATGAAAGGTAATATTCCACATGCCCCAATCCAAAGGGAAGTTTCTGAACAGGGCAGTAAACATTTCTCATAAGTTGATGTTTTTATTAGGTGATGGCATGCTTTGTGCTGCATTTCATTAATTATCTGCAAGAGAAACTTTCTTTCAACACCATGTCAGATCTGACCTACTGCAATCATGTAACACTACATACAGCCAGCCTGCTAAACAGCTTCTGCATCTTTCTAGGGGCATAAAGCCTGGAAGGTAAACTAACAATTTCACTAAAACTGACCCTAGAAAAACTCACATCTCCCAGAGACGTAAACAAGGATTTGTTTTACATTATTTTTAAAAAGTCTGTCTTAATTGGTAAGAAGAGTAATGCAGAAATGGATGGTTTTCTGGAAAAAAAAAAAGTGGGCATCATTTTCAGAGTACGAGAAAAAGCCATATGAAAAATGTAAAGACCAAATGCTACTTTGATGGGGGTGGATGCAAACCTTACAGCCTTTAGATTCATTTTAAAATATAGTAGAAAATATATTCCAGTTACCTAGTACGTAGACTTAGATATTCCATAAGTCAAATCATATTCTAAGAATGTTCTTGCTTACACATGGCAGAAGTCTAAAATGTGCCAAGCCATGTATGAGGCACTGGGATTTTCAGGAATGCAGAGAACATTTCCACATTTAAAAGAGCCTCAAATTGAACTATTTCAAATAAAACTTCTGCAGAAGTGTATGATCCAATTGATGGCCAAATTATCCTATTTGCCTCAAATGCCTCTTTCAAGAAATAGGTCTTGCTATTGGTTTCCACCTATTCTTGCAAAACAATTAGTGAGAATTTTAGACCTCCTCTTGACAGGCAAGTCTGGGAATTCAATGTAAATACTGGATTTGAAGATTTATGGGGCGGGATATTGTGATCGCACACCGGCGCTTCTCCAGTTTTCCAGAGATCATAATTTCTGCCTCTGTTTATTATTCAGTTTATGGTTGGAGCATAACAGATGATTCATTTTTAATGTGATAAATGTTTGGGGGTTTGTTTGAGGGAAATAAAAGTTTATAGTTCAGCACTGGACATGGATAGTAAACTGGAGTGTAAGGCAATATATTTCTAAAACATGGTGATTAGGATATTTATTTGCTTCTTTATACCCAGAGCTCTAGTGAAGAGTGACTGATAGTGTTTACCTTTAAACCCCTAAACCACATCACTCTGTTTGCAAATAGTGAACTTTCTAAAAGGAATTTTAATTTTCTCAAAAAATTCAAACTACTAGTTGTGAAAGGAATTTATAATTCCTTACATGAAGGCAGCACTAACTAAATCTACACAAAGCATCAAAGGACAATATATGAACAAAATAAAGTATCCTGACCAGTAAGAACTCACAGTCTATGCAAAAGTGCTTAGAAAGAATACTTTACATTATTTGGGTTATACCTATATTAAGTCAGGCTTTTGTCTAATTCATATATACAACTACTCATTCATTCATTAGACAAAAATTTCTTGAGCACATACCAGACATCAGAAACAGTCCTAGAACTAGTGATATAGGAGTGAACAAGACAAAGTCTGTGACCCCAATGAGATTATATTCCAGGGAAGGAGATGAACAATAATCAAACAGGCAAATTCATAAACAGGTCCTAGTCCCTTCCATAATTCCCAAATCCCAATGCTCCAAACATTCAAAAATCATAGTTTTCCCGAGTTTATGGAAAACTCACTTACTGGCAAAACCTCACCTAAGAATAAGTGAGGCTACCTGTAGTTTTTCTTCCATCCAGTGTGAATGGTTATATGTTGAGTTGCATAATTATCATATTTAATTATGGGGTGCTGCCTGCACCCTACCCAGGTGTTTGTAGTACATGATACATAAATGCACCCCATGACTTTTATAAAATACAAAAATACCCCAGTTCCAAAACTTCTATGTACCTAAGAGTTCTCTAAAGACAATTTTACTGAGGAATAACTGATATACTAAGAACTGCACATGTTTGATGTATACAACATGATGAATTTGAACATCTGTAAACCTGTGATGTCATCAGCACAATCAAGGTACTAGATGCATCCAACACCTATAGAGTTTCCTTGTGTCTCTTTGTTTTTATGATAAGAACACAATATGAAATCTATCCTCTTAAATTTTGAAATGTACAATACTATATTATTAACTGTAGGCCCATGTTGTACAGATCTCCAGAATTTATTCACCTAGCAAACTGAAGCTTCACACCTGACGGACAGCTCCCCACTGCCTCCATCTTCTAGCCCCTGGCAACTACTACTGTAGTCTTTGAGCCTGAGTTTGACTATTTTATATGCCTCATGTTGACGGAATCATGCCTGATTTGTTCTTCTGTGACTGGCTTATTTCCCTTAGCGTAATATCCTTCAGATCCATCCATGTTTTGCAAATAGCAGGATTTCCTTCTTTTTTAATGCTGATAATAGTCTGCTGTATGAATCTACCATATTTTATTTATCCATTTATCTGTTGGTGGACAGTTGGGTTGTTTATCCTAGCTACTGCGAATACTGCTGCAAAGAACACAGAAGGGCCAATATCTCTTCAAGATCTTGATTTCAACTCTTTTGGATATTTACTCAGAAATGGAGCCATATGATGGTATGTTCTATATGGTAGTTCTATAATATTTTTAATTTTTTGATGAGCCTCTATACTGTTTTCCATTGTGGCTCTACCAACTTACATTTCCACAAACAGAGTACAAAAGTTTTGATTAAGGAATTTAGTGAATGAATAGATGCATGGACGAATGGGTGAATAAATAGATGTTTGGAATTATTTTTTTCAGGTGAATCTGATAACGCCATTAAAATACTTAGGCATCAGTCTAAGATTTATACCTTTTGCAATGTCTACAACCTAAACCCAGGTTATTTGATATTTAATGGTTCATTTATTATACCTCCTTGGTTTGCTGAGGAGACTAAAATGAATGAGGCACAGTCTTTGTCTTTGTGACGTATAATCCAGTAAGGGAAATGCATATAAAAACAGAAGAATGTCACGCACTGTGATAAATGCCACAATCAACCTTCTTCTGCCTGGGAGGATGGGCAGAGGGGGTGACATTTGAGGAGCGTTGAAAGATGAGTAGCTCTTTTCTAAGCAGAAGTAAGAGGACCCTCCAGGAGGTGGATTTCTATGTTCAAAGGCTCACAGAATTCGAGCAAAACAGGGCTTGTTTGAGGAAAAGGTGAGAAGGTCGCTGTGGCGGTGGCACAGGGTGCAGCTCCGAGGTGAAAAGACTGCAGCCATAGGACAGCCTATCTGGGGCTTTGCAAAACAGCATAGATGTTTTCTTGCAGGATATTTTCAGATCTGGAAGTGGGTGAAAGTCTCAGCTTTTTGCTTTGTTTCATTTATCATTTCACAGAGACCATGCTGGGAGCAGTATGAAGTCAGGTTTGAATATGGACCAGGAGTGGAAGGCAGGCCCTGGGGAGGAGGTGATAAAGGCTGAAACAAGGCAAAGGCAAGGAGGGCAGGAGGGTATATTTAAGTGACATTTCCAAGTCAGATACAAAAGGGTGTGGTGACCAATGGGTGTGCGCAGTGAGGAAGAAGGAAGAGTCAGGGTGTCTAAGCTGGAATATTAGTGAGAAAAACACTGTAAGTGAAGATACTCATAGGGCTTGCTAAATATTATCGATCAACACCCAGATGTTCTGCTTTTTTATCACCTTACCTCAAAAGGTCAATTATATTCTGTTTTACACCACTGTGGATGCTATTCATAAGACACAATAAGATGAAAAAAATTATTTTTGTACTTAGGGACTTTCTACTGGGACAAGCAGAAGAAGGAGACATTCAGTATATTCTCCATACTGTCAAGGACCAGATTCGTTTCCAGTGTCATAAATCATCATAATTAACAACCTTTCAACCAAATGGATCCCAAAGCACTTTCCAAATTATGCAACTCTGGAGGTGAATTGCCTCAGCTGTCCAACAGCTGTCAGCAGCACTCTGCCACGGGGACAAAACAAGAGGGAGGAGGCAGGGTCTCCACGGAATCCCCGCAGCATTTAGGTTTGTGGAATGCAATTCCTCAAAACAGAACTTGGCCCAAACAGGGTCTCATCTACTCCTCGTAGAAATGCAGCAGAAATGCATTCTTATCCCCAAATGGTCAACAAATTTCTCTTTCTTACAAAAGATACTTGTGAATGGAATCAATACCAGTCCTTTGCCTAAGAAAATCAGCTTCTATTTCAGATTATGTTTTCTAATTTTGGTAGTGGCTTCCTTAATAGTTGATCAGGGCACAGTGGTTTCAGAAAGAACCTCATTTCTTTCTCACATATTAAGAGATCAATAAACAACTGTGGAGTTGAATTAAATCAACTGTTGGGAATCTCATGTGCTCAAATCCACTCTGTTTTTTCTTTTTTTCATCCAAGTTTGAGTTTTTTAGGGGGTCACTTTTATAAACTGATAAAATCCTAACTTTTTCTCTCTCTGCCTGTTATCTCAGGCCCAGCTGATTATAGTAAACCTTTCAAAATATTCTCGTCATTCTGTGCTTTTCCAACTAAGGAAGGCAGAGAATTTGCAAAGTCATAAAATCAACTCTTGGAGGTTCTAATCTATTCTAAGAATTGAGATAATACCAAAATTGATATATTGTGAAGTGCAATGTAACATTAAAGTAAGTTTTAAAGATAAAATACAGGAATTTGAGTTTGCTGTGTACAACTCAGGAAAATCCCTGGACATTTCTCCTCTCATTACTCCTGTCCCCATATGTCTCGATATTTGTCCCCCTTTCATTTGATATGGAGAGGACTTTGGGGAATAATTTTATGAGATGCTCCCATAAGTGCTTTTAAAGTATGACTCTCCTGGATAGCAGGGGAATTAACTACACATTTTTGAAATGACACCCCAATTCAGCAAATCTCATGTTAAGGAAATGACAGCAATGGAAAGGGCTTATCTGTTTCATAATAAGAACTAACACGATCAATCTGAGAATAATTCAAAACAATGTGACTCCAGCTGACAAAAATTATTTTACCAATACCATTCTAAAGGGAAAAGCAAGAACATGGTATTTTTCATATCAATTCAATGAAGTGAAAGTTTCTGGATTGCCCATCTAGTACAAATAACTGACTGATACAAGGTGCAAAAAGATAGAAATGACATTTCTAAAGCTTTGGATTATGCTAATACTTGGGACAATCTGTCTATATATCTCTGGTGTATCTTGAAAAATCAATTACCCAGAGCTTACTTCCTGCTAAAACTCATGCCCAAACTGTAATGGATTCATTAGAATCTGTTATCATGCTCTGTCAGCTTGGCAGAATCAAGAGCTTAGACTTGTGTAAACAGTTGCACTTCTTTTACTTTGAATTATTTATCAAATCACCAGTTAATTAATTAATTCATCCATCCATTAGTTCAAACCTTTATTGTTCTCCACCTATGTGCCAATCTCTGGGCACACTCATTTTTGTAATTGAAAGACATACAGTTCCCACAGCCATAGGACTTTCAGTCTCACATGGATACAGGTAAGTGAACAGATAATTGGCAATACTTTGCATATGAAGTGTGGTGATGGGTGAGGGGGGTGTAGCAGGTGGGTACCTAACCCTAACATCTCATGGGGAGAAGGCCTTCCAGTGGAAGTGATGTGTAAACAAGGACCTAAAGGATGGGGCATTATCCATGGGAAGGGGAAGGAAAGAGGAGGAGGGAGATGAGTTTTCGAGACAGAGGAACCAGCATGTGCAAAGGCAGGGTGAAACAAGAGAAGTGTTTGGAGCACAGAGTTCAGGATGGGAGAATGGCGGGAGAATGGCAGGAGATGAGGAGGAAAAAGTCACAGAGGTATGATTTGACAGCCCTGTAAATAGGGCTGAAAAAAGTGGGCTTCATCCTGAGGGTAAGGGGATCTGAGCCACGAGGATCAGAGAGGAGCCGGAACTTTATTTTAAATAGAGTTATCCTGATGCCCTGCTTACAAAGCAAACAAGATACTCATGTAGGCTTCCTATCACACCAATCCATGTTTGCAGAGAAGTAACTATTGGTACCTGCAACAGACTCTGCAAGAAACTGAATGGCATTTTACATATTTCAGAGCACTGAACACAACTATTTCACTAGGTGGGTATCACGACCTCTATTTTGCAGATTAGAAAACTGGGGATCAGTTAAGTAATTGGTGAAGTCATGCTCTACGTTTCAGTCAGGATTTGAACCCAGGCCTGTCTTGCTCCATAACTGAAATTCCTTCCATACCTCAGCATGCCAGCTACAGAAAGCAGTAGAAGATGCAAAGAAAGGTCCTATCTACAGTCTCTGTTAGGAAAAAGGCTTATGATTACAGAAAGCTATTTAATCAGAAGTCACGTTTGACACTTTTTATTTTCAGCATCTCAAAAATGATGTTCACCATATTATCTTGTAACCAGCCTTGAAAAACTGGCTGATAGTTCATTGCTTTGTTATAATGTATTACTTTCTCCATATTACCTGAACTTTCCAGGCATCTAATAGAGCTACAGCACAGGGCACAAAAGCCTACTAAAGACTCCGAATGGATTTTAGCACCGTTCACTGAAAAAGGAAAGTTGGGATTTAGCATCTATTTAGGAAACAATATTTTGGTCTTGATTATGCTCCGTGGGACTCCTTCATTCACTGCTAGAAATTCAGATTTAATGCATAATACAGAATACACAGAGGGACCATGGCAGGTGACAAAGATTCCTGCTTTCTAACTATTCTTTCCTTCTATTAGAAAAGTTAGTGGTAAAAATGGTGATTAAAGGTTATGACAAGCAACAGTCCTCTTTCAATAAGAGATACAATGTAAGTTTAAAAGTAGAGTGTATACTCTGTACAGGGGTTTGCTTGGTATCTCGAAAGGAAAATATTCTAATTCTGAACAAGCTCACGGGGGCTGGGTCACTAGCAGTTTATTAAATTTACCCTTGACTAGGCACAAAGTATACAAGATAACCTGGGACCCATATGTGTCACATGATTTGTTAGGGCCCAATCACACCTAATTTCAATGGCTGAAGAAAAAGAGGCAAGCAATTAAGGGAGAGTTCGGTCAGCTTCTGTTCAACCAAGGACGGAAACTGCACAGCTGGAGACAATTCTCAGCAAATTGATCAGAATTCCTTTACCTTAACTAGGGCCTGGCTAACAAGTCAATACCCATGAGTTTCTACAATCAAGCAGCAACAATTTAAGAACCCAGAAAGGCAAGTCACCTTGGAGAAGGGAACAGCTCTCAGCCATGTCACTTTAAGGAGTAGGGACACCTGTTAGCTTGGGATAAGGAGGACTGTTTTTCGTGAATAACATAATTTTCTGGGTAACAACATGCTCAATCTGGGTGTCAGGAGAATTAATCAGGTGATCATTATCAGGTATAAAATAAACTGATAAATGACAAAAATGAGGACTAGGAAAACCTATGGAAATTATTACTCTGAATGGCATAATATCTGGGTATTCAGAAAGCTGTGTTTCCTATAAAAATAAAAAGAAAGACTTACATTTTAATGTATGTTCTCCACATGGGCAGCTAGGAGTCTTCTCTGAGTTGTTAATCCCCAGAACCCCACAAAGCGCTGTTTTATATATACTAATGTTTGCTTCTCTCTTGTTTGCCAATATGATGACCACATCTAAAAACAAAGTCTTTCCCTGGGACAGATCAGCTACTTTGAGGAGGATTCCCTAATTCCTAAATAATGAACATGGTACTCTGGAAGGATACCAAGGACATTAAACATTTGGAAGAGTTAGCAAAAACACTGTTACATACTTTTTTAATAATAAAATAGATTTACCTCCCCTCGGCCGTATGATTATTTTTGCAGTTGCAGACTTTAACTCAAAGCCAAAAGTACTGGAAACACACTTGTTGCTATCCAAATGAGTGTGTTGTGGATTTTACCCTTTACTGCACAGAGCAGGAAGAACCTACCAAGCAAAACTGCCTACATCCAGAGCAACAACAAAAACAAAGATAAGGTCCAATCCGTTTCCATTAGCCAGCAAAAGCGAACCTGGTTAGTTTGCTTTAGTGCTGAAACACAGTTCTTGGATTCTAGTCTTTTCTTAAATATACAATTGCTATTTGGGAAAAAAAGAAAACGAACAGATAGACACACCTGCTTACACCTGTCCTGCACTCTGTTCATACTTTATGGTGTATATTAAAGTGACAGCATGTTAAAATGTCAATGTAATTATTGTGCATTATGTGGCTAAAATAGCTGAAAGTACAATTAGATTTCTTAGCATTATGTAACTAAATGTACTATCTTTTGGAGTGCCAAAAATTCATATATTATGTGAAATATGTAATTTTCATAAGATTATAAAAACTTAGAAAAACTGAAGTTGACTTTCACATAAATTTATAAATTCCTATTGGCTTTTTTGTTTGTGCATTTAGAGCATGGTCCTAGCATTCTTTGGGAGTCTACCATCATGTGTTAGGCATAACACAGGAAATTTTGGATAAGAAAATTGTCACTCAAATATTTCCAAGACAAACACACTGCTAACCATATTCAGCTCTAAATATACATATTAAAAAACCATACAGGAAACACTCCTAGAATCTTACATGGAAACCAAATATACCAAATTTGACTATAATGAATATCATAAACATGAAACGGGATCAAATTGCTTCCAAGCACTGAAAAAGGAAAATTGTAAATCTGTTAGAACATATATTCCTGCTAGTAAATTGTGACATTCTTATTGTGAAAACCAGGAATGCAGCAAAATACTTATACTGTACAATTATTTCAGTAGCCAAAATAAAATAGAATATTACAGAGGAATTTGGCACAAAACAATTGTCCAGGGGAAAGCAGTTTAATTAAATTGTTCTTTTGAAAACTAATGATAAGATATGAATCACATATTCCAGATAAATGTTTTGGTAGAGCTCTGCTTCCATTAAAATCTCCCAAGGACAAGCCTAAAGTCGCACAGTCTGAGATACAAGTGAGTGAATATTGTACTCAAGTAAAGCATTTCATGGGCTTCACTGGTGGCTCAGATGGTAAAGAATCTGCCTGCAATGCAGGAGACTAGGGTTCAGTCCCTGGGTTAGGAAGATCCCCTAGGGAAGGGAATGGGTACCCACTCCACTATTCTTGTCTGGAGAATCCCCACGAACAAAGGCGCCTGGTGAGTTTACAGTCCATGGGGTTGTAAGGAGTCAGACGTGAATGGGCGACTAACACTTTCAAAGCATTTCACAGCAGATTGTCTGATCACTTCTCAGCATAATACTCCCTACTCCAACTTATTACTCTCTTATAAACAAATATGTAACCCTCTCTGAAGTGCAGTGTGACTAGGGCACACTGTTTTTTTATATCTAAGCTTTCATTTCTAACTTCTAGAAAGCATTTCCTAATATCCACGTAGTGCCAGGACCATCTTAATTTCTCACCTCTCAAGACTACTACCAAGTCATGAGCACCTAGTTTCTAGGCAGGGCCTGCCTGCCTTCCTCTACGCATGTGGACATGCAAGCTAACACTCAAGCCAATAAATAACTGGTTACACAGGGACGTGCTGGGATGGCTGCAGTTGCTCTGGCTTGGCTACTCTGGGTTCTGCTGGACCAGTGACAAATGCCACAGCTTTTTAATGGTCTGATCCCTGAGACTTTCATCAGCCAACACCCTATTTTTCAGAGGTCTTAGGTGTCCTCTGAGACCCTCCAACAAACACTGCTGCATTATGCATCCAGTGCTTTTCTTCCACTTGGATTAGAGAGCACAGTTAATATATTGTCTTATTTTTTTTCCCCTCTTTTATACAAGAGTAGGTAGGGTGAAAATCTTTAAAACTATGGAAATCAGAAGTATATGTTTCAGTGTTCATTTCAACTCAGGTTTGACAATGGGGAGATTGATGTGGACTGTGTACACTGAAAGCAGTATTTAAAGTTGGGATATACCATTCCTTTACTTACTCCTTCAGTTAGTACATATATCGATGTGGCACCAGGCGCAATGCTAGATGCTAGCAGTACAAATATGAATGTGACATGATCTCATATTTTAAGAGAGGACTACAAAAATCTCATAACATTATGATGTGAAACATGTGTATAACATATACTGTAGACACACAGGCGCATGGCACACATGCCCTCAGGCACACAACATTACACATGTACAGAATTTTATTCAGTGTTAGAGAAAGGAACTGTTTGTACCATTTGGAGATACAGAAGAGGATCCATGGAAGTAGCTATATTTGAGTTGAGTTTTGAAATACAACAGAATTTGCCCAAGGAGAAGTTAGGTGAGAGTAATCATTGCAAATATAAATAGTGCATCTAGTACTTCACAAAGAAAATTAAAGATGAAAGAAAGAAGGCTTAAAGTGATTGCTGTCCTCATCTGCAGCTACTTCGCCATTGGTGGTAAAGCACCAATCCAGAAAGGTCCAAGGTATAGAGTCAAACTGCCTGGGTTTGAATCCTGACTCTCTCATTTACTCATTTCTTGCCCTAAGTTCCAGATTCCTATTGGTAAAAATGGTATAGTAATTCACAGGTTTGTTGGACGGATTAAAATAAACAACATGGTAAAGAACAGTACATAGCACATAGCAAATGTTCAATAAATATTTCCTAGTTACTTTTATTACTATTACGACTATTATGTGTCATTACAGGCCATGTTTAGAGAATAATAAATGATAGTTTGGCACAGATAGAACATATATATGCGTTAGAGTCAGTGAAAACAGTGGATTCTGAAAAAGGTAAGTTGGGGTTCTCCACAAAAATCTTCATATGTCATGCTAAGGAATCTGGATTTGATCTCATCAACAAAGGGGGGCAATGACTGGTCACAGAGTTCAGTAAAGCACCTGCTAAGTAACCTACAGTGTATAGAAACCTGCAGGGCAAGAGGGTAATTGGTATCTTTTGTACTTCTCTAGGGCATGAGGCTGGGGAGGCCACCCTTGGAAACCACCAAGGTAAAGTGATGATAGTAATTGCATTACATCGTGTGTGCAGAGTTTTTAAAAGGTAATATATTTTGGCTTGCTTTTTATTATCACCATGCTCTGGCCATTAGGAGCAATGTCACTGATAAAATACGTTCTTCCTTGCTGGGTGGGCCATTTCCTCGGAATGCCACAGCTTGGTAGTTAGTTCCTTTTATGAAAACTGAGGAGGATTATCAAGCACCCAGAAGTGTCTGTTAGTATTTCCTGACACATGAGTATGGGTTAATTCAAGATCAGGAAGTAGACTTGAGGAACAAACAGCCAAACTGAAAGCGTTCGTGGGACCAAGTAATGGAGAAAAATCAGGGGCATCTCCCAAAGAAAACAGGTCAAAGGGGGAGGCATCATCAAGCAAACCCTTGGAAAAAGAAGTCAAATGACACTGGATGGCAGCAATGATGAGGAAGATACAGACACAGAGAAGACTTCAAATAATGTAGCTTACTCACCTGTAGCTACCTCACCACTGATAGAACGGGTGCCAATCCAGAAAGGTCCAGGCTGTGGTTTTCAAGAACATCAACATCAGCATCCTTGTCAAGAATGCAAATTTCTGGACCCCACCCAGATTGGCTGAATTAGTAACTCTGGGGTTAGGCCAAGACATCTGCCAGTCCTCCAGGTCTCTCCCTATCTGTGGAACTCCCTAAACACAGTGCTATATCTTCCGAGTCATGAAACCATATTCTGATGCCTCCACTGGTATTTGTGACATTTATCACATACCAATATTTATGCCTGTTTATGCTTATTATGCATGAGACCAACAGATTTGTTCTTTTGTTTAACCCAGTGGTTTTTGAAGGAGGTGGAAGGTGATTTTTGGTTCCCTAAGGGACATTTGACAATGTCTAAACACATTTTTGGTTGTTACATTGGGAGGAAGGTGCTTCCTGAATCTAGTGAGTAGAAGCCAGGGATGCTGATAAAACATTTTACAATGCCCAGGGCAGACCCCACACAACAAAGAAACGACCAGCCCACAGTGTCACTAGAGCTGAGATGGAGAAACCCTGGTTAACACCACAAAGAAAGAGGTTTCTTGAGGATCCCTGTTAAGTTGGGGAGGGAGGGGGGGAGTTGGGGGGGACGGGAGGGTAGGGAAGGAAAAGCAAAGTGGGGCAGTCAGTATCTGATTTGGTATCTTCGAACACAAATCCCCATTCGAGTGTGAGGAATGTTTACTGATTGATGACTGACTCTGTTTATTGTTGGTCTGTAAAGGAAGTAGGAGCTTTATGACCCTGACCAGGAACTGCTGGCTCTGTTTGCTCTCCCTCTCTTGAGCTTGTCCTTCTGTATATTGTTTCTACCCCAACTTCATTCTTTGATTTGAAAGCAGTCAGGCCAGTCCTGATCTGGATCTCAATATACCCCTTGAGTCCTGGCTGCTCGGACATGGCTTCTAAAAAGAGAGGGGGACTATTGGCGACTGCTAGTTCTGGTAGTAGGCGCTGCGGGGACAACCTCCCTGAATTGCCGATGTCAAGATTCCTTCCTTTCTTAATTTGGGAAAAGTCAATGAAAAGGGGGCCACTAGCACCACCGTGGAAAGATACGAAGCTGGTGAGAGCTGTGCCAGACACAGGCGGTGATCCATATGGGAAAGCAGCCCTGGGATCCCCACACCTTGGCACATGGTCACACAGCAGGGGCGGGCACACAAGCCACTTACTGAGTGAATTTGGCTAGAATCTGAATGACGCAGGAATGGGGCTTAATTGTGGGACAGAGGGCAAGAAGGAGACAGATTTATGGAGACTGAATGCTGGACATTGGAAACATGTCCCCCCGACACACAAATGTGTAGTCAGAACAAGTGAGAGTCACAAATATTTGGCTTGCTTACTTTTCATGTAATGGGGAGGCTTGTCTGCCGTGCTGTCCAAGAGAGCTTGCTGCTGGTACAAAAGGCCATTACATTCCTGTGAACAACTCTTGGCGTCTTTTTTTTCACAATGATTTTTACAGCCCTCACGTTTCCACAGGGCCTTTTCACGCTTACCACTGTTTGATGTATCTATCATGCACTCCAGCAGCCAAATGGAACACAGTGCTATTTTAATTTTAAAGGAAATTCTTTGCCTTTAGCGTCTAACATGTGCTTTATCTTATACCTGGGGTCTGGAGATGCCTGGGTTTGGATCTCCAGATTTCTTATTGTCAACTGCCACGGAGATGGGCCAGACACTGAGCGAGGAAGCAAGAGGCTGGAGGATGGAAACACCTTTCAAGCAGCACCCTGGGAGTTTCTATTTAAACAGGTGACCTTGCGGGGAGAGGCTCCGGATCCCATTACCAACTGGCTGGCTGAGGGGCAGATTTGTTTTTATGGGCTCTCACGGCACATGAGGGGGGCCAGGAGTAAACATGGAGAAAACTTGTTGAGATCTCACTCCTCTTACGCACAATGTAAAGAAAAGAACTTGATGCAAAGGTTTTTTTGAGACCAGCAACCCACAAGTATATGGCCAGCAAACCAAGTGGTCATCATTCAATTAAAGTTTTAAATTGACTTTATGTAGTGCTGTACTTAGTAGTTCACTTGTGTCAGACTCTTTGAGACCCCATGGACTGTAGCCAGCCAGGCTCCTCTGTCCATGGGGATTCTCCAGGCAAGAATACTGGAGTGGGTAGCCATGCCCTCCTCCAGGGAGATCTTCCCAACCTAGGGATCAAATCCATGTTTCCGGCATTGTGGGCGGATTCTTTACTGTCTGAGCCACCAGAGAAACCCATGAATATTGGAGTGGGTAGCCTATCCCTTCTCTAGGGTGCCTTCTCAGCCTAGGAATCGAACCAGGGTCTCCTGCATTGCAGTCAGATTCTCTACCACTGAAGCTACCAGGGAAGCCCGAGCTTTATGTAGGGGAATTGGCAAAAGAAAAAAAAAATGTATGGAAAAAAAAAAATATTTCAGCCCTCCTGCTTCCTTCAGGTAATGGTGAAAAGAGGGAAACAGCTGCCTGTATATGAAGGAGTTTAAGGGTCAAATATTGCTCTGCCCAGCGGTGCTGACATCCCTTAACTCTCCCCAGGAGAAGGGCACTGGCATCACTCACCAAGCTGGCCAACCACAGGCCTGAAGATGGGCCACCCCAGCTCCCACTTTGTTTCTCCTTAAGTACCTATGGGGTCAACAACTGCAAATGAATATTGCAATTGGATTCTAAAACTTTGTTTTTGTTGGCTTTTGGGGGCAAGAATTTTTTTTTTCACAATTTATGAAAACACAATGTAGCCAGTAAGTTATAATGTGAATGTGAGCTTCAAACTTTGCATAGTCATTAGGCTAATCATTAGTCATTTGCGGCTGACAAGGAGGGTTATAGTTTGACACCTGGCAAAAATCAAGCAGATTTTGGAGAATTTGGAGCTGGGAAATGAGATGGAAAAAACACCCTCTTTTTCCCTAGGAGGTCCCATGAAGTAACGTTTGCAAACCTCTTTTCTCCCCATAGAAGTGAACTGCCCATGATTCAGGGCTCTGATGTCTCTCCATCTCTGACTGTTGGACCCCCATCCCGCCAAGAGCCTTGTAAGCACTGGCCAAAAAATCCGCCTCCGAGGGTTACCAGAAGTGAACCTCTGGGAGTTAAGAGAAAGAGAGAAATAACTTCTCAACCTGATGCTTAAGCAACAAGAGACCACCAGAAAGCTTCAGTGTCAATTCTGAAAATATTTTTTGAAACATCATAGAGTCATGGGAGAAAGGAGTTTTAGAATGACAGAATCCTTAGTTCCTAACATCTCCATACAATTCCAGGTTTCTTCTGTCCACTATCTAGGACCATTTTTTTTTGTGTAATGTGATCAAAATAGCGAACCCTGAGTTTGTCTTTTCTGACCCCCGACCTCTCACAGGTGTTCTGGCTCATTTCCCGAGAGTTATGTTTGATTTGGGAATGCTTCCTTCTTTTCTCCTGTTCCCTTGTTACAGTTTGAAACCTGGAACACACGCATACAAGACCCTGACTATCTCCCTGTGCTACCCCAAAACACTCTTAAATGTTCTCTCAGAACTTGGCAAGCATCTGTACAGGGACAGTTTTCTCACACTCTGGGAAATCAAAATGTAAAACAATAGTTCTTTTCCAATTTTTCAACCTGAGGATAAGTTTTGAGGTCATTTCTTTTTTTTTTCTTTTCCTATTTAACCTAAAAGTTTCTCTGCTTTTGTACTAAAAAGAAGTCAAATAAATAATGTACTCAAATTTTCAGAATGTATTAATAACAAGGAAGCAGAAGTGCTAATGTGAGATCCTTAGGACCAAGCATGGCAAAAGGCCAAAACTTATTTCAAGATTATTACTTCAGAAGCAATGATTAACATTTTCTTAATAAATCTCTCTCTCTCCCTCTCCCTCTTCCTCCACCCTCCCCTTCCCCTTCCCTGCCTCTCTCAGATTCCAGGAGAAGAGACTAGAAAATATTACTTTTGGAAGTCATGCATAATTTTTGTTTTGAAATGGAGCTAGAGCCCTGCTTGACACTACTGCTCTTTAATCCTGGTTGCTTTAAATAAGAAAAAGCTTAAGATGCCTAGCAAATCCTGATAGAAAAGAGATTTCTATATTTTTTTAATTCAAGAAGAGGTATGCCAATTTATTGAGCAAGGCAATAATCTCTCCCTACTCCATTTGGCATTATTCATTAGAAATAAGGAAAACAAACAAACAAAAAAACTAGCCTCTTGAGCTGTGCAAGTAAGAATATGATATTGTCTGCACTAAAATCATTTCCTTAAGGAGTGTTCAGTCTGGCCTCTAGAAGCCCACCCATCACTAGCATCATCCTCATCAATCCTGTCATCACCCGTGAGAGTCCTCTTTCGATTCTAGTGGGTGGGGTCATCCCTGCATTGGAAAGGAAAAAAGACCCTTGGACCTTGGCAGAGAAGAATGGACAGAACTGAGGGAGACACAGCTATCCTGGGTCTAGATGAAACTTTCTCGGTGTCAAGAGTAGTAAAGGAGCAGCTGCTGTAGAAGTCCGGGAAAATTCACTGACACAGAGTGAATATATGAAAATCATTCTTAGTTCTCTGTGGTATAAACCTATAAGCCACAAGTTGAGCACTGAAGAAAATACAGCATATGCTGTATAAAATGCCCAGGTTACGTGGCCAAAAGAAATATGTGAATTCCATAAAGTATGTGAATTGCCCTTGTGTGAAGCTTGGCTCATGACTGGAGCAAAAGACAGGTTTAGTGTTTTTGTTTGTTTTATTTTTCCAAATATATAATTTAAAAATATACATGCATCAATTTTTAAACTACCTTCATTCAAAAAGTACTTATCGAGCACCTACTTTGTGCCAACACTCTTCTAGACACAGCATACATACATCATTAAGCAAAAGAAGGTCTCAGCCTACATTCCAGGGGAGCTGGACAGTTAACAAGTACACACAGAAAGCAACATGATGAGATCAGAAGACTAGAGCAAAGATAAATGGGGTAATGAGAGCGAGAGAAACACAAGAGGCCACTGCAGATGAGGTGGCCAGGGAGGACTCTCAGTGGAGATGACACGTGAGCCAAGGTCTGAAGGCTGAGATGGAGCCAGTCATTTCAGGAGACGGGATAGCAGGCACATGGGTTCTGAGACAGGAGGAAGCTTGGCATAGTCAAGGAACAGAGAAATCCCACTGCTGGACATGTACTAAGATCACGCTACTTTTAGCAATGAAGACGTGACTTTGTAAACAGCGGATCAGACTAGAAGAAGCCGCCAGGATCATTTAGGGGAACAGCCTTAATTTCTAGGTGAGAAATCAAGTTCCAGAGCATTCCGTTGACTCCAGCTGCTCGAGCCAACAGCATTGAACTAGAATGCTGGGCTCCTGCATTCATCTTCCTGCTTGATTAGATGTCTCTCTGAGCTAATGTTAATCACATTCTTGCTTGACACTTAAAGCCTGTCTACAGAGGAACATTTCTGCTAATCTATCCTTTTAGGATGAAAATGGGTCAGAATTCTAACCAGTTCCCACTTTAGGACATGTGAAAAAAATTTTTTTTTAGGTATATTGGTTACTTTTCAGAATTTAAAAGGACACAAATATAGAAATTTAAATTCTAAAGACTCTTTTTCCTTGAGACTTCAGCAGTACTCAATTAGAACTGATAGACATTTGCCATATTGTATCTTTGTTATAAAAAAGAGAAAGGTATTTCCCTGATAGAGTTTGATTACCAAAAATTGAGGATATTCAGCTTAATTTTGGATTGTTTTTCCTATAAAAGTATGTAACTTATTCAGTACTCAAAACTGGAGAAAATATTATTCAATAACCCCCAAATGGGAAAATTTTATTCTGTAGGAACTTGGCCCAGACTATGTAGAGTTGCATCCAGAGAATATACAGCTCTATTTATCATCTTGCAAACTTCTTCATTATGTCAAAACTAAATCTCAGCTGTGCCCTGACTGCAAAGAAAAAGCAATACAGGCTATTTTAGCTATCTCAATAAGAATATTTTGAGAATTAATCAATTTTCCAGGAATGTTTAAACAATTTTATCAATTTTTGGTCAAGGTTCACAGTTCTGATATTACATTATCAGCCTTGAATTTAAGTTTGTCTACAGAAATTTTTGATTTTTTTTATTCTTGGAAAGGAAAACCAATCTTCCGGCATGTCCGCAACAACCACAGTTTTCAACTGCAGTACAACCCCAACAATTCTGATGTCATTCTTCATTCCCACTGTACGCTCAGCTCAAAAGGAGCTTTCCCACGGGCAGGTCCCCAGGTTCCAAAGGTCAGCTGCTTTCTCTTCTCAAGCAGCTTCTTTCCCAATGCTTTCAGGGTTCTCTTGTGATATAGGAAGAGCCTGAATAAGTAACTCAAGTATTTTCTGCATGACACACGACTTTTAAGGGATATTCCAGCCCTCTATGACAGACTATAGATGCAGGTAAGGAGCAAACACCCCTTATAAGACAATTTTTTTTCACTGGTGATGTTGCTTAGAGTTTAACTAGAAATCATTTAAAATAAATGCTATAGTCAAATAAACAGCAAATATTCTGAATTTTAACTGTTACTTCTTGAATTTAGAGTTACAGCTTTTCTCAAATAGCCTTTGGATGGCTGCTGAAAATAGACAAGGTTATTAGTTCCACATTCTCTCTTTCCCCCAAAACCTGTACTTACAATAGATGATAGAGAAAAGTCTATGAATGCTTTTTTTAAAAAAACTTAAAAATATCTCATTTGTTTTTTAAATCAAAATAATTCCAAATCAGTTTATTTTAACCCTATACTTCATACTCATATTATATTTTAATAATCCAAGATGGGAATCTAAGCCATGGTTAGGGCAATATCTCATTATAGGGGAACCTGTCATAGGTATTGGCTAAATAAGTAGATTAATGAAGTTGCTGAAAATTTTAAAGCAATTGGGATAAAACCCTGGATGGGGACTAAGGGGTGGGATGGGGGAGGTGAACAGAGGAAACAGTCATCATGCTGACACTCTAGAAGCAATTCACTTTCCCATGACAAAGATAAGAAAGCCATTTAAGAATAATTTACCTTTCAGCTTAAAAGAAAAATAAGAGAATGTCTGAAAAAGCCCATTGACAGGCATGAGGAATCCATAGATGCTTCGCCTCAGCCTCCTTGGGCTGCTCATAGAAGGAGAAGCCTTTGCAGGTAAGCAGAAAGAAGAGAGAAGTGTCAAAATGGAACACACCTTACACGTTAGCTAAGGGAGAATCTTCTAACTAAGCCCATGTAATTAGTTGAGGAATAATAGCTACTGTCCTTTAAACAGATATCAAATCTGTATTTTAAAATTTTTAGACAAAATCATAAATTAAGATGAAATGAAACATTTTACAAAGTTTCCACAATGTGTCATAAAAACAGCATGCCCCTCTGGGGAGTGATTTAAAAAAGACCTCCATTTACAAAATAGATAAAAGAAAAGAAATTAGAAACAACATTTCAAGATTATGAAATGAATTACAGCTGATTTAACCTAGTAGAACTTTGTTATTTTATGTAGGAGGAACTGGCTGGATTTAAATATATATATATTTATATTAATTTATTATTAAAATATATTTATATTTATTTATATATATTTATTTATTTATTTGGTTGCACCAGGTCTTTCTGTGGCATTCAGGATCTAGATCCCTGACCAGGAATTGAGCCCAGGCCCCCTGCATTGGGAGTGTGGACTCTTATTCCCTAGGGAATTCACGTGAATTTTTTTTTAAGAAAGGATTTGTTTCCCTTATCGATAAATCTGAAAAATAATTTTAGCCTATGGTAGCAAGATTATTCTGCATAAGATCTTTGAGACAAATTTTTTCTTCAATGCCTCAGAGCAACAGTTCCTTAGACAGCCTCTCTTTCTATCTACTTTTCATATCATTGGACTGCTGGAGAAATGATTAAAACTGTCCAGTAGTAGCAAAGGCCCACATGCATGTAGCATTCACTGTGAATTAGGAAACTCTTGCAACCAACCCAGCCAATGGCTTGGATTTATGTTCAGTGGGAAGGACTGCCGAACATGAGGGAGGGGCAAAACTGTTTACTGTGGGCCCTCATGAGTTTTCCACAGTGTAGATAAATGTGCTTATGGGGCTCCTTGTTTCCCAAAGAAAGGCAGAACACTGTCAAAATAAAAATCCCAGGAGTAATATTAAGGACATTTATTCATGGGTTATCCAGAATGTCATGTAGCATTCCTGCCAGTGCACAAAATAGGACTATTTTCTCTTGTTTTAGGGTCAACCTTAGATTATATTAGTACTTTTAATTAAATCACTATACAAACCGTGGTGATTTGTTTAATTAAATCACTATATCAGCAAACGTTTTAAAGTTTGCCTGAACTCACTGGCAATGACAAATTTAGTTTGTAATAAAGCAATTAGGTGGGGGCAAATGGCATTTTAAAGCATTTATTCACTTAACACATATTCACTGCCACCCTATGATATGCCAAGGAGAGCATAATTAATTGTCACCTCTACCCATTCCAAATATATTATCCATCTTGTGTGCAGTTTTTATTTGATTATGTCAATAAATAAAATCTCAAATGATGACTGCATGGAAAAAATGACATACTGGATCAATGTGAATCTGTGGTGTGCCCACCACCCAGGACTTTCTGGCTTTGGCTCAGTAAGTACAGAAAGACATTTCAATTAAAACAAATCCCAGAGAAATCCTGATATGCTCATGCAACTTCAAAAGCAAAGCTGAAGTTAGACTCACAACGCCTTTCAGGATTCTGTAACCATTTTGTGCTATTATAAGTTGCCATTGATTGATTTAGCTAAAGGACAAAGATGAAACAAAAATACAGTTTATAAAAATGTGGTTCTACTCCTTGCTTGCTTTACTTCAGACACATTCTCTCCATGGTTAGAAACAACCCATGATAGTGGTCTAGCCCCAGATTTCTATACATGGTGAGAAATCAGGCATAACCATGGTCTAACCCTGAATGTGATCCTAATGTTTTATACCACCACGGACAAATCATTAACATATGGAAATAACCCTGTCAGCTGCTCTATAATTGTTTTTAGACCTATAGACTCTACTGCCTTGATTTATACTCCATCTTGAATTTTTTCCACTGTTCTCTCCCAATTATAAAAGGATTTTCTTTTCTTTCTTTTTTTTTTTTAAGGATCTATTGGGAAGGAAAAAAATTTCATTCCTTGTTTCCACCCTGCTGTTCTGTTGGCCTCAGTGGCTGCTCAACGTCCCCTCTCCAACCTCTAAATTAAGTGTTCATTTTCAAGTTCTCTGCTGTGCTCCCCTCCCCCTGTAAAGGAAGACTGTGGATGGTCCCCAGCCCAGTTCCTCACTCTCTGCTGGGCTCCCCACAAAGCAGCCTCTCACCAGAGCCTGTCCTCAGATTTCTCTTTTTAATAAAGTTTATGGTGGGCCTACACCTCTAAATCATTTTTACTTATCAGGGCCGCTCACCTTTCCTCTGTAACAGCCGACACTCACTCCCCTCCCATTGCCTGGCACTGATTTTTTGCCCCTGTAACCTTTCTCAGTAGGACACAGTGTGTTTTCTCTGGCTGGAGATAATATATTCCCATATCACTCTCAAAAACCACAGAATGAGCTCCGCAAGGAAACTGCCCTTCCACTTCCCGTCATTGCTAACAAAGCAGTTTACAGAAATAAAACCAATGAGAACCACAGGTTAATGAGATAGTTAACACACACACACACACATGAAAAGAATTCTTTACATGAAGACCTTTTTTTTTTTTTTTTAACAGAACTGCCTGTAGGGTATTCAGCCATGGTTCCCAAAGGCTGACCCAGTGACCAGTCAGGCTTAAGATTCACCCAGGAGGGTGTTAAACATAAATATCCATAGGCTCCACCCCCAGAGTTTTAGATTCAGCGGGTCTGAGGTTAGGGAGCCTCAGAGAGAGACAGAATGTAAATCAATCTCAGCAGCTTGAGTAAAAGCCCCATAAGCACATATATAATAACACATGGATGCCAAATTTTCAAGCCATGTGAGGCCTTAGAATTCACACAGTGATTAATACGTTTGAGGAGAAGTATGATAAGACTTCTCAGCGCAAGTTAAGTCCTGACGTGAGGAAGATGAAAGCCAAGGTGTGTACTGGCCTGTCCACTCACCAGCAGCCTGTACCTGAGCCTGTGCAATAAACTGTGAGGACACCACCTCACCCCTACTTCTCCCCGCCTTCCCCAGCACCCCCCAAAAGATGTGCTGCACATCTCTTTGACGGGACATGTTTGCAAAGATCAGTCTTTATAGAATGGGCAATTCATTTCATTTGCAACTGATTTATGTCCCATTCAAAAAAGGAAACAAAACAAAAACGATGAAAAATGATTCTGGGCAAAATAGAATGAACACCTCAGTAATTCTGTCTTCCTGAAGCACAATGAGCCGTTTCCCTTCCTGGGAATAAAAGTGTGAAGGGGATGTAAGCTAAAACCCCCGTGGAGTGTAAGTTCGATAAATCTGTGGGGTTTTGAATATCATTCTTTCCACACCAGTACAGACCATCAAATGCACATGTAGTAAAATTCCCTCCAGCCTAGGATCTTGCTTATTTGCAACTGTCAACCCATTTTAAGCAAGAGTATTTTTCTTACTAAGGAACCACCGGACCATCTCTCTTCCCCATAAAGAAGTCCTTTCCCCATTGCACTTTAGGCTTGGGCTGTCTAGTCCCATAACCACTAACCATACATGGCTAGTGAGCATTTGAAATGTGACCGTCAATAAACAGATGTGTTCTAAGTGTAAAACAGATACCAGATTTCAAGGACTGAGTGTAAAAAAAAGAATGCAAAACATTTCAATAATTTTTCCAGAGACTAATATATTGCTATGACAATATTTTAGATATATGAGGTCAAATAAAATATAGTCAGATGAGATATATTGTTAAAATTAATTTTATAAAATTTTTTTTACTTTAAAAAAAAATAGCTTTTAGAATGCATTTTATTTCAAGTAGCCAGTGCTGTCCTAGGTGAAGTCCAAGACATTACTTTTCATCTCAAAGCATGTCACCCGTCCTCCACCAGTACCTTCATTGCCATGTGCGGGTTCACTCCATCCACCTCTCATCTTGACATGCCTCCTGGAAACCCTATCATCTCACTGTTACCCGGTCCCATCTCCAAAACTCCACTAAAAGCTTGAAATGTTTGGCCCACCATCCTTATCAAGTAATCTCTCCCTTCTTATTTCAACAGATTCTTATTTCCCATATTTCTTTCATGAAATCGTCAGTTTTTCAATGAAGAAAACACAGTTGCGTATTATTCACTTCTAGACATTCCACTTTGGCCACAGAACTCATAGGGCTCTTATTTCTGATTGTTTCCCAACACTCATTTATTCATCTGTTCAACAGCATTCACTGGGCCCCTCCTGGAGGCCAGGCTCTGTGCATGCCACGGAGGTTACCTAAAGATGTCAGTGTACAGACCCAAGGTGACGTGCAGAGTAACGTCAAGAGGAACTCATAGATAAAACTGATGCTCTCCTGTCTTCAGCCCCAGGAGGTCTCTCTACTTGCAAACACCCTTCTGAGGAAGGATTTAAATGCAGTGCTCACATAACATAAGTCTTCCAACTTGGAAACCTGAAACCTCCCGATTCCATATTAAACATTTCCCCTCTCTCACACTTTGCATTCTCCCTAGTGTTTCCCTGACTACCTTATAAACTCCATTTGTCTTTGAAATTCCCATTTCCTTTGCTGACACAGTATTAAACACCATGCTTTCATATAAATAAATATACATTTATGCATGAGTGCGTGCTAAGTTGCTTCAGTCATGTTTGACTCTTTGCAACCCTATGGACTGTAGTCTGCCAGGCTCCTCTGTCCACGGGATTCACCAGGCAAGAATACTGGAGTGGGTTGCCATGCCCTCCTCCAGGGGAACTTTCCAACCTAGGGATTGAACCCACATGTCTTATGTCTCCTGCACCAGTGGCGCCACCTGGGAAGCCCCATATACATAAATATGTATGTTATATATAAGACTATGTATATGTATAGTCATTTATTTCCTACAATAAGGTAGGTACTATTACTGTTTCTATTTGAAGATATGAAAAACTGAGGCACAGGGAAATAACTGATGTTACATGGATAATGAAGAAGCAGAATTTAAACCCAAGCAGCCTAACTCTAGAGCCAGAGTTCTTAAATATTAGGTAAGCCTGTCTCAGAGAGAATACAAACACACACCAAAGAGCATGTAAGCTTGAAGCTGGTGAGGCCATCTGGTGCCAAGTGAGAAAAGCCACACCAAAAATGAAGCCCATGTAGGGAAATGAAAGCTCAAGGAAAAGAGGGAGAGACAGAGACTGAGAGACAATATGAGAAATCTATGAGATACTACTGATTATTTTATTTTTACTTAATTTATTTATACAAATCTCAAGGATAAGAAGCCAGAAACTAAACTACATTTAGTTTTCCTAGTTATACAAGTAAATGAAGTTATTTCATCATTTGTAGCTATGGTTTCTTAAGTGGGAGTCCAACAATTGCACACAAAGTTCTTTGTATAAAAACAGGACTATGAAACAATGTACACGCATGTCTCTGGGGAGAATCTCAAAGGAGACCTTGATTCTACCTAACTGCTGTGCTTATAGCATCTTAGCCAAGTCTCCTCTGCCAGATCAGGTGGGGACACTTAGAATAAGGTTGTTTTCATGTGATAGCCTATGCTCATATTAGGTCTATCCCTAGAGCTACACTTATACGGAGGAAAATAAGTTTATTTCTCATATAAAGACAAGTGCTACAGTGCCTAAAATCTTTCCATAAAGGATTTATTAGTTGCAATTTCTAATCATCTTTCAAAATGCAAAGTGTGTTTCTGTTAAACACAACGGAATTGAAAATGCATGCCTGCAACCTAAGGGTCCATCAATGGATGACTGGACAGTGGATGGAGAAAATGTGCCACATCATATATAGACAATGGGATGCTACACAGCCATGAAAAAGGGAACTGCCACTTGCAACAACACAGATGGAATTTGAGAACATTAGACTAGATGGAACAAATCAGCAGGGATAGACAAATGCTATATGATCTCGCTTATATGTGGAACCTAAAAAAGAAAAAATCAAACTCATAGATGCTGAGTACAACATTGGTAGTTGCCAGAGCCTGGGGTTGAGGAAAATGGACGAGGACAGTCAAAAGGTATAAACTTCCAGTTATAAAATCAGTCCTATGGATGTAATATATGGTTAGTAACACCATTATACATTTGAAAGATGCTAAGAGAATAGATCTTAAAAGTTCTCATCACAATAAAAAGAAAAGTGTGACTACATATGGTAATGGATGTTAACTAGACTTACTGTGATTATTTCACAAAATATACAAACATTGAACCATTATGTACACCTGAAACTAATATGTCAATTACATCTCAATTTAAAACAAGAAAATGCATGTTCATGTCAGCTCTTTCTCCAAATCCCACTAAAACGACAGTGTGTCAGTTCTGATTGTTTGTCTTCAGACCATTTCTCACTCTTCCGTTGTCCTCTGCCCTATTATTCAGAGGGACCACCTTCTGCTGGGCTGGGCCTCCCAGGCTTCATCTAGGAGCACTGATAGGAGACAGAAGAGAGAAGAGAGAAGCCAGAGAATCTTCCCTCTCTCCCTTTCCTTGCTTTCAGCCACCAGCCTAGATTCTGTTGCCTCTTCAGGTAAATTTAAGCAACACGTCCATTCAATGACAAGCCTGATTCATCAAGTATTCCCTAACTGTGGTTATAAGCGTTTGCTTGACCATTATTGTTGGATGGCACTTCTGCTATTAAGCTCCATCCTAGGCATGTTGTTGGGTTTGACACAATGCAAATAAATGGAAATTTTCACTACAGTTTCAGAGCTTTTAATTTGAAAAAATAGAGTTTAGCAATTTAGTCACAGATATAACTTCTTTAAAAAAAAAAAAGCTCCAAATCATATTAAAACCCACAAGATTTTGTTTTCTCTTGGTAACAGACTTAATACATTGCCCTGATTTGCATCTTCCTTTAAGAGCAAATGCATTTTCCAGGAAATATGGCATTCTGCACTGGCAAACAGATGGAGGAATAAATTCTTTAAGCACCATTTAAGAAGCTTACTTGAAATTTTGGAGTTTCATACCAAAATGCTAACTATTAAATAGCAATCTGACATATGCAATGCCAAGTGGAAGTCTTCTGTCATAATTCACTAGACAGAGTTAAGTTTTTACAACATTTTGATAAATTTCCTTTGCTCACCAGTTAAGTCACAAATCATATCTTATGGTTGTCATGCGAAGGCAGTAAAATATTATATACCTTCAGATGACCTCTATCAAGAAATGCTTTTCACTGCTCACATTTTATCTGTCAAATAGTACTTTCTTTAAGAAGTAAATATAAATGCCATTATTGGGAGAAGCTACCGGTCTAGGACAAGTTCTAGCATTTAGTGCTCTGACAGATCTTAATTTGGATATCAGCCAAAGTCAATAAAACTTGTTCATGCAGAACCTTACCTGGTTTTCACCACATCGAGAGGGTGCATCAGGCAAATTTCTACAAGACCTGAAAGATGATAAAGAAAAGTCCAATAAATACTTATGCAAAGACTGGTTCCTCTTTTCTTGAGTCTATTGGTTTCTCAAGTATGAAGATTCAAAGCAAAACACTTGGAACTTTGGACATGACAGGTAACAGAGGCTAATAGTTAAAGGCTAAAGTACAGTAAGATTTCATTTCAATGGGAGTAAGATATGTGACTATTTTTTTAAAAAATGGAGTATAATTGCTTTACAATGTTGTCTTAGTTTCTACTGTACAACAGTGTAAGTCAGTTATTTGTACACATATATGCTTTCCTCTTGAGCCTCCCTCCAGGTCATCACAGAGCACTGAGCTACATTTTTATAAGTGCTCTGGCACAAGCAGCGATTTTAAATAGAGGAGTGATACTAACTTCTATTAATATGTTCTCCCATCAGTCTGATCATCTGTCAAGTAATCCTTCCACTGCTCCCAATCACATTTATTAACATGCCAACACATGCTCCAATCCTCTCCCCTTTGGTAAATACACCATCTCTCTCATCACAGCATGGAAGTTCTGGTGTCCCAAGCACCTCTAAGTCTGAAAAGCCAATGCCCAACTAGAAGAATAGCACAAACACTATCATGCAAGAATTAACTGTGATTGGTGAAAGAACAGTTTCTTCAGTGTTCAATTCCCTGAGCTTTTCCTTTTCTCTGGAATGTTGTCCTCCTGTCAGGATACACACATATACACTTCTGAGAATCCTACATACCCCAGATCTCAATTTGGGCAATTATTTTCCCAGAAAGCCTGAGGCAGAGAGTGTTAGTTGTCCCCCTAGCATTCATCCTCTTTTTCTTCCTGGTGGCCAGAATAAATACATCATTTCCCAGCCTCCCTTGCTGCTAGATCACCACGTGACCAAGTTCTGGCCAATGGGAATATAAGGGAAAGTGGTTTGAGCAATTTCTAGGAAATCTTTTAGAGTTACAGAGACTGCTCCTTCCCTCTCTTATCCTACTTCCTTCTGGTGGAATGTGGACCTAGGGAAGGAGATGTCACCCTGCATAATGAGGTGATTTGGGGCTTGGAGGTCACACACAACACAGCAACAAGACAGAAGTAGATCTAACATCATGGAGTACTGGTCTACCTCAAGACATTCATGTTAAAATTTTTCCATTTCCTTTAAACTATTGCTATTTGGGTTTTGTGCCACTTGTCATTGAACCTAATTCTAACAGATACAGGTACCCTTTGATGCGCTCCTGCAGTACCCTGGACTTGTGTTATTACATGGCACTGCAACTGTTCGCTTGTCAAAAAGCTCCATAAGGACAGAGATTCGACCTGCTTTATTCACCTTTACACCCCCATCACTTTGTACAGTAGCTGGCGCTCAGCAAGCTCAATAAAAGTTTGTTGAAAAAATAAATTAAGGCTAATTAGGGTTTCTGTACATGCCATTATGCCAGTTAATTCTCTACATAAATTCTTGAATTGGTAGCTGCTTATTCTAGATTTATTTCATTAGTCTGAACATCATAAAAATAAGTAAGGATGGAGAAATTTGGTAAATATGACATGAAATAAAGCACAGGAAGTACTTGAATGAAGAACTGCAGTACTGTTGATCATATATACAGATGTTCAGCCACCAATGATTTAGCATCTTATAGACTGACAAATGGTTCTTTAGAGAGGTGTCCATGCAGGGTACTGTGCCAGGTGCTGGGACATAGCCTAATGTATAGTGCCTGAAAGAATGAAGACTTTCAAAGGTGGGTACAGAAGTGACACACTGAGAACAACCTTCCATGTAAAGGGAAAACAATAAGCAGAGAACAGGAATATGCATAAAACTAAGTTTTAGGCCCAGTGATTTAGTGTTGCTATTTATACTGTGAAATGTTGCTATGTATGTTCTACAACAATTCTGGTTTTGCATAACAGTTTACCTTTATTGTCAAATTGTCAGTTATCTTCAAGGAACCTTGTCATGTTCTCATAAAATGAAAGACAGAAAATACAAATGTTTACAATTTGTTAAATACATTTATTTGACTGTGCAGGGTCTTAGGTGCAGCATGTGGGATCTAGTTCCATGACCAGGGATTGAACCCAGGCCCTCTGCATTGGGAGTGTGGAGTGTGAGCCACTGGACCACCAAGGCAGTCCCAAATATTTACAATTTTTAAGTAAAATTTTAATTCAGCTATGGCCTCGATGTGCTTTGTAACTGAGATTATTCTTTGTAGGATATAAGGCTGATGTCATGAGGTAAAGACCATTCAAAATTTTTAAAGATATTTAAGTGTGTGAATATATGTGTGTGTGTGTGTGTGTGTGTGTGTGTGTGTGTGTGTATGGGCTTCTCTTGTGGCTCAGCTGGTAAAGAGTCCTCCTGCAGTGCAGGAGACCTGGATTCGATCCCTGGGTTGGGAAGATCCCCTGGAGAAGGTAAAGGCTACCCACTCCAGTATTCTGGCCTGGAGAATTCCATGGATTGTATAGTCCATGGGGTCCTAAAAAGTCAGACATGACTGAGCAACTTTCACTTCACTCACTTCACATATATATTTGTGTGTGTGTGTGTGTGTATTTCACCTGGAAGCATTTTTTACAATTCTCACATACTTGGCCAATAACCACTGGTGGATGACTCAATAGTATTCTTAGAGCTGGGAACAGAAAATCACACTAAAGGCATCACTTCACAGAAAGGATGGGTTTTTTTTTTTTTTTTTTTGAGATTATAATGCTTACAACAGAAAGCAGAAGACCTACTTTTTAAAAAACCATTCCTTTATAACCTAAGCCACAGAAAAGAGACAATGGAGAGTGCAAGACCAGATTGATGGACTGATCATGGGACACACCACCCCTGCTAACTCCTAACAGAATCTTCAAGTATAGAAAACTAGAAAGCTGTGGTCCTGTTGTCATTCCTGTGCCTTCCTTCCTCGTCCACCTCTGCCTTCAACCATGAACAGTGCTGCAAAGGACTTTCGTAGCCTTCTTAGCAATATGATGGGGGAATTTGGAAGACAAACTAGGTGCCCAAAGGTGGACCTGAACATAGGTTATTAAAAGATAATGTCAAGTGATCCTTGAGTTCAGGTCTTAATTTTTATTTTAACTACACACAATGTTATTATATAGTAGTCTGTTCTAAGATACACTGTTTGAGAACACAGTCTTCTAAATTTAACTCTACCTTCTTATCATTGAGTCAAACCACATTTCCTTTCTCTACAATCCCATGATATATATCAAATCCATTATATTTTACATTATTAATATTATATTACAACTCTACTGCATATATCAAGAAGAGCATTTATTATACCATGTTATGGTCATTAACATGTCTAGTCAAGGCTATGGGTTTTCCAGTGGTCATGTATGGATGTGAGAGTTGGACTATAAAGAAAGCTGAGCACAGAAGAACTGATGCTTTTGAAATGTGGTGTTGGAGAAGACTCTTAAGAGTCCCTTGGACTGCAAGGAGATCCAACCAGTCCATCCTAAAGAAGATCAGTCCTGTGTGTTCATTGGAAGGATTGATGTTGAAGCTGAAACTCCAATACTTTGGCCACCTCATGCGAAGAGCTGACTCATTGGAAAAGACCCTGATGCTGGGAAAGATTGAGGGCAGAAGGAGAAGGGGACAACAGAGGATGAGATGGTTGGATGGCATCACCAACTCAATGGACATGAGTTTGGGTAAACTCCAGGAGTTGGTGATGGACAGGGAGGCGTGGCGTGCTGCGGTTCATGGTGTCACAAAGAGTCAGACACGACTGAGTGACTGAACTGAACTGATGCCCATTAACATACAGAAATACATAACTGACTCTCCACACTGCTCCTCACATCCCCATACTGGCCACTGCAATATTCATCTCCAGACACTACAGTCTATATGAATAGCATCTCCTGCACTTAGGACAATGTACAGTCAAATACAAACCATGAGTTCTTTGAGAAGAGGGAGTATTTAACTTTACAGGCCCACTGAGTAAATCATGCCAAATACATGAAATTCACTCAGGAAGTTCTCTACCTAAACTCACTCCCTTGATGATCTTATTCTAATTCATGGTTTTAATTACCATCTATATGCTAACAACTTGCCCAATATATGTCCAGTACAGACATCTCTTTCAAAGACTAGACTTAAGTATCTGATTGTCTATTTGATGTCTCTGCTTCGATATCTAACAGCTTTCTCAAAATTCACATGTGTAAAACTGAACTCCTTCTCCAACACCCCTACTCAGTAAAACAAAATAAAATAAACAAAACAAAAACCAACCTGTTAAACCTTAGAATCACTGTGGACTCCTCTTTCTCTCAAAATTCTCTTCCAATCCACTGGCTCTACTTCAAAACACAAACAGACTTATATCATCTCTCATTTCCTCTACTGCCTGTACTCTCGACCCTTTTCCAGTTAAGTCATGGTCATCATTTCTCAGCTGATTAACTGCAGCACCTCATTAACAGATTTCCCTTCATCCACCTTTGACCCCTTCCATCTGTTCTCACCCAACAGCCCAAGTGATCCTTTTTAAAATGTAAGTCATTTCATGTCATTCCTCTGGTCAGCGATGACTCCCATCTCACTCACAGAAAGGCCATACATAATCCAGGCCTGCCCTACTTCCCTCAGCAACTCTCTCACTATTCTCCCCCTCGCTGATTCTACTCTGGCCACAGTGGCCTCTGCTGTTTCCCAAACATGCCAAGACTGTCTCAGCCTTCAGCCTTTGTGCTAGCCATTCCCTCTGCCTGGAATGCTCCTCCCTCAGACTCTATGTGGCCAACCTCCTTCACATGGTCACTGAGCCATCTGACCACTCTAATACAGAGATCTGCTCCTTCCCACCCCAGCACCAAGAAACAAACAAACAAAAACGACACCTCCTACACTGCTCTGATTTTCCCTTTTACCAAAGTACGTATCAACTTCTAACATAATACATTATTTACTTCTTTTTTATATTTACTGTTTCCTGTCTTTTCCAGTAGAATATAAGATTCACTTGGGCAGAGATCTTTGTCTGCATTGTCCACCAATATGCACTAAGTACTTAGAATATGCCTGAAACCTAGTAGTTGATTGATAAATATTTGTTGAAAAAAGAAACAGAATATATAAAATAATAAACTGCCACATTGATGGGACTCCTTTACAATGATATGTAGAAGATGAATTTTAAGAATTTAGTGTAAACAGAACTTCACCCAGTTATTCAAGGAATCCATGATAATGTATAATATAGGAAGTTAGTCTACTGAAACACTCTGAATTTTACGTATCCTCTAAGCAGAATGGATTATTCTAAAGATAATTTTGTTAAGTAACTTTTGATGAATCAGAAAACATCTCAACATCTTCATGAAGATGAAAAGGAACTGTAATGCAGACAGAGAACTGAAGCATTCAAGCATCCCAAAATGTCAGCTATAAGTAAGACCTGTTTTCCTTTCACCAAAGCCAAAAACTTTTGCACTGTACTATAGCCCTTTCCTTGGCATTTAAAAATAAAACCTAAGTCTTCTATTTTGTCCTCTGAAATTCATAGTACCCTAACCATTACCCTGATTTTGTGTGACATCTTTAACTCTTTAAAATATAAAAGAATTTTAAAAAATTTTTTAAAGAAAACCACAAGGAATAAATGGTCTCAAACTGTGCAAATCTGAAATTCAAAAATAGAACAGCTACAGACAGAACTAATATTTTTTCATCTATTCTACTAGTCAAGCAAATCATTACAACATCCTATTTGATAGCCTGCCCAGAAAATGTGGTAGCCCTACTGAATTATAAGCAATGTGAGACTCATAAAGGGAAATCAAGTAAATACTTTCCCCTAATAACAGTTAAAGCATACTACCTTTGTGGCACAGTAAATTAATATTATGCACACTGAATTGGCTAAACAGGCAATGTAATTTTGCAGGTTTGAAAGATGTTGTTAAAAGTTAAGCTTTTGGGCAAGCCACAGACTTCCTTGAAAATTCTGAGTAAACATTATCATGGAAGTTTACTATTAGTTTGTATTTTTCTAAAGAACTAACTCCAAGCAATGGTCAGTAGCACAAATGTAAAGGGAGTGCAGTAACTTGACTTCCTTGGCACAAACTTCTTGCTTTCATAAAGTTTATTATTTCATTGACTTCAGAATATAGGAAAACGTATTTTAGAGTTATACACACATGCATAAAATATGCATGATATCATGGTAAATAGAGAATGTACAAGGAAGGAAGAAAAGTTGAGGCAGAGCTTAAAAACAAGTGGGTTTTTAAAAATCACACTTTGAATGAAAAAACAGAAAAGTTGAGAATTATTAAACTAATGAAAATCTCACTTGTAAGCAAAGCTTTTAATAAACTCAATTTCAGCTCAATGTAATATATTTTAAAATTATTGTTTGCTATTTTAATTCAATGGAAGCTATCCTTTTATTTTCCTTTACTTGCTATTAAACTTTATATGAGACCCCAAGTAAGCTCCAAGTGCACTTAGGTAAGTGGTTCAATTTTCAGATATGTTGTTGGTCTTTTATGGAAAGTTAACTGCTATATACAGGACTTAATACAATGAGTAATGCAATGAGAAACATCAGGGGAAAAATAAGCTGTGGATTAGGCTGGCACATGGTAAAATACCCCAGTTCAGTTAAGTTGCTCAGTCTTCTCCAACTCTGTGACCCCATGGACTGCAGCATGCCAGAATTCCATGTCCACCACCAACTTCCAGAGCTTGCTCAAACACATGGCCATCGAGTCAGTGACGCTATCCCAAGCTTCTCATCCTCGGTTGTCTCCTCCTCCCACCTTCAATCTTTCCCAGCATCAGAGTCTTTTCTAGTGAGTCAGTTCCTTGCATCAGGTGGTCAAAGTATTGGAGTTTCAGCTTCAACATCAGTCCTTCCAATGACTATTCAGGACTATCTCCTTTAGGATGGACTGGTTGGATCTCCTCGCAGTCCAAGGGACTCTCAATAGTCTTCTCCAACACCATAGTTCAAAAGCATCAAGTCTTCTGTGCTCAGCTTTCCTTATAGTCCAACTCTCACTTCCATACATGACCACTGGAAAAACCATAGCCTTGACTAGACAGACCTTTATTGGCAAAGTAATGTCTCTGCTTTTTAACACACTGTCTAGGTTGGTCATGGTTTTTCTTCCAAGGAGCAAACATCTTTTAATTTCATGGCTGCAGTCACCATCTGCAGTGACTTTGGGGCCCCCAAAAATAGAGCCTGCCATTGTTTCCACTGTTTCCCATCTATTTGCCATGAAGTGATTGGACCGGATGCCATGATTTTAGTTTTCTGAATGTTGAGTTTTAAGCCAATTTTTTCACTCCTCTCTTTCACTTTCATCAAGAGGCTCTTTAGTTCTTCTTCACTTTCTGCCATAAGGGTAGTGTCATCTGCATATCTGGGGTTATTAATATTTCTCCTGGCAATCTTGATTCCAGCTTGTGCTTCATCCAGCCTGGCATTTTGCATGATGTACTGTGTATATAAGTTAAATAAGCAGGATGACAATATGCAGCCTTGATGTACTCCTTTCCTGATTTGCAATCAGTCTGTTCTTTTATGTCCAGTTGTAGCTATTGCTTCTTAAACTGCATACAGATTTCTCAGAAGGCAAGTCAGGTTGTCTGGTATTTCCATCTTTTGAAGAATTTTCCGATTTTTTGTGATCCACACAGTCAAAGGCTTTGGTGTAGTCAGTAGAGCAGAAGTAGATGTTTTTCTGGAACTCTCGCTTTTCCGATGATCCAACGGATGTTGGCAAGTTGATCGCTGGTTCTTCTGCCTTTTCTAAATCCAGCTTGAACATCTGGAATTTCATAGTTCACATACTGTTGAAGCCTGGCTTGGAGAATTTTGAGCATTACTTTGTTAGCATGTGAGATGAGTGCAACTGTGCAGTAGTTTGAACATTCTTTGGCATGGACTTTCTTTGGGATTGGAATGAAGACTGACCTTTTCCAGTCCTGTGGCCACTGCTGAGTTTTCCAAATTTGCTGGCATATTGAGTGTAACACTTTCACAGCATCATCTTTCAGGATTTGAAATAGCTCAACTGGAATTCCATCACCTCCACTAGCTTTGTTTGTAGTGATGCTTCCTAAGGCCCACTTGACTTCACATTCCAGGATGTCTGGCTCTAGGTGAGTGATCGCACCATTGTGGTTTCTGGGTCATGAAGATCTTTTTTGTATAGTTCTTCTGTGTCTTCTTGCCACCTCTTCTTAATATATTCGGCTTCTGTTAGGTCCCTACCATTTCTGTCCTTTATTGAGCCCATCTTTGCATGAAAGATGGGCCCTTGGTATCTCTAATTTTCTTGAAAAGATTTCTCATCTTTCCCATTCTATCATTTTCCTCTATTTCTTTGCATTGATCACTGAGGAAGGCTTTCTTTTCTCTCCTTGCTATGCTTTGGAACTTTGCATTCAAATGGGTATATCTCTCCGTTTCTCCTTTGCCTTTAGCTTCTCTTCTTGTCACAGCTATTTGTAAGACCGTCTCAGACAACCATTTTGCCTTTTTGAATTCCTTTTTCTTGGGATGGTCTTGATCACTGCCTCTTGAACAATGTCATGAAACTTTGTCCATAGTTCATCAGGCACTCTATCAGATCTAATCCCTTGAATCTATTTGTCACTTCCACTGTACAATCCTAAGGGATTTAATTTAGGTCATACCTGAATGGTCTAGTGGTTTTCCCTACTTTCTTCAATTTAAGTCTGAATTTGGCAATAAGGAGCTCATGATCTGAGCCACAGTTTACTCCTGGTCTTGATTTTGCTCACGGTATAGGGTTTTTCTGTCTTTGGCTCCAAAGAATATAGTCAATGTGACTTCAGTATTGACCATCTGGTGATATTCATGTGTGGAGTCTTCTCTTGCATTGTTGGAAGAGGGTGTTTGCTATGACCAGTGCATTCCCTTGGCCAAACTCTGTTAGCCTTTACCTTGCTTCATTTTGTACTCCAGGGGCAAATTTGCCTATTACTCCAGGTGTTTCTTGATTTCCTACTTTTGCATTCAAGTCCCCTATGATGAAAAGAACATCTTTTTTGGGTGTTAGTTCTAGAAGGTGGTAGGTCTTCATAGAATTGTTCAACTTCAGCTTCTTCAGCAATACCAGTCGGGGCATACACTTGGATTACTGTGATATTGAATGGTTTGCCTTGGAAGTGAACAGAGATGATTCTGTCATTTTTGAGACTGCATCCAAGTACTGCATTTTGTTGCCTATGATGGCTACTCCATTTCTTCTAAGGGATTCTTGCCCACAGTAGTAGATATAATGGTCATCTGACTTAAATTCACCCATTCCAGTCCATTTTAGTTCGCCGATTCCTAAAATGTCGACATTTACTCTTGCCATCTTCTGTGTGACCACTCCCAATTTGCCTTGATTCATGGACCTAACCTCTAGGTTCCTATGCAATGTTGTTCTTTGGAGCATTGGACTTTACTTCTATCACCAGCCACATCCACAACTGGGTATTATTTTTGCCTTGGCTCTGTCTCTTCATTCTTTCTGGAGTTATTTCTCAGAAATACCTCAGGAAGTGTATTAAATGACTTTAAGGGCTTCTCAGGTTGTGCCGGTTGTAAAGAACCCACTTGGCAATGCAGTGGATATAAGAGACGCAAGTTCAATCCCTGGGTTGGGATGATCCTTGGGAGGAGGGCATGGCAACCTGCTCCAGTATTTTTGTCTGGATAATCCCATGGACAAAGGAACCTGGTAGGCTATAGTCCATAGGGTTGCAAAGAGTTGGATACAACTGAAGTGACTGAGCACACACATACACACAAAATATCTTTAAAGAGAAGGAAATGTGAAAAGAAACAGACGTATTACTTGTTTCACATGTTGCATGTGTATATAATATATATACACTTAGGAAACAGTTGCATTGTATTTTGTTTATCCAGAGTGAAAAATTGTTCATGGTGACTAACATTTCAACACTGGAAGTCAACATGCAGAAGGGTAGTTGTAGAAATTAGGACTCTCTATCTCTGCTGAGTACCAGGACCTCTCTTCCCACTCAGAAGAGACTCGACCAATTCTGGGGACTTCTCTATCAGTCACAAAGAAGACATATTGCTTTGCCTCAGATTTCTTTTTTCTTTAAATTGAAATATATTTGACATATGACATTATGTATATTTAAGGTGTACAGCATGTTGATTTAATACATTAATGTACTATAGTTAATATGGCTGCCATTGTAGCAACAATTAGCACTTATATCACATAATTATCCTTTCTTTTTAGTGGTTGAAATAACTAAATTTCAGCCTCTTCAAAAGTTTGATAATTTCTACACAGTTGGTCTTCCTTCCTTCTATCATTGAACTGCTTGGAAAGAAGAATTTTTCTATTTTTCACAAGACTCAGCAACAGAACTCAGGCCCTCCCTGCCCACTCCTCCACTTCTGTACTAAAGCTGGCCCTTACTGGCCAGATGCTACACCTCTCTTCCCAACCACGCATTCAGTGGCATCATGGTGGTAGCATGAAAGTGGCTATGGTAGGAGTATTTACACTAAGGAAAATACCAAAAGGTACAAATCAGAGTTTCTGTTTGTTTTCTAGAGATCCAGTTATTAAACACTTACCAGAATAATACTGCCCAAATCCAACTACAAAGACTATTACCTATATTGCCTACTAGGTCAGTCATGTCCGACTCCTTGTGACCCCAGGGACTGCAGCCCACGAGGCTCCTCAGTCCATGGGATTCTCCAGGCAAGACACTGGAGTGGGCTGCCATTTCTTTCTCCAATGTTACCTATATTAGGTTCAAATAATTTTAAAAATATAGTATATGGAGAGTTTTTAATTACCAGTATTTCTTTAACTCGGGCTTCCCTGGTGGCTCAGTGGTAAAGAATCTGCCCATCAATGCAGGAGACTTGGATTCTATCCCTGGGTTGGGAAGATCCCCTGGAGGAAGAAATGACAACCTACTCCAATATTCTTGCCTGGGAAACCTCATGGACAGAGAAGCCTGGCGGGTTACAGTCCATGGGATCGCAAAGAGTCGGATATGACTTAGCGAATAAACAACAGCAACAACTTCTTTAACTCTGCTTGTCACAAATTTCCAAGGGTTCCATAAATCAACCTATAGCCTATATTCTCTGTTCATGATAATTCAACAATAAAATTATGATCCTATGCCAGAATTTTAAAAGAAATCCTTAGGAATTTATACCCAAGAAAACCATCCAACCCTGCAAACTACCGACCACATATGTGATTCACAATCCTGTTTTCCTAATGCTTAGGCCACATAGAGATTTGGTAATGGGAGCAATGGTCTTCCAGGAAAACAGCTTCCTTCCCCTGCCCTCCTCCAAGGGTATGAGCATCTTAAAAGAAAGGAGGGGAAATGTTGCTTTAAAGACAGCTTCACCTCAGTCACTGGATAGAAGTCCAGAAATAGGAAGAAGTAGTTCTACTTCTTGCAATCTCATTGCTCATCTTGAGAGAGTAAAAGACCTAGAACTGTTAAGGTATGTGCCACTATTACCTTAATTAATATATAGCCAAATGTTTTGCACTTAATCACACTGTTTTAATACTTGCCTTTATGTAATAGCTCTTAATTTTTTATTTGCCAAATGACCTAGAACCATAGCTATTGAAATTCTTAATTCTGAACTGCTATTCCATACCAGCCTTGGTACCATGCTTTTATGAAATCCAGCTTACTGGGATTTATTTTAGATAAATTTCCCTATGTGCTGTGCTTAGTGACTCAGTTATGTCCAACTCTTTGTGACCCCATTGACTGTAGCCTGCCACTCTCCTCTGTCCATGGGGGTTCTCCAGGCAAGAATACTGGAGTGGGTTGTCATGCCCTTCTCCAGGGAATCTTTTCAACCCAGGGATCAAACCCAGGTCTCCCACATTGCAGGCAGACTCTTTACTGTCTGAGCCACCAGGGAAGCCCATATGCTTTATCAAGGTCTGGCTTATGGGGAACAGAGAAGAACGCTGATTCATTTTCAGTTATGTAGTCAGCCATACAGTTCAATCACACAGAATTTTCACTAAGTATGGGTTAAGCTAATCTTTACTTTCACATGAAAAACTTGCAAAAATGAAACTGCCCTTCAAGCAAAATAAGTATCAACTGAAAAACAATATTTAGATAATGAAGTGTGAGGCATTACATAAACATGATGGCAGACAGATTTTTATAATACAAATATTTAATCGTAATAGCACTGAATATATTACTACTCACAGAAATATAATCTAAATAATAATCAATGCTTGTTATCAGTTAATATGCTTAACTTACTAACTCACTAGAAACAATATCTGCCTCCATGCTTCCATCCAAACAAGCACCGTGGTATGTGTCTTTGCTACTGTATAACATTAAATGTACTTGTCTGAGTGCCAGACAAGTACATGATCAGGAGGGTTTTCGTTCATCAAATTTTTATGAGTGCATACTGTGTTAGTTATTCTAGCATAGTTCTAGGTGTTGGATCTCTTCTGCTTGCTTCCATTTTCCATTTTCTCAGGAAGCAAGGTCATCAACTGAGAGTGAGGATAAGGAAGGGGATGTTGGAGAAAGCAGAGAGAAGGTATGAAATAGTTGTCAGTAGGAGTGAGGTAAGGGATGGATGGGGAAACATATAGTAGTATGATTACAAGGCAGCACTGAGGGTACACTTGAGGTCAGAGGTCACAACTTTAGTGTCATTTTCTGTAGTCACATTTTGGCTGTATGTGTGCAGGCAGAATAGGCAAACCAGAATGAAGTTTTGCCAAGTGTATATGAGGACGTGACAGAGGGTAACGAAAAGAATGTGTGCCAGGAAATGATTATAATGGTTGACTCTGGAACTTAAGCTGAATAGAGGTAAATGAGAACGAATGGGGATGAGGATATGGTGGAAGGAACATAGGCTTGCTAGTCCTGTTGGTGTCAGGGTACTAGAGGAAAGAGCTAGGATAAGAGGTGGAGATAACACGGAGATAACTACCAACTTCCTGTTTTTGAGTACATAGTAACTAAATAGTTTGTTTTTCTTCCTCAGTGTCTCCAGTATCTAGTACAAGGTATGGTATACCATCTATATACTGAATAACAATGCTGACTGAACAGACGTTGGTCACATTATTGAGTAACACCAACTATGTAAAGAATAAATACACTGATGGATGTTCACTATTCCCTGAACTAGATTCAGCAGATATTCTCTTTGTTTTGTTTTAGTCTTCAAGGTTTCCTGGGTTCGCAAATATTTAACTAAGATCCGATAATGTACCAAAATGTGTACACCTTAAGCAGTTAATATACTTAATGGCCAAATTACATCATATAGATGTAATCATATAGAAATGTAGAGAACTGCAGAAACTGACTAAAATAATTATACAAATAAACACAGGCCTCTAAAGATGGGTCATGAACCCAATAAAACTACTTTAAGAAATTTTGAATCCACAGTATTAAGTCCTCAAGTAAAAAAAGACAAAAAGTTAAAAAAGAAAGTAAAAGGACACAATCATATTCTTATTCTTAAGCAAAGTTCAGTTCGGTCACTAAGTCATGTCTAACTCTTTGTGACCCCATGGACTGCAGCACGCCAGGCTTCCCTGTCCATCACCAATTCCTGGAGCTTACTTCAACTCATGTCCACTGAGTTGGTGATGCCATCCAACCATCTCATCCTCTGTTGTCCCCTTCTCCTCCCGCCTTCAATCTTTCCCAGCATCAGGGTCTTTTCAAATGAGTCAGTTCTTTGCATCAGGTGCCCAAAGTATTGGAGTTTCAGCTTCAGTATCAGTCCTTCCTATGAATATTCAGGACTGATTTCCTTTAGGATGGACTGGTTGGATCTCCTTGCAGTCCAAGGGACTCTCAAGAGTCTTCTCCAACACCACAGTTCAAAAGCAAAGTTAGATAACAATTAATGAAAGATTTTAAAAATGAATCATCTTTTCTAGGGAAAGCAGTCCTAACTTTTTGCCAAGCAATTTAAAATGCATTGTCACTAAAAGAATCTCTCTCTCTTTTTGTTTTTATTGGTTTTGCCATACAATGACATGATATCGCCATGGGTGATGGATGAAAATTAAAACCATGACAGTCTACCCTGGAATTCTCAGGGTGTCTAAAAAGTCTGAAAACAGACAAAATTTTTTCATGTGCTACTTTGGTGCTCCAAGGATCAATGTCTTCATTTTTTTTTTCTTATGCACCAAAGTAATGCATGTGATAAGTGGACATGTGAAACAGTGGCACAGTCTAAAAGGGTAAAATATCTCTGGAAACAATACCTGAGCTCCACCAAAATCCAGTTTCTCTTTCTTCCGTGATCCATGATATCTCAGAAATATAAAAGTTCCCAGCATCTTTTGTGTGTGACCGTGTGACTAAATTCTCTGTCCATGGCATGTGAGAAGCAGGGTGCATAAGACCATGAGTATGCCTCTCTCCTACCTAATTTCCTCTCCCCACTAATTGGAACTTCAGGGTGGTAGTAATTGAAGTTATACCTTACAGATGACCAGACAGTGCCCTAGTGGATGGCAGAGAAACCACTGGAAGGGACCTGTGTCCCAGAGTGACTATGAGGAGCAAAGACTCCCTGATGAACTGAACTATTACCATCAGAACTGTCACATGAAAGAGAAATATTTCATTCTTTAAAAGGCTGAATGGCTGGGTCTCTCTGACTCAGCAGTTAAGCTTTACCCTGACATAAGGTTGTGGCGGTTTAAGTCACTCAGTCGTGTCTGAATCATGACTCCATGAACTGCAGCCCAGCAGGCTCCTCTGTCCATGGGATTTCCTGGGCAAGAATACTGGAGTGGGTTGCTATTTCCTGCTCTAGAGGATATTCGCAACTCAAGGATCAAATTTGAGTCTCTGGCATCTCCTGCACTGCAGGCGGATTCTTTAGCACTCAGCTACTGGGGAAGCCCTGACACATACAAATGCCAAATCAAACAGCATCAACACATAGTTGCCAGCTATATTATGAATTCATAAATGGCACCTTTTCTGAACTAAATTCAGCTTACAACCAATGAGGAGAGAGGATTCCCCTGTTTTCCAAGGAAGAAGAAGAATGACATTATGAAGTGTGTCAAGACCAACACTGTGAAATTAGAGGTGTGTGTATGTGTGTGTCTGTGTGTGTGTGTGTGAACACATGCCCATGCTAAGTTGTGTCTCTTTGCAATCCCATGGACTGTAGCCTATCAGGTTCCTCTGTCTATGGAATTTTCCAGGCAAGAATGTTGGAACGGATTGCCATTTCCTACACCAGGGGATCTTCCCAAAACAGGAATTGAACCCACATCTCCTTCATTGTCAGGGAGATTCTTACCACTGCGCCACCTGGGAAGCCGAGTGAAATTACAGGTTTACTCAAGCTGTGCCTAAGGCTTTCTCTTGCCTTGGAATGGGTTTTGGAGCACTCGTCATTGAAAATGAATTTAAGCACAAGATTAAAAGTTAATATGGAAGATTCAGCTCCAATTAGACCACAGTACAATTATTAAAATGAGCACAGAATCTAAAATGCCATTGCTCAATAAATGAAGCAATACTGTTTTTTCCATTGCGGTTTAATTTATTCAGTATTTGTTTCATGCAGTTTGAAAGATACTCCTACAAGGAGTCATTTGTGTTTTAAAGTGGTATTTTCCAGCATGAACAAACTCAGAGTTCACATTTTCTGTTTTACCTTACCAGTGAAAAGGCAGGAGAGTTGGTGTGAGAGAAACAATGCTTTTTATTCATGCAGGTAGTCAATTCCAACCAAAATCATTTGTCAGGGCTCTTTTGGTTGTTTAAGTCAAAATTCAACATAAATCAGCTTAAACACAAAAAGGGAATTCATTGGCTCATAATTGAAATGACGGAAATGGCAGGGATGCTTGGCTCTAAGACTTTCTCTCCCCTTCCCTCATCTGCTTGCCTCTGCTTGTCTTTATTCACTCCTGCTACAGAGGTTTCCTAACACAGAGAGGTATACTGCCTCTGAGAGCCTCTGATTCCCATCCTGTCACCTTTCAGATGCAGGAAGCAAGCAGGACACTTCCCTGCTGGCTCCAACAGAAAGGTCTGGGGAGGGCTCTGATAGACCTCACTCTGGTCACATGTTAGTCCCTGGGCCAATCGCTGTGGGAAGGAGGTTTGGACATCTGATTGGTGGGGATCTGGTCACACGTGAACCCCTGGATGGAGGGCTATAGAAAAGAGAATTTCAGAGTTTTAAAATCTCTTTGTAACATCTTTTTCTTTGTGCTTTGGAAAATAAGAATGGGTTTGGAATGTTTAAACAACACTCTAGCTGCTTCCTTATCTAAATAATTAAGTTTTAATCCTAATTAACTGACTTATTTTCCACACTGCTGACCATCCAATAACAACAGTACTGGGACTAATTAATCGCACTTCATTTCAAAAAACACTTTTCTATTAGGAGCCCAGGTTTATGGTTTGGTTATTCTATATTCCTGTGAGATTAGCAAACTTGGAAAGAAAATGAAATGGCTCAAGTTTTAAATATACATATACTGCATAAGATGTAAACCTGTGGATAAGGCCCAGCTCACCTAAACCTGTCATTTAGAAAGTATTTATTGTATAGGAAAGTTGTGAAGAAATAGGGAAGACATAAACCCTGCTTGAAAGGTTTACATAATAGCTCTGGAAGTCATTGCAATGGGGCATCATGGTTATTAAAACTGCACACCGCTTCCTGGAGGGGCAAACAGAGGTAACTTTGGCTGTATGTTACAATTCACAATTCAGTTTGGCATAGCATCTTGCACAAAAGTGTATCCCAAACCACTTTACAGAAGTGAAATTTCCATTCTCAAGCCAATATATGCTATACATTACAGAACAGCTGTGTGCAAACATTGCCTCATGGAAAAAAAGAAAACACCGAAGGCATTAGATCATGAGGTGGAGATCCAAAGAAAAACTTAGGCGGCACTGACCACTAAGGCAGGAAACAGGGAGAGGAGGAAAGAATGACAAGAAAGCAAACAGGTTAATTTGCAAGTTTTAGAAATGGATTTGTGATAAGCTAAAGACACATCACATGTCTTTTCTCCCAGAAAAAACTGAGATTGACATAATCTTTTATATGGTCCAAAGGAAGCTGGATAAACATAAAAGCAGCAGAAGTTAAATAAACATAAAAAGTAAGAAGTAAGGGCTAACAAACATTTATAGTGGTGTAATTACACAGGATTAGTAATCTTAACTAATATGGGATAAAGGCAATACAACGAGGTATTTGAGCTAACTTGAATTATAGTAAACTATTATCTAGAAAGGTTAGGGGATGAGATGTACTGTTAAAACTAATTTAATAAGCATATACATTGCACATAGTTGTGTATTTAAAAATAAATGGAATTTTATAAAATATTGCTAATAATACTAAGGTAAACCACATATTTTTAGAATCTCACTAGATTTTAAGAAATCATAAAATATCAATTTTTATTTTATTTTATTAACTAGAGTACCAGTTAATGGGCAATTGTAATATTTAACAATTCGCTATAAAGAGTTAGCTGAACTTACACTGGATTCCCAATATAAAATTTTGCTTTTAAGTCTAAATTTTTTAAGTGAAAATTACTCTCAAGTATATAAAGGTACAAAATATTTGACTATGCTTTTCATCATTTAAATAATGATGAAATATGTTTTTTAAATTCAAATTCTCCATTTTGGATGTTTATTTGAAGCTTAAGTTGCTATTTCAAGTTTCATCCACATAGCAAATTAATCTATATACTCTGTGTGTAACAAATATCACTCTAGTTACATAAACTCCAAGATTATCCATTTAACAGGGGTTTATATAACTCAGTAAAAGCTATGCACTTCTTTTAAGGTGATGCACTCTTGAGTACTGAACTTTTCCACATAAAAATATGATTAACTCTGTATCTTGTGTAAGTTATTCATGTTTGGCATCTCCTCACTTTAATTTGGCAAGTATCCCATTTTACATGACTCATATAACACTATATATGAAAATGGAATAAATTAAATCTAATATGCATTATTTCCCCAAATGCTTAGGAATATTGGATACTCAGTTCAGTTGTAAATGAATTTGGTATCACTGGCCTTTAAGTGACACTGAAGATACAGCAGTTTATCACTGATTTTGGCAGCTGAACAGGGTTTAGCAATGACTGATTATATATATGTCAGGGGAACGACAGAGGATGAGGTGGTTGGATGGCATCACTGACTTAATGGATATGAGTTTGAGCAAGTTCTGGGAGATGGTGGAGGACAGGGAAGCCTGGCGTACTGTGGTCCATGGGCTCACAAATAGTTGGACATGACTGAGTGACTGAACAGCAACATGTATGTGTATACATATATATATGTATATGTATAATGAAAATTCCCACCAGACTGGGTATAATTAAAGTCTTTCCTTTATCTTCTTAAATACAGAAGAAGATATCTTCTTATATTTTTATCTTTATCTTCTTGTATTTTTCTTTAAGCCCATGCTATCTGGAAAAAAAAACATTGTGTCTACAAAGAACAGCAGTATAACATAGTGGTTAATGGTGTCAGAGCCAGAGTCAGGATGATCATTTCAGTTTAGCAGTTCCTTTAATCTGTGTGATGGAGGCAAAAACTGTATTGACTTCAGCACTCAGCACAGTGCCCGGCATATCACAAGCATGGGGTGAGTAGCGGCCACTCTTACTGTTGCTGTTACTATTTGTAATTCGGAGATGTCTTAGAGAACACTGAGAAGTTTTTTTTTTTTTTTTTCAGGGACTATGGTGAGGAGGGTTCTAATTGCTGATGTCTTCTTCCCCAGTCCCAGCCTCATCTTAAGAGTCCAAACATCCCAGCAGCGGTGGCTTCCAAGTGATTCTTCAGCCTGGGAAGGCTCTACTCTGGTGGCTGCTCTCTAAATTATTTGCTTCTCTAAGGAGGAAAGCATCAGGTAATAGAAAAGAAGACACACACACACACACACACATGGGGCTCTGAAGACCTTGGTTTGAGTTGCATATCAAGTTTCAAAGAACACTTATTCCAGGGGTTCTGTGGTTGGACTTTGGAATGAGGAAGGTGTCCATGACCTCTCAGAAATTATGTGCTAAGTTTTAATTTTAATGCTCAATTTTATAGCAAGAGAAGTCTGTGACTTTCAACAATTTCTCCAAAGATTCTTCATCCTTAAAATGATTAAGAACCTCTCATTGGGTTTCAATATCCTCCTCTGTAAAATGGAAATAAAAATAATAGTCCTAATAGCCCAGCGGGTTGTCGTGAGGACTCCTCTAAATGAGAGTATGGAAGCACACTGTGAGATATCACCACACAAGCCTTGGTTCTTCCTAACTTTGCCGTCACTATTTTTTAAATCCGTTTGTGCTACCATTTCTGATGACACGGTGTCATCCACTCAAAATCTTCCATGTATTTTTTTGAAAGCCATGTCATAGCTTGCCCAAGCAGTAAGTGCTGAAAAGAAGATTGAGGCACTACCTTCAGAAAATAGTCTACAGATGTGCCTTGTTCAGTTCACATAGTGTTCTTTCTTAAAATGAATTGGGTTGTCAACATTTACCTATCAGAAGTTTTCACACATAAGAAAATCAGACTTCCAGGTGATTTGAGAAACTGAACTATCTGGCTGCCCTGAATCACCTTCTGCAAGGCTGCAAGTGGCTGGAGCTGAGTACAGGGGCATGTGCCACCACCCCATACCACTCCCAGAGTTGAATCTGGCTCTTCTGTTCCTCTCTTTGGACTGACTGGCCACATGGTAAGTGTCCCCAGGCTTTAGATGTTAACTCTAAATCTTAACCAAGCATAATCATTCTGCTTTCAAAATATATAAGGTGCCTCCTGCTCTCTTTTTTGTTCTTATAAAGTCCTTTCAAGCTTCAAGTATAGAATAGTCAGGGTAGACATTCAGGTAGAGGACAAAATGTCTATAATTTCCAAACACACTGCTTTTTCTATCAGTGAATTCTTGTCCTTTGAAAGAATGGGCTCTAACCGGAATATTGAAGGGCAAGACCCATGATGTGATAAAAGATCCAAAAAAAGAGGCAAGTGATGCAACTGAGGAAAAGCCATTTTTGCCAAGGGGAAGTTTGGACCATGACTCATAATCTGGCTAAACACAAGTCAACAGGTACAGAGAACAGACAGATTGTTGACATATCATTTGGGAAAACTCAAAGTGAATCAGCAACTCAGAGAGCCTCCTAGTTTTATTCTGAGTGAAAATGTTACTTTTTAAAATAAGATAGGATAGTGTTTTTCTCAAACTTCATAGGTTACAAGAGATTGCATAAGGCTGACTTTTCTCTGAAACTTATGAGGAGGCAGAGTGCCCATAAAAATTGAACATGCATGGTGAAAAATAAAGGGCTGAGAAGTCCTTGATCTTCTTTTCGCAAATCAAATGTTCTCTCATGTTATTAAGGACCCCCAAATAATGATGCTATGGGTTATAATAAGGAAGAAAAAATTAGAACAGGAAATCCACTTGTACATGGTTAGAATGGACTCCTTCCCAGAACAGTTCTTAAGCTCTAGTTCAAGATTATTGACTTTAAGGAACACTCTATTTTTTTTTAAATTGCTGATATTGACATTTTCATTCAAATGAAGATTACATCAATCAGCTTGACTTGTGAACGATTTCAAGATTTATACAGTCATCACCAAAGTAAAATTTATGTTGGATCATGTTCTACTTAATACATAGTAGATGCTTCAGCAAAAGTGATTATATGGTATAACAGAGGCTGTCCATTTCATCTGTATAGACCATAGGAAGTTTTTCTAAACCTAATTGCAGGGGCCATTTGGGTTAGAGCAAGGGTGCCCTGTAAATCTTCCATTCTTAGAGGGCCAACCTTCTCAATGGACACTGAACCAATATTCCTGCTATGAAACTGTGTAAGCTAGATTCTGAGCCATGGTAGTAAAATGCCCCTCAATAAATCTGTTTTCACAAGGAGTCTGCCCACTCGTGCATCCCAAAGCTGTTGTAATCTTCATTGTTGAGGCTGATCTAACAGCAGGAACATTATTCTATTTCTTGACATGTTTAAAGTTCTCTAATGAATAAAGCTAACAGCTTATGGCTGCTTCCACTGTCACTTGATTACCCCAGAGGGATTTTCTTTTTCTTTTTTTTTTTGTCTTTAAAATGGCCTCCTAGTTTGTTTTTAACTACCTTGAGTGCAGAGGTCTGAAGGGGAAAGCAGATCAAAGATCAGCGTGCAACATAAAAAGCAGCTGTAGTTAATTAAAGGCAAATGAAGGACATCTGACCAGATTCTTTATGAGCCGCCTTGTCACACATTCAACAGTCTATAATCTCTGTGACCTTGTCCCTTGGTCCTGAACTGTCGCCAAACCTGAGAAATGGATATGTCTCAAATTATATACAAATGGAAAAATGAGAGGAATGTTCAGGGTGTGGCTTAAGAAAGAGGAAGTAATATGGAAGAAGAATGCAAATGGAAGTGAAATTAACTGAAATACGCAGAAGTCACCTGAGTTTCCATTGGGAAAGCAGAGAATCTTTCCCCCATTAAAAATAAAGTGATTTGTTATAAAGAGGTAGTGGCAGATAAACCAGATTATAAAATATAACATTTGACATGTGACAGCTATTCTGCTATGATTTGAAAGAAAATGAACTAATAACACTCTGATATTTATTTAAATTTAATAAGTTTAAATAAGGAGTTAAATTTTTTAAAAAATTACAATTGTTCTGAATTTTTTAAATTTTATTAAATCTAGATTGGTCAAGTAGAACAATAACTTTCTATAATTTTGAAAGCAATGTATATTCACTCTAAATATTCAGAAAATCTCAGAGGCATGGAAAAAAAGAAAATGAAATTCACCCCAAACACAGTCTTTGGGAGAATTTCATTATGATTTATATTTAAATCAAGAGAAAAAAATTGAATACTACTAATAAAAAACTGCAGTAAAGTTGCACAGTACCTTTGTTTGTAGATGGCCAATATGGCTACAAAGCATGGATGACGGAGTGAAACTTTGGGTTCTGCCAAGTCATTAACCTCTACCAACACTAGAAAAATGGCTGTGAGGGTCTATATGGATCCTTTAAAAGTCCATCTCCAGCATGGATAAAAGAAAAGCTACTGTATCCTCTATAATCCCCAAAATGATTGGATAGATTTTAGGTCTGCCTGTTAGCATACACGCGATAGGCCCAGAATGGCAAGCTTACACCCTGACTCGCGATTTCTCTCGACTGAAGATTACAGATCATAGAGAAAATGTCTACTTCATAGTACTACATAAAGAAATATGTTGTTGTTGTTTAGTCATTAAGTTGTGTCTGACTCTTTGGGACTCCATGGACTGTAGCCCGCCAGGCTTCTCTGTCCATGGAATTTCCCAGGCAAGAATACTGGAGTGAGTTGCCATTTTCCTCTCCAGGGGATCTTCCCAACCCAGGGATTGAACCTGAGTTTCCTGAATTGGCAGGCGAATTCTTTACCTCTGAGCCACCAGGAAAGCCCATGTAAAAAAGAGTTCATATCTCCGGGAATGCATTCAAAACTACAAAGTATTATATATTAACTATTAGTAATAGTAATTGAAGTGTGGTGGAAGACATTAAAAATGAATAAGATCTTAGCTTCTAAGAATTTTTATCATGTATCTAGAGGTATAATACAAACAAATAAAATATAGGTTAAAATTTGCACATAGGTTCAACTTACAATGTGCCAGGTTCAACTTACAGTGTGCCAGATATTCATCAAATGAAGTGTAAAAATCTGAGAAGGGATAATCACGTATGGGTTTTGGACTTGCTTATCTTTTTTTCTAAACAAACATCAGTACTAACCAACACAAATGAATTATTCTTTTTGAAGCCATCATCTTTACTATCCACAAGTATACTAAAAAAGTATTGCTACTGAAACATTTCTGAACTTTATGAGATTCCCTTGAGCTTATGGTATACAATCTTTAAAAACCTAAAATGATATTTTTGAAGATAGATCCAATTACTAGAAAGAACCAAGCATTATTCAGAACCAAGAGTGGTGAATGCAGAGGTGATCAGTTATCATACCACTAGATCATACCACCTTAGATAGCAAAAACAGGTGGCCACAGAATAATGAAATTAATCTATGTATATAAGACATATTATTTCTGAAGAGTATTCATAGAGTGTCTGTCCCCAAAAATATTTTAATTAAAGCAATGCTTTAAAATAAGCTACTAGTTACAAGAGCAGGATTAAATAAAATGAATGTGAATACTGATTTCTTCTTCATTAAAAAAACAAAAAACCTGGTTACTTTATAGTTACACTCTGTAGTTGCCCAGGACTTTAGAAGAGGAAGATACAGAAAAGCTTTACAGTCTATTTGGGTTTGATGTTACTGAGGGATAGACAAGATATTATTGGGAGAGTGGATGAAGTGTGAATATCAGAGTGGTGGAACGGTGTATAAAAATCAATGGTGAGTACGAAGAATTCTTGTGGCAGTGAAATTATTCCTTATAATACAACAATGACGGATGCATGTCCTTATACAATTGTCAAAAACCAGATGTACACCACCTAATATAAATATGAGTTTTGGATGATAATCTCTTCAAGAAAATTAGAGATACCAAGGGAATATTTCATGCAAAGATGGGCTCAATAAAGAATAGAAATGGTAAGGACCTAATAAAGCAGAAGATATTAAGAAGTGGTGGCAAGAATACACGGAAGAACTGTACAAAAAAGATCTTCACGACTCAGATAATTATGATGGTGTGATCACTCAACTAGAGCCGGACATCCTGGAATGTGAAGTCAAATGGGCCTTAGAAAGCATCACTACAAACAAAGCTAGTGGAGGTGATGGAATTCCAGTTGAACTATTTCAAATCCTAAAAGATGATGCTGTGAACGTGCTACACTCAATATGCCAGAAAATTTGGAAAACTCAGCAATGGCCACAGGACTGGAAAAGGTCGGTTTTCATTCCGATCCCAAAGAAAGGCAATGCCAAAGAATGCTCAAACTACTGCACAATTGCACTCATCTCACATGCTAGTAAAGTAATGCTCAAAGCCAGGCTTCAACAATATGTTAATCCTGAACTTCCAGATGTTCAAGCTGAATTTAGAAAAGGCAGAGGAACCAGAGATCAAATTGCCAACATCCGCTGGATCATTGAAAAAGCAAGAGAGTTCCAGAAAAACATCTATTTCTGCTTTATTGACTATGCCAAAGCCTTTGATTGTGTGGATCACAATAAACTGTGGAAAATTCTTCAAGAGATGGAAATACCAGGCCACATGACCTGCTTCTTGAGAAATCTGTATGCAGGTCAGGAAGCAACAGTTACAACTGGACATGGAACAACAGACTGGTTCCAAATAGGAAAAGGAGTGCATCAAGGCTATGTATTGTCACCCTGCTTATTTAACTTATATGCAGAGTACATCATGAGAAACGCTGGACTGGAAGAAGCACAAGCTGGAATCAACATTGCTGGGAGAAATATCACTAACCTCATATATGCAGATGACACCACCCTTATGGCAGAAAGTGAAGAAGAACTAAAGAGCCTCTTGATGAAAGTGAAAGAGGAGAGTGAAACAGTTGGCTTAAAGGTCAACAATCAGAAAACTAAGATCATGGCATCCGGTCCTACTACTTCATGGCAAATAGATGGGGAAACAGTGGCTGACTTTATTTTTCTGGGCTCCAAAATCACTGGAGCCATGAAATTAAAAGACGCTTACTCCTTGGAAGGAAAGTTGTGAACAACCTAGGCAGCGTATTAAAAAGCAGAGACATTACTTTTCAACAAAGGTCTGTCTGGTCAAGGCTATGATTTTTCCAGTGGTCATGTATGGATGTGAGAGTTGAACTATAAAGAAAGGTGAGCACAGAAGAATTGATGCTTTTGAACTGTGGTGTTGGAGAAGACTCTTGAGGGTCCCTTGGACTGCAAGGAGATCCAACCAGTCCACCCTAAAGGAGATTAGTCATGAATATTCATTGGAAGGACTGATGTTGAAGCTGAAACTCCAATACTTTGGCCACCTGATGTGAAGAGCTGACTCATTTGAAAAGACCTTGATGCCGGGAAGGATTGAGGGCAGGAGGAGAAGGGAACAACAGAGGGTGAGATGGTGGATGGCATCACACACTCAATGGACATGGTTTTGGGTGGACTCCAGGAGTTGTTGATGGACAGGGAGGCCTGACATGCTGCAGTCCATGGGGTCGCAAAGAGTTGGACACAATTGAGCGACCGAACTGAACTGAACTGATGGTTTACCTAGGAGGCAAGTTACCACAGAAAAGGCTATTGGATAATCCAAGCAAGAGATGTCATGACACAAAATGGTGGAAATAGAGGGACTTGAGGGACATTTGAGAGGTGGAGGAAAGGATGGATTAGAGGAATGGATATATGAGGCTTAAGAATGGAAGACGGAGTGACTTCCCTGGTAGTTCAGTGGTTAAGAATCTGCCTGCTAATGCAGGGGACACAGGTTCAATCCTTAGTCCAGGAACCAAGATTCCACCTGCCTGTGGGCAGCTAAGCCTGTGCGCCACAGATACCAAAGCCCAGGCATCCTAGAGCCTATGTTGTGCAACAAGAGAAGCCACAGCAATGAGTAGCCCCCACTCACTGTAACTAGAGAAAGCCAGCACACAGCAGTGAAGACTGTGCCACAACAAAGACCCAGCACAACCATAAATAAATAAACAAGTAAAATACCAACAACTATTATTTTTTTTTTAAATAATGGTAGATGGTGGTGCCATGATTTGGAGATGAATCCAGGTAGAGACACATTGAGTGAGGGGTCTGCTAGGCATCCAAACGGGATGATACACATTTGGGAGGCATGTAAAAGCAGATGGAAGCCACGGGAGGGAATCCGACCATCTAGAGTGAGTCTGAGAGTGAGAAGAGGAGCCTGGGACAAAACCCCAACAATACCAATACCTTGACATGATTCTTCTCCTTTAAGTCAGTTGCCTATTCATTCCTATATACTGTAGTGAACCATATTACTCTGTACTTGTGAGTCTTAACTCACTCTAAGCACTCCACAGTTTTCTCTCAACAGGTTAAGATTCTTATCTCCCCAAAACCTCCCTTTTAGGACACACTGACATATGAAAAATATTATCCTAAATTCATTTTTTTTTTCATTCAGAACACAATTTCAGGTTGAAAGAAAGTAAATCCCCAAAAAAGAAGAAAAAAGTGAATATTACTGTGAAAATAAAATAATTACTAGTAAAAGAAAAATTATTACTAGTAAGAAGACTATATTCTTCATAGTTAAGCAATGTTTTAAAAGAAGCTAATAATACATTCATCAAAAAGAAAATCCACAAAAAACTAGTGAAATATGAATAAAATCTTGAATTTAGTTAATAGTGATGCACTAGTGTTGATTTCTTAGTTGTACTCTGGTAAGGTAATAACTTTAGGGATATATGGGTCTATAGTATCTTTGCAGTTTTCTGTAAATCTAAAATTATTCCAAAATTAAAATTTTATTTAAAAAATAAAATCCACAAGTGTTTCTCTCTCCTGTAAATTTATTATCAAGCAATGTCTAGTGCCCTTCCCATATCTGGCAAGCCATCAAATAAAGCACATACAACTAATTGTGGGAATATACTGATTTTTAAAAGTGGAAGCACACCGAGCGGTAACCCGGATGTACGCAGTGACGCCCCGCCATAGCAGCTTCATTCCTGGTGTGTTCACAGTGGACAGGGCTCTGCCTATATGAGCTCTGGGAGCCCACAAGCACTGACATGGTTGCCCACATGCTGAGATGGGGCTGATATCTGCGCTGATGAGCCATCTCCTAGCAGCTGTGCTACTCCCAGGTTTACGTGCCTCCCAGGGCTCTGTGAGCTCAGTGCCTGCCTGTGGGACATCTGAGCGCGTTACTGGTGCTCCTAGGGATGGGGCAGGTCCAGGTTAGTGGCTGTGGGCTTTGTCACTCTGTCTCCTGGAGGCAGAGCCGGGGTCCGGGCTGTAGTTCCAACAGTGGGTCCAGGCACTCAGCTATGGTTATCCCAGTGCCTGACTTCAGCAGATCTGTGCCAACAAATCCACGCTGGTGGCATTGCAAGCACAGCACCTGCGGGACATCCAGGCTAATCGCCTGCATTCCCACAATTGAAGAGGGGCCGGGGGCAGTGCCAACAACAGTGTGTTTCTGAGCCCACACAAGAGGTGGCAGGCAACACCACAGAGCTCCTGTGGAGGAATACTCAGGGCTCCTCTCCCAGCGAGAGAATGACAATCCTGCCTACCTCACGCCACAACTTATAAACAGATCTGGGGGCTTCTACTCCAACAACTAGAGAGCAGACCTTGCCCCCAACAGGACTGTGATAACCACAGAGGGAAGAGGAGGCCCCTCTGGACATTTAGTGTAGGCTCTGGTCCCCACCACACCAGTCACAGCCCCCATCAATGGGACAATGATAGCACACACTGAGGAAAGACATGGCAGGCATCCATACTAAAAACTGCCCTCACACCAAAATATTAGTTTCAGGCAGGCTACACACGGATGCTCCCACATAAAAACAGCCCTTCAGGACCACAGTAGATAACTGTTTCTCCTAAACGTATACTTAGTATAAATCTTGGGACCATTATGAGTCATTCAATAGTCATGTTGGGCTATTTCATCTAGCAACCTCTTATTAAGCATTTAGTAAGTATAGCGGTTTTGAGCATTATGTTGAACAGTTTAGACTTCACAGCTATGAGAAAAGAAGGCCAGAGTGTTGGGAGATGAGGCATCATGTGGCAGTGATAGGATCTCATTCATGTTCTCAGAGAGAGATCACTGGGAGCAGAATTGGGGCAGAGAGAATGGCCTCGTGAGCCTCCTGACTGGAGGTTTTTACGGTAACTTCGATAAGAAAAGACTGATGTCTGAAACTGCCTGGTAGTGGGGATGGGGAGAAAGAAATGAATCAGAAAGATACTTAGAAGTTGATTTGGAAATTGAGAAATAATTCTGAGGCTATTATATGGGAGGACTGCGTAGATGGTTTTGATCCCAGGAAGTATCTCTAAAGATATTAATTATTTCTCAGTCTCTATTTGTGGTACTCCCCTAGAGGTACCGTGGAAGTGCTAAGCACTCATTAGTGACTTATTTTGGAATTATAGTTATTTCTTCACTAAACAGCCTGTTAAGAAGTTAATGATCTGTAAAACTCTTAACTGAACCAGGAAGAGTTCTTTAAATTAATTCTTTAAACCAAAGATCCTTTCATTGTATTTTCTATATTCTGATTTGCTTCTCTAAATGAATTGTACCTATCTCTCAGGGTGTATTTTCTACTCCCTGAACTGTGAAGAAATTTCATTAGTCTTTAATATGATCCAGTGGAATTGAACTCAACCTGTTAGTTTTATAAGTATCAACATATCAGATATTTTTAAAGCTCTAGTGTAAATAAGTCAGCACAACATATAACATATTTTTAAAGCTCTAGTGAAACTAAATCAGCAGCTGTCAGGAAGATTCCTAAGATGATATTTCTTCTATACTCCTATTACTGCTACTACTACTACTAATGCTACTTTTACTCCTTTTATAACTGCTACTATCATCACCATCACTACTAAAACTGGCTTACTTTAAGTGATTTTATGTACCAGAAACTGCTGTATGAATTTTACATGTATTAATTTATTAACTCATTGCTGACTTACTAATACAACAGTACTCTGAAGACAGCAGGGCTATTTTCCGTATTTTATTAATGAGAAAATTGAGCCACAGGGAGGAGAAATAACTTGTCCAAAGTCACACAGCTATTAAGGGGCAACCCAGTTGGAGACTGTTACTTTGATGGTCACCAATAACCACACCTCTAGGGATTCCTGCCCTGGTGGAATGCCCTCTAGCACTGATGCCTAGCTTGGTCACGTGACTTGGTTTGAGCAATGAGGCCTTACCACGTGTTATGCAACTGGGGTCTGATAAGTGGCTTGCATGTTCGTGTGGTGTTTGCTCAGCTGGTATACTTCTTTTTGGGACTCAGCTGCCTTGTGCTGAAAAACCCAGCCACTTGGAGGATGACAGAGGCTCTCCAGTCCCAGCCAACAGCCTGAATCAACTGCCCGCAGTGTGAGGAAGTCAGCTCAGCCACTGCAGCCCCAACCACCATCTGACTGTAACTGCACGAAACATTCCAATCAAGACCAGCAGCACCACCCAGGTGGGTTCCCACAACCCACTGAATTGTGAGAGATGATAACAATGGCTGTTTCAAGCTACTAAATCTTAGGGTGACTTTTTATACAGTAATAGAAAGACAAAGCAAAACCCAATCAAGTTTGGCTCCAAATCTGTGCTCTTAACCACTTTGCTATCCTGAGCTGAAGTTCCTAAATAATCATTTAAAATATATAAATATATATCTAAAGATATAAATGTATATAATATATATTATATATGTAAATAACGAGTATTTACTGTATGCTTATAACTACTTATTTAAAATCTGCATTTATAAAATTTGTCTTCTCTGTGTTCTACCATATTACTTATTATAAATTTCTATCTTAAATCCAAAATGTATCCTGGGAATTAAACCTAACAACCTACCTGTCCATTGCCAAGAATGTTCAGTTTTACCACAAGAACTAATTCGCAGAAAGGATTAGATCTATTTCACTAACTCTTCTAAGAGTTTATAATACTATTCATTCAGATATTCAGTCATTCAACAAACAGTTAACATTTATTGCACAAATAGTACGTGCAGGCAACCATGCTAAGCAGTCTACATAGATTTGCTCCTCACAACCATGAGGTTGTCCAAGAACTGGGAGAGTGCCAGGAACCATGCCTGAGATCACAGCAGGTAGGTGGCAGAGCCTGGGTCAAGGCTCAAGTCTATCTAACTTTAGACCCCAACCTCTTCTCTCACATTTTGCTGTACTTTATGCTGCCATACAGGCACTATAAATTCTCACAACTAAAAATCTGACTGAAAGCATCACTGAATATCCAGTCTCATTAAAAATATCTAATCCACTGTGCTCCTAATGCAGAGTGTCCAGGTTCGATCCCTGGTTGGGGAAGATCTTGCATGCCATACAGTGCAGCCAAAATAAAGAGAAAAGCATTCAAAAGTTCCTATTCTTAGTTTCCACTTAAATTATATAGTCTACAATTTAAGACAAGTCAACATATTATCTTCAAATTAGTATCTGTTGTCACTATTGTTGTTTAATTGCTAAGGTGTATCCAACTCTCTGCAACCTCATGGACTGTAGCCCACCAGGCTCTTCTGTCCATGGGATTTCCCAGGCAAGCATACTGGAGTGGGTTGCCATTTCCTTCTCTATGGAATCATCCCTATTCAGGGATCAAACCCACATTTCCTGCATTGGAAAGCGGATTCTTTATCACTGAGTGTTTGATGCATAAAACTCTTATTCACGGGTAACAGTTTACTCATGTGTTAATTTGCAAAGATTTTAGGACTTTGCCTAGCTAACGTCAATGCTTAAATTATTAGCTCAGTCCTCTCCTATGTAGGCAAATAACCAATTCGGACTACCCTAGTCAAATTAGATGCAATCTTATTTGTCATGTTAAGTATCATAGTGAATTCTGATGCTCTATTCACCAATTTACCTCCTAATTCTCTCCCACTCACACTAGAGTGTGAGGACTCGGAGAACAAGAAATATATATCTTTTAATCTATGTTGTCATAGTCTTTGGTGAAAAAACAAATTCCAGGGTAAAAAGAGGGCTTCTTCCATTTCCCATTCCTCTCCCCAGCAGCCACCCATTGGTGTTGCCCTTCCACTAGCCAGCGGTTGAGGAAATCTGTTTATTCCATTGAGAAATAACAGTAATAACAAACTTCAAGTAATACGAAACAAAATTTTCATTATCTTAAATCACTTTTTCCCTTTCCATTTCAAAAGACTTTTAACTTACACAGTTTAAGATCCAGAAAATGATATATTTAAAAAAAACAAAAAAGGAAAATTCCTAACACAAAGGCTGTGTGTAAGCCTCTGTATTTAGATAATTAAAATCCAAAACATATCCTGGGAAGGAAAACACCTTAAGGCAAAGGTAGAAGCAGTAATGTTTGAATGGAATTTTAAAGGACAATTCAGTTCAGTTCAGTTCAGTGCTCAGTCATGTCCGATTCTTTGTGACCCCATGGACTGCAGCACGCCAGGCCTCCCTGTCCATCACCAACTCCTGGAGTTTACCCAAACTCATGTCCATTGAGTCGGTGATGCCATCCAACCATCTCATCATCTGTCATACCCTTCTCTGCCTGCCTTCACTCTTTCCCAACATCAGGGTCTTTGCAAATGAGTCAGCTCTTTGCATCAGGTGGGCAAAGTACTGGAGTTTCAGCTTTAGCATCAGTTCTTCCAATGAACACTCAGGACTAATCTCCTTTAGGATGGATTGGTTGAATCTCCTTGCAGTCCAAGGGACTCACAAGAGTCTTTTCCAACACCAGAGTTCAAAAGCATCAATTCTTCTGTGCTCACCTTTCTTTTTTTTTTTTTTAATTGTTTTTGCCATACATTGTCATGATATCACCATGGGTTTACATATGCTTCCCCTCCGGAACCCCCCTCCCTCCTCCCTCCCCCCCCGGGAAATCTCGCTGCACCAGCCCCGAGCATCAATCCTGGCCTGGCGATTGATTACACATATGATAATTAACATGTTTCAATGCCATTCTCCCATATCATCCCACCCTTGCCCTCATCCACAGAGTCCACGAGTCTGTTCTATACATCTGCGTTCCTTTTGCTGTCTTGCATGCAGGGTTCTTGCTGCCATCTTTCTAAATTCCATATATATGCATTAGTATACTGTATTGTTGTTTTTCCTTCTGGCTTACTTCACTCTGGATAATGGGCTCCAGTTCCGTCCACCTGAGTAGAACTGATTCAAATGAATTTTTTTTTAATGCTGAGTAATATTCCATTGTGTATATGTACCACAGCTTTCTTATCCATTCATC
>ML661902.1:8444774-8456815 GCA_007570785.1 Antilocapra americana
ATACTGTATTGTTGTTTTTCCTTCTGGCTTACTTCACTCTGGATAATGGGCTCCAGTTCCGTCCACCTGAGTAGAACTGATTCAAATGAATTTTTTTTTAATGCTGAGTAATATTCCATTGTGTATATGTACCACAGCTTTCTTATCCATTCATCAGTTGATGGGCATCTAGGTTGTTTCCATGTCTTAGCTATTGTAAACAATGCAGCGATGAACATTGGGGTACACGTGGCTCTTTCAATTCTGGTTTCCTTGGTGTATATGCCCAGCAGTGGGATTGCTGGGTCATATGGCAGGTCTATTTGCAGTTTTTTAAGGAACCTCCACACTGTTTTCCATAGTGGCTGTACTAGTTTGCATTCCCACCAACAGTGTAAGAGAGTTCCCTTTTCTCCACATCCTCTCCAGCATTTATTGCTTGTAGATTTTTGGATTACAGCCATTCTGCCTGGTGTAAAGTGATACCTCATTGTGGTTTTGATTTGCATTTCTCTGATAATGAGTGATGTTGAGCATCTTTTCATGTGTTTGTTAGCCATTTTTATGTCTTCTTTGGAGAAATGTCTGTTAAGTTCTTTGGCCCACTAGAATATTGGAAATAAAAGCACGAATAAACAAATGGGACCTAATTAAAATTAAACGCTTCTGCACAACAAAGGAAACTATAAGCAAGGTGAAAAGACAGCCTTCAGAATGGGAGAAAATAATAGCCAATGAAGCAACGGACAAACAATTAATCTCAAAAATATAAAAGCAACTCCTGCAGCTCCATTCTAGAAAAATAAACAACCCAATCAAAAAGGGGGCCAATCAAAAAGTGGGCAATCCCACTGCTGGGCATATACACAGAGGAAACCAGAATTGAAAGAGCCACGTGTACCCCAATGTTCATCGCTGCATTGTTTACAATAGCCAGGACATGGAAGCAACCTAGATGCCCATCAACTGACGAATGGATAAGAAAGCTGTGGTACATATACACAATGGAATATTACTCAGCATTAAAAAAAAATCATTTGAATCAGTTCTACTCAGGTGGACGAAACTGGAACCCATTATTCAGAGTGAAGTAAGCCAGAAGCAGAAACAACAATACAGTATATTAATGCATATATATGGAATTTAGAAAGATGGTAACGAGAACCCAGCATGCGAGACAGCAAAAGGAACGCAGATGTATAGAACAGACTTGTGGACTCTGTGGATGAGGGAAAGGGTGGGATGATATGGGTTTCGATTGATTAGACATATGGTAATTAATATGTCTAATCAATCGCCAGCCCAGGACTGATGCTTGGGGCTGGTGCAAAGAGATTTCTCGGGGGGAGGGAGAAGGGAGGGGGGTCCTGGAGGGGGAGCATATATAAACCCATGGTGACATCATGTCATTGTATGGCAAAACTAATAAAAAAAAAAAGTGGGCCAAAGAACTTAACAGACATTTCTCACCTTTCTTTATAGTCCAACTCTCACATCCATACATGACTACTGGATAAACCATAGCCTTGACTAGACGGACCTTTGTTGGCAAAGTAATGTCTCTGCTTTTTAATATGCTTTCTAGGTTGGTCATAACTTTCCTTCCAAGGAGTAAGCAAGCGTCTTTTAATTTGATGGCTGAAATCACCATCTGCAGTGATTTTGGAGCCCCCAAAAATAAAGTCTGCCACTCTTACCACTGTTTCCCCATCTATTTGCCATGAAGTGGTGGGACGAGATGCCATGATATTAGTTTTCTGAATGTTGAGCTTTAAGTCAACTTTTGCACTCTCTTTCACTTTCATTAAGAGGCTCTTTAGTTCTTCTTCACTTTCTGTCATAAGGGTGGTGCCATCTGCATATATGAGGTTATTGCTATTTCTCCCGGCCATCTTGATTCCAGCTTGTGCTTCATCCAGTCCAGCGTTTCTCATGATGTACTCTGCATATAAGTTAAATAAGCAGGGTGACAATATATAGCCTTGATGTACTCCTTTTCCTATTTGGAACCAGTCTGTTGTTCCATGTCCAGTTGTAACTGTTGCTTCCTGACCTGCATACAGATTTCTCAAGAGGCAGGTCATGTGGCCTGGTATTTCCATCTCTTGAAGAATTTTCCACAGTTTATTGTGATCCACACAATCAAAGGCTTTGGCATAGTCAATAAAGCAGAAATAGATATTTTTCTGGAACTCTTGTCTTTTGATGATCCAGCGGATGGTGGCAATTTGATCTCTGGTTCCTCTGCCTTTTCTAAATTCAGCTTGAACATCTGGAAGTTCACGATTAACATATTGTTGAAGCCTGGCTTTGAGCATTACTTTACTAGCATGTGAGATGAGTGCAATTGTGCAGTAGTTTGAGCATTCTTTGGCATTGCCTTTCTCTGGGATCGGAATGAAAACCGACCTTTTCCAGTCCTGTGGCCATTGCTGAGTTTTCCAAATTTTCTGGCATATTGAGTGTAGCACGTTCACAGCATCATCTTTTAGGATTTGAAATAGTTCAACTGGAATTCCATCACCTCCACCAGCTTTGTTCATAGCGATGCTTTCCAATGCCCACTTGACTTCACATTCCCGGATGTCTAGCTCTAGGTGAGTGATCACATCATCATGATTATCTGGGTCATGAAGATCTTTTTTGTACAGTTCTTCTGTGTATTCTTGCCACCTCTTCTGAATATCTTCTGCTTTATTAGCTCCTTACCATTTCTTTCCTTTATTGAGCCCATCTTTGCATGAAATATTCCCTTGGTATCTCTAATTTTCTTGAAGAGATCTCTAGTCTTTCCCATTCTATTGCTTTCCTCTATTTCTTTATACTGATCACTGAGGAAGGCTTTGTTATCTTTCCTTGGTATTGTTTGGAACTCTGCATTCAAATGGGCATATCCTTCCTTTTCTCCTTTGCTTTTTGCCTCTCTTGTTTTCATAGCTATTTGTAAGGCCTCTTCAGATAGCCATTTTGCTTTTTTGCATTTCTTTTTCTTGGGGATTGTCTTGATCACTGCCTCCTGTATAATGTCAGGAACCTCAGTTCATAGTTCATTGCAGACTCTGTCTATCAGATCTAGTCCCTTAAATCTATTTCTCATTTCTCTGTATCATTGTAAGGGATTTGATTTAGGTCATACCTGAATGGTCTAGTGGTTTTCCCTACTCTCTTCAGTTTAAGTCTGAATTTGGCAATAAGGAGTTCATGATCTGAGCCACAGTCAGCTCCTTGTCTTGTTTTTGCTGACTGGATAGAGCTTCTCCATCTTTGGCTGCAAAGAATATCATCAATGTGACTACAGTATTGACCATCTTGTGATGTCCATGGGTAGAGTCTTCTGTGTTGTTGGAAGAGGGTTTGCTATGACCAATGCATTCTCTTGGCCAAACTCTGTTAGCCTTTGCCCTGCTTCATTTTGTACTGCAAGGCCTATTATTAGGTGTTAATAATAATTTGCCTATTATTCCAGGTGTTTCTTGACTTCCTACTTTTGCATTCAAGTGTCCTATAATGAAAAGAACATCTTTTTTGGGTGTTAGTTCTAGAAAGTCTTGTAGGTCTTCATAGAACCATTCAACTTCAGCTTCTTCAGCAATACCGATTGGGGCATACACTTGGATTACTGTGATATTGAATGGTTTGCCTTGGAAATGAACACAGATCATTCTGTTGTTTTTGAGACTGCATCCAAGTACTGCATTTTGGACTCTTTTGTTGCCTATGATGGCTACTCCATTTCTTCTAAGGGATTCTTGTCCACAGTAGTACATACAATGGTCATCTGACTTAAATTCATCCATTCCAGTCCATTTTAGTTCACTGATTCCTAAAATGTTGATGTTCACTCTTGCCATCTTCTGTGTGACCACTTCTAACTTGCCTTGATTCATGGACCTAACATCCAGGTTCCTATGCAATATTGCTCCTTGCAGCATCAGACTTTGCTTCTGTCATCAGTCACATGCACAAATGCGTGTTGTTTTTGCTTTGGCTCTGTCTCTTCATTATTTCTGGAGTTATTTCTCCACTGATTACCAGTAACATATTGGGTACCTACCCACTTGGGGAATTCATCTTCCAGTGTCCTGTCTTTTTGCCTTTTCATACTGTTCAAAGGACAAGAATGTTTAGAGGACAAGACTGAGTTTATTGTATGAGTTGATGTTTACAGTCTCTTCCACCATTAATAGTAGAAGAACCAGGGTTTGAAAGTATAAGAGAAGGAGTAAGCTCATGTGCGGCGGCGGAATCGGCAGCGGCTGCAGCGGGAGACTTTGGCGCGATGCCTCACACCATCTTCCTGGTACAGCCTACCAAGAGGTCAGAAGGCAGAACTTACACTGACTATGAATCTGTGAATGAGTGTATGGAAGGTGTTTGTAAAATGTATGAAGAACTTCTGAAGAGAATGAATCCCAACAGCCCCTCTATCACATATGATATCAGTCAGTTGTTTGATTTCATTGATGACTTGGCAGACCTCAGCTGCCTTGTTTACCGAGCTGATACCCAGACATACCAGCCTTATAACAAAGATTGGATTAAAGAGAAGATCTACGTGCTCCTTCATCGACAGGCCCAACAGGCTGGGAAATAGTTGAGTTTGGAAGCATTAGGGGGACGGGGGTGGGCTTGGAACACAGTATGTGCAGTGTGCTGTAGTGGAAGTTTTGTATTATAGTTAATCCTGTTTCCATTTTGGTATACCCTAGCCAGAGTTGAATGTATTAGATAAAATGTGATAATTTTGTTCAATCTGAAAGCCCCTTTGCCCCCTCCCCCCCTTTTTTTCACTTAAACATTTTTATCATGATTTAGATGGAAGTTGGTTTTTGTCAGTTAACGTTGGTTCCAGTCCCTCAAACTGTTCTTACCTGCTTTATACATCCACTGTACTAATCCTCCTTCAAATTGGGGTGGGGAATGGTGGTGCAGTTTAGTTACGTCCTCAAGATAAAGTCTTGGTGAAAAACAAATAAACGTTCTTTAGTTAAAAAAAAAAAAAGGAAAGAAAGTATAAGAGAAGAGATTTCTTTTGTTGTTCAGTCACTAAGTCATGTCTGAATCTTTGCAACCCCACGGACTGCAGCATGCCAGGCTTCCCTGTCCTTCACTATCTCCTGAAGTTTGCTTAAATTCATGTTCATTGAGATAGTGATTCCCTCCAACCATCTCATCCTCTGTTGCCCCCTTTCTCCTTTCTCTAGTCTATGGTAAATCACACATTGTTCAAAGAACCTTTTATGGATTGTTTAATTGTCATCACAGTAAATTAATCACAGCAAATGTTAAACATTAATTATCTTAAATACCAAGTTAAATATTTAAATATGAATGAAAAGTGGTGCATGAGTATGTCTTTGATAGATATGGGAATTCAGAATCAGATAAATCAGAATATTCTGAATTATTACAGCAAAGCAAAGTTTGAGGAGTCTTCTAAGAAGGATGAAAAGACTCCAAGAAATATTAGGCTTTTACAACAGGTGATTATGCAGAGTGTTGCTAAGTCATGCAATAACAAGTCATAATAACATGGTACAGTTGCAATTCTATAAGGATTCCCCTTAACAAGCAACTTGTCCAAGGCAGATCTTCGACCTATAAGCTAAATACATTAACATCAGTTGGTGGAAGATGAATAGGAACAAACGAACATAAACTTTCTGAAACTCAGGAAGACTTCAAGGAAATCTTCCAACTTAGAATAAATATATTTAATTTGCTTCCAGATTCCATTATACTTGACTGGTTTTAATCACTGTAATGATAATTAATAAATGATTTGTCAATGCTTTAGGAGACAGTATAGTCTCCATCTGGTATACGCAAGGCTTTTGAAAACATTTTCCAGTACTACCCAGTGACAGAAAACATTGGTAAGGTAAGCTCTTACAGCTGAAATGCAGCAGTTGATTACCAATGGAAGCTACAGGAAAGGATGATTAATATAAACAGACTTCTGCCTGTGCTTCACAGCAACATTACATAAAGCAGTGCTATTTCAGGAGACTTTTATATTTTAATTTCCAAGAGTCCATAGGGTAATGGATTTTTTTTCTTCATCTTGTTTGATCTTTGATATTTAAGACCAACTTCTGTGTTTTGTTTATTTTTTCTTTGCATTGGAAAAAGAACATAAAGTGAGTGACAACACATAATCAGGGCTAATTGGTATTTTTCAGAGACAAAAACAAAAAAAGAAAGAAAACACCTTTTATGATGAGCCAAATGCAAACATTTTACAAATAGGGTATCTTGCACCAAATAATCATGTCAGTAAAAAAAGTGGTTATGTTGCATGCATGAAAGTATTTGTTAGTTTCAGATTTAATCACAGCAAGTGGTTTTAATTTATATTTCCCTAAAATTTGGCTATTACACAAAGCAAGAACTTTAAAGGACTAAATGATTGTCTTTTCCCTGAAGGAAAGAAACTGAAAGTTGATTTCAGACTGCAAGGAGTAATAGAGACAAAGCATTTTAAATAAAAATAAATAAAGGGGGTAGGTAAACCATCCGGTGGCCAGCTTGTTTAATATAAGATGATCTAGTTTCCTTTTAAAAAAAAATTCACTACTTTTTTCACTCAAAAGATGATTAGGATGATGCAAGCTAACTATTCCTCCTTAAAATACTATCAGATATGTTGGGGTCTTCTTGTTGCACTTTTGCTAAGATCTGTGTTGTCGAAACAGGTGATGACAGCAGTACTATTTTGTGTTATTTTAGCCGTCACTAGCCTTCCTAGTATTTTTCACCACTCCCACTTGCTGGCAGTATATCATGGCACAGTTTCAACAGAATTCTACTATGAGCTGTGAGCTAACTGGGAAATGTCAACATGTAAAGCCATGTCTAGAATTAACCTGTCTTTAGCTGGGGCAAACTCTCACACTCTTTCTTCTCTCTCAAAACTTAATTACAGCAGAAGTGCAGCAAAAACGAGTGGCGAGGGTTGGATGAGGAGAGGCTAGACACTTCTATAACCCAAAGGTAGGATAATCATACAAAATCCACCATGAACATTTAACTATGGAACTAGAAAACAATACTGTTTGTCTTGTCAGGGAACAAACTCTTCTAATTAAGAACCACATGGCCATCTGAATAAGAGTCTTGATCCTTCCAAAGTGAAAGGATCATGCCCTTCAGTTTATTGTGATGCACGCCACATCCTTTCCTCTGAGAAACATCTGACGCTAATGAACAGCTATTGAAGTTCCTGCTGTGACATCCTAGAGGCATCATCACACTTTCAAGCATCAGCCTTGGCTGTGATCTGCCCCATGTCCCCTTTAATGACAAGAGGTCAACATTCTATCCCCTAGCCAAGTTACACACTATATGATGGCTCCTCTTAGTACTGCCCTATGCCTGTTGACCTTGAAAAATTACCAGCAGCCACAGGACAAATCGGCCAAACTCCTGAAGGTCATGGCCCCCATGTAACCTAATCAGCATCTCTAAGTAATCTGTCAGTCAAGTTGAGAGTTATATACTAGGGGAACTTCGCTGTCCACATATCTGAAACAGGTAAGATAAGTGGATCCATAAAGATTTCTGTGGAAAGATCATGGAAACAAAAAAGAAATGTTCAAAACTTTTATACATTTGAGAAAATAAAGAAGTAAAAGGTCACTTTCAGACTTTTAAAAACTCTATCAAACCATATCCTGGATTGTAAACAACAGAAATTTTCACCGAGAAAAGAACAGAGATCCAAAGATCTGGAATGTCTTCAATACAAGTGGTCTCTGACAATGCTAACAGTATCTCAGGAGTCATAAGATGACATGAAAAAGATATCAGATGTTGTATCTTGAGGAGTTCACATCTCATTTTGGCTATGTATCTTGTGTCCTCTCAAAAGTTCATTTAACACCTCACTGCCAAGGAGAATAAATATATTCTCATTCTCTCTTGTGCTTATATAGTTCAGAGCTACTCATGCTGTTTTAGCACAAAACAAAAAAATGTATTTCCAACCTAGTTTTGATTGAGGTTCCATTTAAATTCACTTTTTAATGGTGGATAATGTAAATATGGGCTTCCCAGGTGGCGTCAGTAGTAAAGAAACAACCTGCCAATGCAGGAGACAGACGTAACAGATGCAGTTTTGATCTTTGGATCAGGAATATCCCCTAGAGGAGGGCATGGCAACTCACTCCAGTATTCTTGCCTGGAGAATCCCATGGACACAGGAGCCTGGTGGACTACAGTCCATAGAGTTACACAGAGTGAAGTGACTTAGCATGGATGCACGGAATGTGAACATGCTGGTGAGTCAACCAAAACATTGAAAAAGATGCTATTCACTTGCAGGCCATATGATGTACATTGTTGATTTTGTTTAACTAGTATAGATTTAAAGTTAAATTAGGTTCAGTAAAATGCACACAGACTCTGATAGAATTATAGGAATTATTAAAGTAATTAGCTTATAACTACTGCCTTTGAACTGTTGACTTCCGGATCTATATTATAATATTTATTGACAGACTGGATCCCTCTAAGGCCCAGACCCAGCTTTTAAATTGCCTTCTGAGCCAGCTCCACCTAGATATCTCTGGAGCCCCCAAATCTCCATCTGACCAGAACGCATTCTTCAGCTCTCTTCCCTGTCCACCGTCAATCTGCTCTTCCTTTGACTTTCCCATATATTCTACATTCAGTAATTTAAATCAGAAACTAGACTTCATCCTAGATACCTTTACCTCTCATTTTCAAGCAGGCTCTAAGTCCTAGGATCTCTTTGACTTCTCTCAAATCTCTTCCCTTTTCTCCATTTCTATTGTCTTTACCAAATGCCAGACCTTCATTATTTCTTGACTGGACTTTAACAACATTCTCTACTATGGCTCTTTCTGCTTCAAGTTTCTCTTTACTCCTCATGAATTTCTAATATTACTATTCCATGACCTCGGTGATTACCCACCACCCACAGGATGAAGACTTATCCAAACACTATTTCTTTGTCTGGGACTTGGCCTACAACCTTCAACTCTCTCTCCTCGGTGGGCTTCCTGGTTTTGGCCCTAGAAAAGTAACTGCAGGTCCTGTTTCACCCTGGCCCTCTGAACACCAAGGGTTTGAATGCCCTGAGTTACTTGTCTGCCTTCTGAATGCCACTGGGGCTCCTCCAAAGAGAGTGAATCCTGTTCCCACAGTTCCTTGTTTATGCCTTTCTCCTTATGATAATCTTGTACGTTATCTATTCCTTTCCCCACCAAACTGTGACCTCCTCAGAAAACAGAATCTATTTACTTCCCATATTTCTGTCTTAGCATCTATCACAATATATGGTGCATAGGAGGAAACTTAATAATGTTGAGTACATAAATAAATGAACTAATCAAGCACTGAAAGATGCTTCAATTCTTGGATTCAAAGCTATATAAATAAGACAGAAAATATAGAGGCAAACTGATGGCATTTGATAGTTCCCAATCAAACATTAGTGAAATATTATTTGTAAGGAAGGAAATAAAGTTTTCTTAATTAAGAAACATAATGCTAATTACATAAAAATCCAGGAGGTACTTATATTTATCGTAACACTTAGTAGAAAAGAGTGAAAACATTTACCGATAAAGGTGAAGTTTTAGGAAATCTGAATTTCATTTTCAGTCAACTACAACCTAAGGGCAAATAAAAGGTTCTCAACTGAAAAACTAAAAATTGGCATCATAATCCTATTACTTTTTATTTTTTTTTTACCATTTCATGATTAGGTGTTATCATCAAAGTCTTCAGATTAGCATCACTTTTTGTGTATGAATACCTTAAGTGATCAAGGCATTAGGCCTCAGGAAAGGGACAAACACTTCTTAAGAGACTATGATGCAGAAGTACACTCTTTAAAAAGGAATACAAAATGGAAATCCCCATAAGTTTCTTAGCTCAAGCCAGCTTTCTTATTGCATAAGATTTACTACAAAGATTGAGCTGAAAAAGTTGCAGAAAATCTTAACATCAGTATAGCAGATGTTAGACAATACTTTGAGCTCCAGATGTCCACGAACAGCCTTGTTACACTGAGTCAGACCCATGGGTCATCCATCCCAGAATCACATGTCTTTACAGAGATCAAGGGACGATTGTGGGATGCCATGATTTTCCTCCAAAATGCCAAACTCAACAAGATAAGCAAGTATTTCTCAAATAGCTCCAGTTTCCTAAATAACTTATTGAAAAGCTGTCATCCTCAAGCTGATTTAAATTCTTCCTGAAAAACAAAATTTACCCCAGACTCCTGATCTGGACCTAGGGAATTGGCTGGACTTGAATCAGAATTGTTTTCAGAACTGCAGAATGAGAAAGTCCAACACAGAGGGCTTTAAACAAGGGCATGGAAATACTGTCCACAATACTGTGTAAGTCTAGAGCCATTTTTAGAAATCATCTCTAATTTAATATAAATAAATTTCATACTTTCTCATTGTAAATGATCAGAAACCAATACAACATTGAATGTAGAAAAAATGCAGAAGCTATAACTTTGTCACACATCTTTATTATCTTTAAAAATAACTAATGAAAAACAGTAACACACACACACAAATCAAATGGGGGTAAAAAAGAGAAGCTGTAAAAGAAAAAGCCCACAAGATCCTTTTTTTTTTTTTAATTTTCTTTACTTTATTGTGTTGGTTTTGCCATACATTGACATGAATCCGCCATGGGTATACATATGCTCCCCCTCCAGAACCCCCCTCCCTCCTCCCTCCCGATTCCCTCCTCCTGGGTCATCTTGGTGCACCAGCCCCGAGCATCAGTCCTGGGCTGGCGATTGATTTCACATATGATAATTAACATCTTTCAATGCCATTCTCCCATATCATCCCACCCTTGCCCTCTTCCACAGACTCCACGAGACTGTTCTATACATCTGTGTTTCTTTTGCTGTCTCGCAAGCAGGGTTCTCATTACCATCTTTCTAAATTCCATATATATGCGTTAGTATCCTGTATTGTTGTTTTTCCTTCTGGCTTACTTCACTCTGGATAATAGGCTCCAGTTCCGTCCACCTGAGTAGAACTGATTCAAATGAATTCTTTTTTAATGCTGAGTAATATTCCATTGTGTATATGTACCACAGCTTTCTTATCCATTCGTCAGTTGATGGGCATCTAGGTTGCTTCCATGTCCTGGCTACTGTAAACAATGCAGCGATGAACATTGGGACCTAATTAAAATTAAAAGCTTCTGCACAACAAAGGAAACTATAAGCAAGGTGAAAAGGCAGCCTTCAGAATGGGAGAAAATAATAGCCAATGAAGCAACGGACAAACAATTAATCTCAAAAATATACAAGCAACTCCTGCAGCTCCATGCTAGAAAAATAAACGACCCAATCAAAAAGTGGGCCAAAGAACTTAACAGACATTTCTCCAAAGAAGACATTAAAATGGCTAACAAACACATGAAACGATGTTCAACATCACCATTATCAGAGAAATGCAAATCAAAACCACAATGAGGTATCACTTTACACCAGGCAGAATGGCTGTAATCCAAAAATCTACAAGCAATAAATGCTGGAGAGGATGTGGGGAAAAGGGAACCCTCTTACACTGTTGGTGGGAATGCAAACTAGTACAGCCATTATGGAAAACAGTGTGGAGATTCCTTAAACAACTGCAAACAGAACTGCCATATGACCCAGCAATCCCACTGCTGGGCATACACACCGAGGAAACCAGAATTAAAAGAGACACGTGTACCCCAATGTTCATCGCCGCATTGTTTACAATAGCCAGGACATGGAAGCAACCTAGATGCCCATCAACTAACGAATGGATAAGAAAGCTGTGGTACATATACACAATGGAATATTACTCAGCATTAAAAAAAAATTCATTTGAATCAGTTCTACTCAGGTGGATGGAACTGGAGCCTATTATCCAGAGTGAAGTAAGCCAGAAGGAAAAACAACAATACAGGATACTAACGCATGTATATGGAATTTAGAAAGATGGCAGCGAGAACCCTGCATGCGAGACAGCAAAAGGAACACAGATGTATAGAACAGACTCATGGACTCTGTGGATGAGGGCAAGGGC
>ML661902.1:8457215-8566828 GCA_007570785.1 Antilocapra americana
CATGAATCCGCCATGGGTATACATATGCTCCCCCTCCAGAACCCCCCTCCCTCCTCCCTCCCGATTCCCTCCTCCTGGGTCATCTTGGTGCACCAGCCCCGAGCATCAGTCCTGGGCTGGCGATTGATTTCACATATGATAATTAACATCTTTCAATGCCATTCTCCCATATCATCCCACCCTTGCCCTCTTCCACAGACTCCACGAGACTGTTCTATACATCTGTGTTTCTTTTGCTGTCTCGCAAGCAGGGTTCTCATTACCATCTTTCTAAATTCCATATATATGCGTTAGTATACTGTATTGTTGTTTTTCCTTCTGGCTTACTTCACTCTGGATAATAGGCTCCAGTTCCGTCCACCTGAGTAGAACTGATTCAAATGAATTCTTTTTTAATGCTGAGTAATATTCCATTGTGTATATGTACCACAGCTTTCTTATCCATTCGTCAGTTGATGGGCATCTAGGTTGCTTCCATGTCCTGGCTACTGTAAACAATGCAGCGATGAACATTGGGACCTAATTAAAATTAAAAGCTTCTGCACAACAAAGGAAACTATAAGCAAGGTGAAAAGGCAGCCTTCAGAATGGGAGAAAATAATAGCCAATGAAGCAACGGACAAACAATTAATCTCAAAAATATACAAGCAACTCCTGCAGCTCCATGCTAGAAAAATAAACGACCCAATCAAAAAGTGGGCCAAAGAACTTAACAGACATTTCTCCAAAGAAGACATTAAAATGGCTAACAAACACATGAAACGATGTTCAACATCACCATTATCAGAGAAATGCAAATCAAAACCACAATGAGGTATCACTTTACACCAGGCAGAATGGCTGTAATCCAAAAATCTACAAGCAATAAATGCTGGAGAGGATGTGGGGAAAAGGGAACCCTCTTACACTGTTGGTGGGAATGCAAACTAGTACAGCCATTATGGAAAACAGTGTGGAGATTCCTTAAACAACTGCAAACAGAACTGCCATATGACCCAGCAATCCCACTGCTGGGCATACACACCGAGGAAACCAGAATTAAAAGAGACACGTGTACCCCAATGTTCATCGCCGCATTGTTTACAATAGCCAGGACATGGAAGCAACCTAGATGCCCATCAACTAACTTTTTTTTTTTTTTTTTTTTTTTTTTTTTTTTTTTTTTTTTTTACTCAGCATTAAAAAATGATTCATTTGAATCAGTTCTACTCAGGTGGATGGAACTGGAGCCTATTATCCAGAGTGAAGTAAGCCAGAAGGAAAAACAACAATACAGGATACTAACGCATGTATATGGAATTTAGAAAGATGGCAGCGAGAACCCTGCATGCGAGACAGCAAAAGGAACACAGATGTATAGAACAGACTCATGGACTCTGTGGATGAGGGCAAGGGCAGGATGATATGGGAGAATGGCATTGAAACATGTTAATTATCATATGTGAAATCAATCGCCAGCCCAGGATTGATGCTCAGGGCTGGTGCACAGAGATTTCCCAGGGGGAGGGAATCGGGAGGGAGGAGGGAGGGGAGTTCTGGAGGGGGAGCATATGTAAACCCATGGCAGTTTCATGTCATTGTATGGCAAAACCAACACAATAAAGTAAAGGAAATTTAAAAAAAAAACATATTACCCCAAAGTTAGAACTTCATAATGGCATTTTCTATGTCCAAAGCAATTTCTCTATCTCCTGAAATGAAGATGTTTATCCTTAACATTCCTTTCACAGAATGGGAGAAATATATGTATTTGTACATATATACACATACATACATGCATCAATACATACATATATATTAATACATATACACACATGTATATATATATATATATACATATATATATATATATATATATATATATATCAGCCCAAAGACTTAAAAAATCATAGGGCCAAATTTTTTGTAATAATTCAGGAGAACAGATAGTAGGAATTTTGATTGAATCAGAGATATACACTCACTTGATTTGCAATCAAAATGTTTCCTTAATAAAGACCACAGACCACATTATTATATCACATACTTAAACTCAAAGACAAATAATGGTGATGAATGAAAGTAAAGATCTTGCCAAATGAATTTCATTCTTGTAAATGAAATTACACCACCATGAAAAGTTCTTATTCTATATAGATGTCCTGAAGATATTTTGTTTTGTCAGTTCTCTAACCCCTTCTTTCCTGATTACTAACTTTAACTCTGGAAATCAGTCAAATAACTAGAAACAAATACACAAAATACAGCTGAAGAAGCAAGTTTAGAAGTTTTTGTGCATTTGGCAAGTAAACCAGGTAACTTTTCTTCTATATACAGTGTTAATTTTAAGAACATTTTTTTCTAGTTACATTTATGGCAGGAAAAAGTATTCTTTGAACAATATATCTATCCTCTTACAGAGATACATGTGCAAAAAAATCTATTGGTTCAGGTAAAATAATTCTTGGTATCAATTACAGTTTTATTTTCACAGAAAATTTAGAATTATAAAATAGCCTCCCTGTAAAATTTTATGTTCACACACAGGTTATAGGAATGTGATATAATGTTTTAATATTGTAATTTAAGTCAGTTTAACTATGTTTATATTTACATAATTTTAAAATCATGGCAGGTTAAATATTCTTTATAATCAGGAAAGCTATCCTAATAGAATCTCTGAACAAATTAATGTAAATGTTATTTGAGAGGCTCCACATACTGAGAAGGTACCATATATCTTAAAAAAATTTGGGCCATTCTCAAGGAGCGACTCCATCACACGTCCTTTAAGTGTCCCTGGAAGAAGTGCCCCAAGAGATAGAAAAGACCAACATGTTTATGTAGTAATGCTATACCAAATGAAAATTTTAGTATTTTACCTCCATTTGCAGTCTGGGTTTCAATTATAGTAGTTAAAAGTTACAAAAGTAGAAAGAGAGAAGCACCAGCAACTTCGTAGCTTTAATGCGAAATATTATGGCACTTAACCCAAAAGGAATTCTAAAATTAACCAAAGTTATTTGCTCATTTTTGTTCAATAAATATGGTTATATACTATCTATGTATCAGGAAAACAAATTACATTGATAATTACTGACTCATGATTTACAGTCAGTCATATGGGAGAGCAGATCTGTTTGCTTTCAACTGTTCCACAAGACAGCTTATAGACTTTTTAGGTCTAATGCATTCTTAAAAATTGAATTCTCCTTTAAGGTTGTTTAGATAGTAACATACAAGACAGAAAGTGTAGCCCAGTGAATTTTGCCCTAGAGTAACACTGAATTGCGCTTGTTCTATGTGAAATTCACCTAGCCATAGTCTGGACAATACTCAAAGGAGACAATAGTGGTACTGATGATTTTTCCATTAAGGAGGGTGACATTTTATTTGTTCATTCAATGAACATACACTGAGCACTTTCTACATGCAAGGCACATACTGGGTTCTAAAGTTACAAAAGTAAATAGAATTCTTTACCCTCAATGAAATGACAATATAGTAGAAAAAACTACAGTATGTTTATGGAAATTGACATGCTAATTCTTGTCCTCATGATGCAAAATTTACATGAAAATGCAAAAGCTCAGAATAGTTAAGTCTACCCATGTTAAGACACAAAGTTAGAGGACTTATACTACCATATATCAAGATGTAAGATAAAGCCATAGTAAGATAATGTGACACTAGCAAAAGAGTAAACAAACAGACCAATGGAATAGAATTTTAAAATCTACAAGTACATCTATGCATATAGGATCACAGGATTTATAATTAGTGTATCATTGAAGAACTGTAAGGAAAAGAAGGTCTTTTCCATAAATGGCGCTGGGACAGTTGGATATCCATACAGAAAAAAAAAGAGGAATTCTGATTCTTATAACACACTAAATAGAAAAATCAACTCCAGATGGATTGGATATCTAAGCATCAAAAGTAAAACAATAAAACTTTAAAGGAAAATCATAGGAGATAATTTTCAGAAATTGGGGATGGACATAAGACTTATTAAACAAGTTACAAATAGTGTTATATAAGAAAGAATAAGTTAGACTACATTAATTGTTACATAATTTTTACCAAAAGATTAATAATAAGAGTGAAAAGGAAAGTCACACAGTGGGGGAAGATATTTGCAGAATGTATATCAACAAAAAGCCAGGGGACAAAAACGATACAAGACTTACAAGTTATTTCATATAAACAAATACATGAAGAAGTTCTCCACTGTAATTATTCATCATTAAAATGCAAATTAGACCCACAATACACCCATCATAATGGCTAAAATGAATGAACACACACATAAACATTACCTAGTGTCATTGAGAATGTGGGACAACTGACGTTCCCATATTTTGCTGGACTATTACCTAGTGAAACTAGTTTGGAGATCTGCTATGGCCAAATATGGACATGCTTTAAGACGCAACAGTTCCATTCTAGGAATATTTCCAACAGGAAGATATATATTCACCAAATGCTGAGTATAAAAATGTTCATAAATGTAGCATCTTTAAATTAGACCATTAGGAGTAAAACAAATTATTTTATACTATAATACTACACTGCAATTAAAATGAGTGAATGATAGTTATGTAAAATAAAATGGATAAATCTTCTAAATAGATTGAATTAAAGAATAGAGACCCATACAGACTGTATGAGTCCACTTCAGTAAAGTTCAAAAGGAGGAAAAACTAACCTAGGGTAGTAGTAATTGCTTCTGCAATAGTGGATACCCTTTCTTGGGAGAAAGTAATATCTTGAAGGAGGAAAAGGGGGGACTTGTTGGTGGCTGATTATGTTCTGTGATATATAGGTGTGTTCACTTTATGGAAGTTTTATTAGGCCAAATATTTATGATTTGTGCACTTCTTGTATGCATACTATAGTTTAAAAGTCACTTAAAAAAACTACAGTATGAAAACTTCCAATTCTGGCTGTAATTTTGGTTTCCCACTGTAAACAAATGAACTTGCCCTCCTACCGAAAACAAGAAAACTGGACAAAATACAGGGCAGCTGTTTTCAGAAAATAGATGAGTAGCAGTGCAGGGCTGTTTTCCCTAAAAGAAGGGAAACAAATGATCTCTAAGACTGCCTCTGCATTCCTCTTGGAAATAATTTCTAGACAGCAGTGTAGGAAAGGGCAATCCAACCAAAGAACAGTAGTTTCTTCAAGTGAGGAGACAGAGATTAGAACTCAGGAAGACCAAGGCAGCTCTAATTTGGAAGACAAGGCCAGAGAGGAATCAGCTACACAGGGAAGGAGCTCCGAAAATCTTCATGAGGGTCCGTCCTCTTGCTATTTTTTTCCAGATGTAGGATGAATATGGGCTTCTCTGGTAGCTCAGCTGGTAAAAAATCCGCCTGCAATGTGGGAGACCTGGGTTCAATCCCTGGGTTTGGAAGATCCCCCTGGAGGAAGGCATGGCAACCCACTCCAGTATTCTTGCCTGGAGAATCCGCATGGATAGAGGAGCCTGGCGGGCTCCAGGCCATGGGGTCGCAAAGACAGACTAACACTCAGCATAGCATGCATAATAAAATTCTACAAGACCAAGCAAATTCCAATGAGGGAATTGGAGCTAAAATATTCTTAGAGCTCACATAGGGCTGGAAGATATTCACATGTTTTAAACAGCCAGAATGGAGAAAGATCATTGAAAGCAGGGAACAATGAGTAGAGACTCCAGAAGGGTCACAACTTTGTAGCAGGGCTAAAATAGTGGTAAGATAAAAGATACTCAAGATCCATTCTAAGTAATTTAAAAGCAAGCTTGGAAAGAATCAAGATGATCCACAAGTAACTTATCTACTTGAAAAACAAACTAAAAACACTTTAATGGAGAACAGTGAAATCTAGACACTCAACAATGCAACATTTACAGTGTTCACTGTCCCATCAAAAATAACAAAGATGGTGGAAAACATGACCCATATCCAGGAGAAAAATTAGTCTACAGAAACAGACCTAGAAATGACAGAGATGATGAAATAAGCAAAATTTAAAGCAGTTATAATGAATATATTAAGGGTTTAAAGGATAACTATAAATTGCTTATTTAAGAAGCACAAAAAATCTCAAGTAGGAAAGAAAAAAATCATTCAAAGCTAAATTATATTAAAATTCCTGTAAAGCAATGACAAAGAGAAAATCTTTATTTCAGCTGCCAAAAAAGACATTATATAAAGAAGAACAAAAATAAAGAATGATAGAAAAAAATGACAACCTAGATTTCCAGATCCAGAGAAAAACATCTTTAAAAAGCAAAAGTAAAGTAAATATTTTTTCCCAAACAAAATTTTAGAGCATTCATTGCCTGCACCTCTTTGTACTATAAGAAATATTAATGAAGTCCTATAGGCAGAAAGAAAATGATACCAGATGGAAATTTGGAACTCCACAAGGAAATGAAGAACATCAGAAATTATAAATGTAAAATAATATTTCTTATTTTTAAACTTTTTAAAAATAAATTAAAAAAATTTTCTTATTTATTTAAACAACAGTAGACTGTTTAAATGTATTGTGGGGTTTATGTGTGCATGCTAAATCGCTTCAGTCATGTCTGATTCTTTTCAGCCCTATAGGCTGCAGCCCACCAGGCTCCTGTGTCCATGGGATTCTCCATGCAAGAATACTGGAGTGGGCTGCCATGCCTGCCTCCAGAGGATCTTCCCGACCCAGAGATTGAACCGTCATCTCTGGCAGCTCCTGCATATCAAGTGTATTCTTTACCAGTGAGCCACTGGGGAGGCCCTGTGGGGTTTATAACATATGCAGAATTAAGGTGCATGACAATAATAGCACAAAAACCAGGACACAAAAAGTGGAAACATTCTGTGGCAAGGTTCTTATGGAGTGTGGTACAATATTAGTAGACGGTGGACTAAATTAAGATAAAAAATACATATTGTAAACACTTAAGCAAGCACTTAAAAAATAAAGCAAATTCATAAACATAGGATGCCTTTTTATTTATCTGTGTCTTGTTAATTTCTTTCATCAATGTATTACAGTTTTCAGCATGCAAGTCTTTCACCTTTTTTTGTTAAGTGTATTCATATGTAAAAAAGTTTATTCATATGTATTTTATTCTTTTAATGCTATTGTAAATGGGATTTTATTCTCAGTGTCCTTTCCAAATTGTTCACTGTTAGTGTATAGAAATGCAACTGATTTTTATATGTTGATTTTGTATCCTGAAACTTTGCTGAATTTGTTTATTAGTTCAAACAGTTTTGGGTAGAGTCTTTAGAGTTTGCTTATAAAAGACCATACCAACTGAAAACAGAGATAATTTACTTCTGTCTTTCAGATCTGGATGTCTTTTATTTCTTTTCCTTATTCTGGCTAGTACTTCCAGTATTACATGTAATAGAACTGGCAACAGTGAGTATACTTGTTCTGTTTCTGATTTAGAGAAAAATTCTTCAGTTTTTCACAAGCTGTGGGCTTGTCATGTACTTCCTTTATTATGTTGAAAGACATTCCTTCAATAGCTAATTTGTTCATCATTTTTATCAAGAAGGGTATAAAATTTTGTCAAATGCATTTTCTGCATCTATTGAGGTGACTATATAATTTTTATCCTTCATTCTGTTGATGTGATAATATCATATTTACTGATTTGTGTATGTTACACCATTCTAGCATTGCTGGGATAAATTCTTCTTGATCATGATGTTTGATGCTTTCATTGTACTGTTGAATTTGGTTTGCTAGTATTTTGGTAAGGATTTTTGTATCTATATTCATCAGGAATATTGCTTGTAATATTTCTTGTAACTGTCCTTATTTGACTTTGGATTGAGTACAGAAATTAAGGAAGACACAAATAAATGGGATGACATCCCAAGTTCATGAACTGGAAGACTTAATATTGTTAAAATGTCCATACCACTTGAAGCAATCAAAAAAAATTGAAGCAATCTATAATTTAAAAAAATGCTATTCCCAAACTCCTGATGACACTTTTTTACAGAAATAGAAAAAAAAAATCCTGAAATTTATGTGGAACAACAAAAGATCCAGTGGTCTTTAGAAAGAGACCAAAACTGGAAGCACCATATATTCTGATTTCAAACTATTACAAAGTTAGAGTAATGAAAAATTATGTTGTTGGCATAAAGACAGACATATAGACTAACGGGACAGAATAGAGAGTCAATAAAGAAACGCATTCACATAACTTAAACAAAGGTGCCAAGAATATACAATTAGGAAAAGATAAGTTTCTTCAACAAATGGCATTGGAAAAAGCTGGATATCCAAATGCAAAAGGATGAAGTGAAACACTTATCTTACACCATATACAAAAAATCAATTCAAAATAGATTACAGACTTAAATAGAAGACTTGAAATTATAAAACACCTAGAAGAAAACATAGTGAAAAAGCTTTATGACATTGATCTTGGCAATGACTTCACAAATTTGACACCAAAAGGTCAGCAAAAGAAGGCAAAAATAGTCAAGTGGGAAATAGCCAAGTGGAACGAAAACAAACTGAAAAGTTTCTGCACAGCCAAGGACCAGCAACAGAGTGCAAGATAACCTACAAAATGGTAGAAAATGCTTATGTTATCCTCTAGGAGTTTTATAGTTTATGGTCTTATGCTTAGATCTTTGATCCATTTTGAGTTTATCTTTGTGTATGGTGTTAGAAAGTGTTCTAGTTTCATTCTTTTACAAGTGGCTGTCCAGTTTTTCCAGCACCACTTGTTAAAGAGGTTGTCTTTTCTCCATTGTATATTTTTGCCTCCTTTGTCAAAGATAAGGTGTCCATAGATGCGTGGGCAAAACACTCTCTGACATAAACCAAAGCGGGATCCTACATGACCCACCTCCCAGAATATTGGAAATAAAAACATGAATAAACAAATGGGACCTAATTAAAATTAAAAGCTTCTGCACAACAAAGGAAACTATAAGCAAGGTGAAAAGACAGCCTTCAGAATGGGAGAAAATAATAGCCAATGAAGCAACGGACAAACAATTAATCTCAAAAATATACAAGCAACTCCTGCAGCTCCATTCTAGAAAAATAAAAGACCCAATCAAAAAGTGGGCCAAAGAACTTAATAGACATTTCTCCAAAGAAGACATAAAAATGGCTAACGAACACATGAAAAGATGTTCAACATCACTCATTATCAGAGAAATGCAAATCAAAACCACAATGAGGTATCACTTTACACCAGTCAGAATGGCTGTAATCCAAAAATCTACAAGTAATAAATGCTGGAGAGGATGTAGAGAAAAGGGAACTCTCTTACACTGTTGGTGGGATTGCAAACTAGTACAGACACTATGGAAAACAGTGTGGAGGTTCCTTACAAAACTGCAAATAGACCTGCCATATGACCCAGCAATCCCACTGCTGGGCATATACACCGAGGAAACCAGAATTGAAAGAGCCATGTGTACCCCAATGTTCATCACTGCATTGTTTACAATAGCCAGGACATGGAAGCAACCTAGATGCCCATCAACTGACGAATGGATAAGAAAGCTGTGGTACATATACACAATGGAATATTACTCAGCATTAAAAAAAAATTCATTTGAATCAGTTTTACTCAGGTGGATGGAACTGGAGCCCATTATCCAGAGTGAAGTAAGCCAGAAGGAAAAACAACAATACAGTATACTAATGCATATATATGGAATTTAGAAAGACGGTAACGAGAACCCAGCATGTGAGACAGCAAAAGGAATGCAGATGTATAGAACAGACTCATGGACTCTGTGGATGAGGGCAAGGGTGGGATGATATGGGAGAATGGCATTGAAACATGTTAATTATCATATGTGTAATCAATCGCCAGCCCAGGATTGATGCTCGGGGCTGGTGCATCGAGATTTCCTGGGGGGAGGGAGGAGGGAGGGGGGTTCTGGAGGGGGAGCATATGTAAACCCATGGCGATATCATGTCAGTGTATGGCAAACTAATAAAAAAAAAAAAGAAAAAAAATGGTAGAAAATGTTTGTAAACCATGTATCTGATAAGAGGTTAATTTCCAAAATATATAAGGAGCTTTAAAAGCAAAGGACTTTGAATAGATATTTCTCCAAAGAAGGTATGCAAATGGCCAATAGGTATATGAAAAAGTGCTCAAAGTCACTAATCATGATGGGAATGCAAATCTAAACCACAGTGAGATATCATTTCCTACCTGTTATAATGGCTATTATTAAAAAAAAAAAGTAAATGTTGGCAAAATTGTAGAGGAACTAGATCCCTTATATACAGTTGCTGGGAATATAAAATGGTGTAGCAGCTATGGAAAACAGTATGGAGGTTCCTAGGAAAATTAAAAATAGAACTACCACATGATCAAGCAATCCCACTTCTGAGTATGGGAATGAGGATCTTGAAGAGATTATCTGCACTCACATACTCATTCCACCATTATTCTCAATAGTCAAGAATATGCAAACAACCCAACAGTCCATCAAGAGACAAATGAATAAAGAAATGCAGTACATATGTACAATAGAATATTATTCTGCCTTCAAAAAGAAGAAAATCTACCATTTGTGAGAACATGCATAAAACTGAAAGACATTATGATCAGTGAAACAAGTCAATCACCTAAGGACAAATAGTGCATGATCCACTTATATGAAGCATCTAAAAGAGTCAAAGTATCTAAAATATCTAAAAAAGTATTTTTTCCTTACAGAAACAGAAAATAGATTGGTGGTTGTCAAGGAATGGGGGGTGAGGGAAGTGGGGAGTTGTTGTTCAGTGAGAATAAAGTTTCAATTTTGCTAGATGTAAAAGTTCTAGATGTGTGCTAAATAAACTAGTACCTATAGTTAACAGTGTGGTATTGTGCACTCAGAAATTTGTTAATAGTGTAGATCTCATGTTAAGTGTTCTTACTACACACATACAAGGAAACTTTTGGAGGTTATGGATATATTTAATACCATGGTAATGATAGCATGGGTGTATGTCTACGTCCAAACCCATGAATTTGTATATATTAAATATGTGGTTTATATCAATTAAAACCAAATAAAGCTATAAAAATAAGAATGAAAAGCTAATAAGGTGATAAAGATGATACAATACAGTAGTAAAAAATAATCCTAATGAAAGCAAGGATAGAGAGATAAAGGAACATATTAAACTGAAACAAAAAGAAAACAAGTAGAATAGTAATCTTCAATCCAACTACATCAATAATTACATTAAATGCAAAAGGTTTAAACTATTACATGGCAGATTTTATCCACTTAGAGTAAATTAAAATGTAAGCCCCAATTATATGCTGTCTGGTAGATTAAACATAATAACACTGATAGGCTAAAGAAACCAAAAAAGATATATTATGCAAACACTAATTATTACAAAAAAACAGAAATGACTATGTTAATAATATAATAATATTAGACAATATAGACTTAAGAATATTATCAGAATAAAGAAAGATATTTTATAATGATACAAGTTCAGTTCAGTGGTTCAGTCATGTCCGACTCTTTGTGACCCCATGAATCACAGCATGCCAGGCCTCCATGTCCATCACCAACTCCTGGAGATTACCCAAACTCATGTCCATCGAGTCAGTGATGCCATCCAACCATCTCATCCTCTGTCATCCTCTTCTCTTTGAGGTGGCCAAAGTATTGGAGTTTCAGCTTCAATATCAGTCCTTCCAATGAACACTCAGGACTGATCTCCTTTAGGAAGGACTGGTTAGATCTCCTTGCAGTCTAAGGGACTCTCAAAGAGTCTTCTCTAACACCACAGTTCAAAAGCATCAGTTCTCAGCACTCAGATTTCTTCACTGTCCAACTCTCACATCTATACATGACTACTGGAAAAACCATAGCCTTGACTAGATGGACCTTTGTTGGCAAAGTAATGTCTCTGCTTTTTAATACGCTGTCTAGGTCGGTCATAACTTTCCTTCCAAGGAGTAAGTGTCTTTTAATTCATGGCTGCAATCACCATGTGCAGTGATTTTGGAGCCCCAAAAAATAAAGTCTGACACTGTTTCCACTGTTTCCCCATCTATTGGCCATGAAGTGATGGGACCAGATGCTACAATCTTAGTTTTCTGCATGTAAAGCTTTAAGCCAACTGTTTCACTCTCCTCTTTCACTTTCATCAAGAGGCTCTTTAGTTCTTCTTCACTTTCTGCCATAAGGGTGGTGTCATCTGCACATCTGAGGTTATTGATATTTCTCCTGGCAATGTTGATTCCAGCTTGTGCTTCTTCCAGCCCAGCGTTTCTCATGATGTACTCTGCATATAAGTTAAATAAGCAGGGTGACAATATACAGCCTTGACACACTCCTTTTCCTATTTGGAACCAATCTGTTGTTCCATGTCCAGTTCTAACTTTGCTTCCTGACCTGCATATAGGTTTCTCAAGAGGCAGGTCAGGTGGTCTGGTATGCCTATCTCTTTCAGGATTTTCCACAGTTTATTGTGATCCACACAGTCAAAGGCTTTGGCATAGTCATTAAAGCAGAAATAGATGTTTTTCTGGAACCCTCTTGCTTTTTCAACGATCCAGCAGATGTTGGGAATTTGATCTCTGGTTTTCTGCCTTTTCTAAAACCAGCTTGAACATCTAGAAGTTTACGGTCCATGTATTGCTGAAGCCTCGCTTGGAGAATTTTGAGCATTACTTTGTTAGCATGTGAGATGAGTGCAATTGTGCAGTAGTTTGAGCATTCTTTGGCATTGCCTTTCTTTGGGACTGGAATGAAAACTGACCTTTTCCAGTCCTGTGGCCCCTGCTGAGTTTTCCAAATTTTCTGGCATATTGAGTGTAGCACTTTAATGGCATCATCTTTTAGGATTTGAAATAGTTCAACTGGAATTCCATCACCTCCACTAGCTTTATTAGTAGTGATGCTTCCTAAGGCCCACTTGATTTCACATTCCAGGATGTCTGGCTCCAGGTGAGTGATCACATCATCATGATTATCTGGGTCATGAAGATCTTTTTTGTATAGTTCTTCTGTGTATTCTTGCCACCTGTTCTTAATATCTTCTGCTTCTGTTAGGTCCATACCATTTCTGTCCTTTATTGAGCCTATCTTTACATAAAATGTTCCCTTGGTATCTCTAATTTTCTTGAAGAGATATCTAGTCTTTCCTATTCTGTTGTTTTCCTCTACGTCTTTGCATTGATCACTGAGGTAGGATTTCTTATCTCTCCTTGCTATTCTTTGTAACCCTGCATTCAAATGGGAATATCTTTTCTTTTCTCATTTGCTTTTCACTTCTCTTCTTTTCACAGCTATTTGTAAGGCCTCCTCAGCCAGTCATTTTGCTTTTTGCATTTCTTTTCCATGGGGATGGTCTTGATCCCTGTCTTCTATACAATGTCATGAACCTCCATCCATAGTCATCAAAAAACCCCACAGTAATCTTAAATATACATTCACCTAATCACAGAGCTTCAAAATACATGAAGCAATGACAGACAAAACTGAAGAAAGGAACAGACAAATTCACAAATGTACTTGTTAGCTGAAGACAGGAAATCAGTAAGTATATTGACGAGGTGAATATCAGCAACCAACTTGACTGTACTAACATTTATAAACCCCTCCATTTCAAGAACTGCAGGATATATCGTCTTTTAAGTGTACGAGAAACATTACTAAATGGCCTGTTGGCTGGGCCATAAAAACTAGTTTCAATAATTTTGATGAAACTGAAATAAAAAACAGTATGTTCTCTGACCAGGACTGAATTAAAATAAAATAGAGTGATTGATAAATATTCAAAAAATTTCTAAGTATTTAGAATTAAAGAACATAATTCAAAATATGTCACAAAGAAGAAACAATAACAGAAATTAGAAATATTTTTAACTGAATGATAACAAAAACACAATTTATCAAAACTTGACCTCGTGTAGGCAACAATTTCTTAGCTAGGACACACACACACACACACACACACACACACACACACACACACACACAAGGTAACAAATTTAAACAAAGACATTTGAGGGAAAACAGAAGAAAACCCTTAGAAGAGGGAGAAGAAAGATTAAGTCAGTTGTGGTAAGTAGGACAGTAGGAGGGAACTTCTCAGAACTACCTAAGGATACAGATGGAGTGACATTTATCTTAAGATGCCAAATAATAAAACCAAGAAGTCAGGTAAAAGAGAAAGCAGAGAGGGCAACAGAGTAATGAAATTCATTAAGATTAGTACCTGAAAGAGCATGAGCACCTGGCTGAGAACCAAGAGTGTGGACTTGGAAGAGATCATGGCTTAGAACACTGGCTCCTACAGTAGATTAGATACTTTACTACACTGGTACTCATATATTAAATATTTTGGAATACCCACCTACAAAAAAAAAGTGAACTGTAAAGACTATCTGCTGCTTCCAAGTAAATCTAAAGAGGATACTTGTGTAGTAATTCCATATAACTGAAAAGTTATAATACCAATCCCTTGTGGAATGTCTCAGTTCTCCAGTTTGACACATTAGAGTAGTCCCCAGGTTGTATGGATGCCACTAACAACTTGTTTTTAAAAGCATATAAAATTATTGAATTATATATTTTAGACATTTGAAAAAATTAGACGATTTTCAATAGCTCTTTAGCTATATCAATCCAGAAACAGCCTGAACCTTTTCTTTTTTTAATCACATATTCTCTCTTCCAAGGGTCATCTTTATGTCTGGAGGTCTAAAGATGGGTAGGTGAAAACAGAGGCATTTCTTTCTATTTTACTTTCCTGGACAACACGAAGGAAATTGACAATTCTGCAGCAAGGCTAGGAATTTCCCATTGGAGCCTGCAGCAACAGCATTCACTTGAAATGTTTGACTGTATGTCTGTTTATATATAGGTTCTGATGCTACTTCTAGCTGGATGATCAGGAAACAGGCAACTCTAATAGCATGGAGAACCAGCCCAGGATACAGTCTGTGTGGAGAAAAACTTTACCTTTCAAAACAAATTCTCTATATCCACAGTCGTTCAGTCCCATCCGACTCTGGGACCCTAGGGACTGTAACCTGCCATGGGACACTTGAGTGGGTTGCCATTTCCTTCTCCAATATCCACAGTATCCTTGCCTAATCGTGGAAATAGCAGCCAAAATGACTTGAATCCAGCTTTGTGCCTGTCCCTAAAAATATTAATACTGAACTCTGTGGTGACTGAAATCACAGATTCAATAGCTAATAGCCTCAGGAGTGGTGTATGAGCAAATACCTGGGGGGCGGGAATCTTCCTATTTTCTTTATTGTGAAGAAACCAGCCTTCATCAGGAATTCCTGGGACCTAGCACACGACTTGAGGCAATGGAAGCTAAGGTCCTAAAACACTGACTTCTTAATGATACCTCAGAGACCCAGAAGCATTAATGCTGACTTCCTAAAGCATCTAATCTTTCCCAGGGAGCAGTTTTCCCTCCTGATATAGTTTGCCTCATTATGACAACATCGAGTTGATACCCTTATCTTTAAAACAACTCAGAGTAATTCCTAAGTCCTGGAAACAGTCACAGCATAAGAATTTATAATAGTCACATGTGAAAAATAAACAGGTACTCCAAAGAGGACTAATTTACTTACGGAATAATGCCAGAAACATTAAACATGATGGTTTTGCTTTTAAATAAAATGCAGTTAATTTGATTACTATTTATTTTATTTTTTGCCAGATTTCAATCAACTTTTATGATAGGATTAAGCTTGTAAGTAGAGTGTTGTATTTTTTAAAAAATAATGGAAGCACTTTTCCAAACTTCACCATGGTTAACTAACGGGAGGATAATGTTGTACATTATGGATCAGTGTTTATCCTCCAATGTATTTATCCACAATGCATGCGTGTTTAGGGCCTGGGTTAGAATGAGTAGGTATGTGTATTGCAGACTCTCATTAATTCATAACAGCTTAAATTGTGATTTTTATTTGGCATCCTACTGTGGAACCCAGTCGAGAATGCCGAACTACTCAGCTAAACATTTTCAAATCCGTGACTCTCCATCTGGTTATTCAATCAGAACAAAATCCCTGCAAAGAAAATCCTCTTCTTAAAATGTACCCCATTTTCCTGGCTAAGAATCATTCTGGAGAAATGTGAACAGTTTGCCCACTTGTTCAAGGAGTTTATTTGCAGGAAAAACTAACACTATAAATATCAACAGCACTTAAATGGAAGTGAAGAAAGAATTCCCTCATCCTGCATAATGGCAGGTTTGTTAGAAATAATTATACAGAGAAAATAGAAATGGAATTTATTATTTTGGAGCATTTTTTCAAAACTTGAAGTCACCATAAAACAGTCTCATATGACTCCATTGACATATCAGGAGTAGCTATATTAGTATCATTATGTTTTATAAAAACTTCAAAGTAATGGTAATTTAGTACCTAACACCATGTAAGGCCTTCATAAAAAATAAAAAGTGCTCTAAACAAGCAAGAATATTCTTGTAAGAGTAAGCAATTCTACCAAGCAAGATGCCTGGACACAATGGCCTATAATAAATATTTGTCAAATGAATACCGAAATATTCCACTCATAGTTCATGGGACTTTTGTTCCTGTTAAAATGGTAGAGAATTAGACTCCCACCTTAAGCAGCTAAAACAGAGCCTTTTACAGAGATATTCTGTTTTCAATGTGTTTTTCATTGCTTTAGTTCATTGACTATCCTTATCTTGGAGAAAAATGGGAAAAGTAAACATTGCAATTTTTTTTTCTTCTTAAAAGGTAAGTCTGTTTCTAATTAGAGGATATTAGATAAAAGAAGATTTGGGGGGTGTGGCTATGGAAAAGTGATAGGAATTGTATAGTTTAGAATTAGCAGGCTTGGCTATCATGGTGAACAGAATAAACATCATGTAAACACTGGATGCTGGAAAACATTTTGTGTTTCTAAATAAAAAATGGTTCTGTAATTCCTTTACCATTAGGATAGAGAAAAAAAAATATTGAAGGGGAAATGGTGAAAGTCACCTTGATTCACTTAAAAAGAACTATGACAAGAGGTTATAATACAGCTTTTCTCCAAGATGGCTAACCATGTATGTGTAACCATTACTTTTTAAAAGCTGGAGTCAGTTCCTCTATGCTCTTGAATCTCAGCTGGTCTATTACTACCATGATCAATAGAATATAACGCTATATATCTTCTCAGATTAGGTTCTAAGAAGGCTTGCAGCTCTCACTTGGCTTCTTGGAACAAGCACTTCTGGGGGAAGCAACCACCCTGTAAGAAGTTCAGAGGACCATGCTGTGTAGAAACCCAACAAACCACGCACAGAGACCTCTTGAGAGAGAAATGTCCAACTGGTCCTTACAGCCTGGAATCAGATCCGCGAGGTAAGAAGCCTTCAGATGACTCTAGCCCTACCTGCATCTAGCTGCACCCCAAGTGAGAAACACCTTGCTGTGTTTATCAAACCTCTGCCAGCAGAAGAAATATTAATAAATTGTTGTCTTAAGCCATTAAGTTCTGGCAAGCTAAAAAACACAGCATAAAACCACCAATAGTCAGGTTTTCAGAAAAACATTTAACATTATTCTATTGTTGAACATTGAAAGAAACAGTGAGATTTTAGAATAAAGTCAGAACCAAACTAATTTCACAAGTTGCTAAAATCAGAAAACCGAGTCATGTTAAACTCTCCTCATTCTTTCAGGCCCCTCATCCAATCACTGAGTTCTCCAGTCTACCTTCCTAATATCATTTGATTCTACGTACTCCTCCTCATCCACAATGTCATTGCCTTATATGACATTTGAACTTCTTGTCTAAATGACACAATATCACTTCCCTCAGACCCTCTAAACCCACTCTATATCTAGCTATCTTTCACATTATTATCCTCATAATCTTTTTATAGCAAAGTCCTCTGATCTTTTTATCTAAAATCCTTCACTGGCTCTCAGTAACAGTTACATGAATTTTAAATTCCTCAGTCTAACACATGAGGGTCTTTATGTCAAGTCTGCCTCTCAAGTCTCATCCCCTACCATCTCCTCATATGTCCCTCCTGTTATATTAAACCTCTTATAGCCATCAGAGGGAGTTAGGTACCTCTGCATTGATTTATCCAAATGCTCTGCATTCTGCTTATAACATGCATCCCTCTGCTGTCTAACTCCTACTTGTTCTTTGAAATTCAGCTCAAAAATCACCTCTTTTTAGGAATCTTTCCCTGAACTGGCCTATCTAATTTTTCTTATCATTTTGAATTTTTGTTGTTGTTTTTTATTAAATGTTTTATTTTGTATTGGAATATAGCTGATGAACAATGTTGTGATAGTTTCAGGTGAACAGCAAAGGGACTCAGCCCTTCTGTCTATATTATTTTGACATCTCTCCTTCAGACTCCCATGGACTCATTTGCTTTTCTACTTGTGAGATCAGTGCACCTTGAGTTAATTTCCTGAGTTCCTTATTTAAAGCAAGGGAGACTGTGATGACACCTGACACATATCAGGCCTCAATAACACGTTCCTAGAAGGAAATAAACGGTTTATTGAAAGCCATGATATTTTCATTTATGCAGTGAAAATCATAAATACTACTTCCAACTCTGAGTATAAAGCTGTTTCTCTGAGGAGGGGCATGCAATTCAAACTAGAGGCAAATAAGAAGCTTGTCAGAGGTCACTATAACAAGTATGAGGATAATCTGGCAGATAGAGTGGAGGGAAAAGTATCTTAGCAGATGGATAAGCCTTCACAAAAATGTAGAAGTAGAGAGTTCAGGAAGCTTACATAAATCAATGTGATGAATGCTTCACACTCTGAATAGCAGAATGTGAGGCTGGTATGATGGTCAGAAGATGGGAGGCTCTGAGAAGGACATTTATACTGAATTGTGTAGGCAATGGGGAGTCATCACAAAATATAGACCAGAAGGGAAACACTGGGGTGATATGTTACAAACCTTAATTGTGGCAAATTGTTTAAAGGAGGGATATAGAAAGGAGAGAGGTGTGGTTAAGAGTCTAGTGCAGTAATTCAGATAAATTCAAAAGACATAGAATTAGGATTCACAAGGTTTGTTAACTGTATATAACAAGTGGCAACTAGAATGCTTCTCAGAATTTTGCTCTGTGTCATTCTGTGATGGTAGCAAATTAAAGTTAAACTAATTTTCAAGGATTTTTGAGAATTTTACCATGCATTTTGAGCTAATTAGAGATGTTTTGTAATATGAGACATGATATTTTGAAAGAGATGTTTCTGACACTAGTCTCCATTTGCTATGAAATGGCCAAGAAATAGAATTCCTTTGGATTATGCCATAGAGTCTCCATGTAATCCCAAAGAGTCATTAAACTTTCTGCACCTCAATCTGGCAAAATTTTCCATATAAGTAATAAAAAATATATGCCTCCCAGATAACTCAATGAAACAATTTAAAAGTAAATTTGTCTGTGTGGTAATTTCTGTTTCTAAAAGGCAAAATGAAATATATCCTCAATTTCCTTCTCTATTAAAATATTTTTTTGAAGAGAAGGCTTAAATGATTTCAAATGGCCCTTTCAGCTCTAAGATCAATAACTCCATAAGTCAAACACTTGGTTGGCGCTACATTCTACCCAGATCAGCAGCTGATCCTCAACAAGAACTGAGGGATTTATGGTGGAGGTAGGTTGTCCTATTTAAGCACTTCCTGCTGAGTAAAGTAGTACTTCTTTTTATTTGTCTTAATAGTCTGGTTCTTTATCGTGCTACTTTTTTAATGAGGTGTTTTCATTTAACAAATATTTGTTGAGTGCCTACTATGTGCCAGGCACCACATTAGGTGCTAGAGAAACAAAACTAAATGGCACATGTTCCCTTTTGTTACATTTGTTAATTGTAAAGCATGTTCAAGCCAAAATCCATCAACTTCTAAAGTAATATTTATCATGTACACGATCCTGCTCTAGGAACCATGCCAGGCTACCCCATTAAACTTGATGGGCCTGAGAATAGTAAAACTATACACTGTATAATGTATTTATAGTATATTGCAAGGCAACAAGGTCCCCTGAGAAAGGAAGGCAGGAAAACTGAAAAATCATCCTAAGTGCACTTGGAACTCAGAACATTCGAAATTCCCTGACTACTTCATGACTCCGTTTCTTTACCTATAAAATGGAGATAATAAGGCCTACTTCTAATATTCTTCACAGGATAAGGATTAAATAAGTAAAAGCACATTAAATACTTCAAGCCTTAAGAAAGATCACTAAATAAATATTAGGTATTGTTATTTGGTAGCATTACATAAAATTACTTTAAAGTTAAAAGCCTACTGTCGTTATTCTAATGGAAGCTTAAATCCCAAAATGAAAGCAAGGTGAATTGAATAACTAAAATCAGGACACACCCCTAATCAGATATGGTTAAAAACCAAAATTAAAACTGGAATTAAAACTGCATGACTAATAAAAGATGGTTTCTTGCACAGGACAGAGCTTACAAGATGTTTACTTTGTGTCTATAAAGCTGGGGAGGAAAGCATAAGCCCTACTTGGGTTGACCACTCTTGAATTTTAAAAATTAATCTTCAACTGATGGCAGCTTTCAGAGAAACTCCTCATTGTTGGGTATCATGTATCCACTTAAGCTTATGCTGCTGCTGCTGCTGCTGCGTCGCTTCAGTCGTGTCCGATTCTGACTTGCCAGGGTAGGAGATGTCCACTTGGCAGGGTAGGAGATATAAGAGATGCAGGTTTGCTCCCTGGGTTGGGAAGATCCCCTGGAGAAGGGAATGGCAACCCACTCCAGTATTCTTGCCTTAAGAATCCCATGGACAGAGGAGCCTGGCAGGCTACAGTCCATAGGGTTGCATAGAGTTGGACATGACTGAAGCGACTTAGCACGCACCCAAAGCTAAGGCAGGCACTAATACCAAACAGCAAGGCTAAACTAATAAAATCTTCATCCACCTCCACATTAGAACTATCTTCAAGCTCAATAAGAGGAATCAGAGTGCAATTCAGCACCCTTCTCAAGTCCCAAGATGGAAAGCTTCATGAATAGAGAAATAATGGACTTGGCAATACCACAGTATTTCTCGTGTGCTGTAGATAAGAGGATAAAAGAGAGCAAAGTGGAGTTTCTTTTAACCTTACAATTCTTCTTTTAGTTTCCTAAGGAGGAAATGAATAGAAGAGATGGGTGAGAAGACATTTGGATCCTAAGATTTTAGCATTATTAGGTTCTCTGATGCTAAGAATGGCTGAATGTTTAAAGCAAATCTTCAGAAATGGCTTTTGACTACAAGCTAGCTTTCCAGGAAAATAAATAAAAGGAAAATATTAGTTAAAAAAATACCAAAGTTTAACTAGATTTTTTAAAGCACCAAAAGAATATTTTTAAAATTCGTATTTGTTTAAACCCAAATTGTTTTAAAAAGAGGCTTATTTGGATAAAAAGTGAAAATTACACTGCTATTAATCTTTAAGGAAGTAAGTAGAGAATCACTGACTAAATCTCAGGCAAAACTATACCTTTTTTATTAAATATAACCCAGGGAACCTCACATACTTTATTTCAAAGGTGAATAAATCTCTTAAGAAAGGTGACTCTAATAATTAAAGAATCTAAGCAAAAGAAAGTCCACAAATTCTAGTGAGTTACACAACTTTCTGAGTAACACATTCTAGAGTCTTAAAATTCTTAGACTCAAATTCTCCCTTACAACAAATCTATATCTGTTTTATCTTGGGAGATAAAAAATATCAAAAGTGTAAAATCCCTTGGGAATTAACTCTTCATCTATATTAAAGCTATAAATCAGCAGCTACCAACCACTGACTGAAATTAATGACACTAGAACCTATGCCATTTCCACTTAACTTCTAGTTCTCCAAGACTTACAAGGTGAAAAGAAGATAGCACAATTTGGCTTTTAGTTTACAAAATACAATTGTTAAAATTCTCACTCTTGCTCTCTAATTAGATTTTACACAAACACACACACACAGTAGAGGAGCTAAGATTTTGAAACTTTTTGTGTGCTTAGTGTCTTTTATCCCCAAAACTTTAAGATTTATTTAACATTTATTATGTGGCTCAGTGGTAAAGAATCTGCCTGCAATCCAGGAGACACAGGTTCGATCCCTGGGTCAGGAAGATTCCCTGGAAAGGGAAATGGCAACCTATTCCAATATTGTTGCCTGGGAAATCCCATGGACAGAGGAACCTAGTGGGCTACAGTCCATTTGATCACAAAAGAGTTGGACACAACTTAGTGACTAAACAACAACAAAAGCACCTCCTACATTTTCTTGGTACTATTTCCATCTTAGTAGCCTTGCTTTTTCACTTTTATGAGCTTCATTCCACAACATACTTCAAACAACATAACATAGCTAGCACCACCCCTGACGAATGAAACCCTGGTGGGCAGATTCCTTACCATCTGAGGGAGGCCCAAATAAATAAATATCAGCAGCTAAAACCTCATGGTTCTCCCCTCTCTTTCTCCTGAGGACTATCACCAAGACTCTAATCTATCAGGATATTTTAAATAGGGAAGATAAGTCAAGAGATCCCAGAAGTCTCTCAATTCAGTCTAAAATCCATATTCTGCCACTACACCTCCAAACAGCTTTTCAGAATCCAAAAGTCTTGAACTAGTGTAGACTTTCTAGCTGCCTACATAGTATTTCAAATGCTGTTCTTGCTAAGCACCTTAATGTTTCACAGATATCTCCTAACAGGATAATTTTGAATCATAATTAAATTTCAGTTCCTTACATCTTTCCATTTCAACTCATCCAAACATAGAGCAAACTGTTGCCAAATGGTGGGGGACAGCCTGACTTGAGAGGGCCCTCTGTTCCTCAACCCTGACTCTAAATGGTAACTGTTTTCAAAGGATTCTCTCACCTGGACTATGTGAAAGATAATGCCACTGTGCACACTATGATTTCTTTCTCGGTTAGTCCTGAGAACTAAATAATTTTGTAGACACAAACAGGCTCATATGGGAGGCATCTAATATCTACATTCATCACAACATCTTAGTGAAATAAATCCACATTATTTCATTATTGTCATTCTTTAACGTCTGATTGGTTAGAGGATTTAACTCCAAATTTCCTCACTGTGGGCTTCCCTCATAACTCAGTTGGTAAAGAATCTGCCTGCGATGCAGGAGACCCTGGTTTGATTCCTGGGCTGGGGAATCTGCTGGAGAAGGGATAGGCTACCCACTCCAGTATTCTTGGGCTTCCCTTGTGGCTCAGCTGGTAAAGAATCTGCCTACAAAGCAGGAAACCTGGGTTCGTTCCCTGGGTTGGCTACCCACTCCAGTATTCTGGTCTGGAGAATTCCATGGACTATACATGAAGAGTTGGGCATGACTAAGTGACCTTCACTTTCTTTCCTCACTGTCATCCCCTGTAATATATCAGACTATAGTACACTTGAAACAGAATAAAGCACTGTTTGCAAACCTAGCAAACTGGAAGTAGCAGGAGGACACCCTTCAAGTACTATCAGAATAAATGTGGTTTATATCTAATGCTGAGATTCTGCTCCCAATCACTCCCCTCCAAAAAGACTAAGGTCATAGATTTTTCATCTTTCTCATTTTTAAATTTCAGACTGTATGTAAAATAACATTTTCAAGCTTTCCTTTTAATAGACAAATACATTTAGATCATTTGTTTTCAAAAGGGCCCCCTTAGAGAGTCCTAAGAGTTTAAAGAGTAGAATTCTGCCTGGTTTGGATATCAAGAAAGAAACAATTTGTCTCTAAGTGGTGGAATAGGGTAAATTTTTCCACATTTTCTTCAGCTACTGGTACTGGGTTTTTATCTATGGGTACCATCAGTTTTGCAAACCTCAGGCCAACAATCACAGAAGTTGAGAGAAGCCCATCAGGGGAAATCAATCCTAGTCAGGCTTAAAGAAACCTTTAGCATCTACATTTCTTCCAAGCTGAATCACAAACAGTCCACACCCATCATGATCCCTCTTCAAATAATTTCTTCATTTACCTGTGTGGCATTTCCTGAAAGTAAGGAATGGGCTTGACTGGATGAGCTATTATCTCATTAGGATTTGTGAAGGACCAAGCAGACTGGAATGCTTTTCATGATCCCCCCCTCCCATGTCCTGTCTCCATTTCCCATACCCTGGCCACCGTTTGTACTGTTTGCCTTTTCTCAGTTTCTGTGTTGCTCAAGGCAGATAGATAAGCCCTTTAAATGATTACTACCACCTTGCATTAGCTTCCAAAGCCTCTGACAATTTTCCATGTTTGGGAACTGCTTTGTGATAGAAGTGTTGACAATGTAAGGTGATAACTCAATTACAGACCAGAACTTCTCAGACTAAACGGAAATCATCCAAAGACTCTCTGGGAATCTTTTCCTAAGGATTTTTAGCCATAGGTCTGTCTAAAACACATGTGGAAGGCAAGGTCTATTTTTCTTGTTCTTTAATCAGCAGAAATACCAGGAAAACTAATAAAGGTATACATACTAGGTTTTTTTTTTGAGGGGGGAGGTAGAGGGTGTCAATATGATAGTTTTCATATAACTTTTATTTTCTCCACTTTCTCCTTTTAGATTATCCAAAAGAAAAATCATACAATTTCTCAGTCTGGTATCCTGAAAGAATTACAAACTTTGATTTTCATGTAGAAACAAAATAAATGCTTAAAAGAGGGGGAGATCACAGCATAATGCTTCCCCTCTGCCCTGTGGCATGTATTTTCATGCTGCCTGAGGTTCGTTTATATCAGTGTAACTGGAGGTACAAGGACACAGTCAGAACTCTGTCTCTGGTACAAGGAGAACAGATAGGTATTATGTTTCAGCTTGAGAGACTGAAAAAAAAAAAAAGGCAGGGAGAATTTGCTAAATATTTGCTTCCTTCTCAGAGCACTGCTAAGTTTTCTTTTGCTAGTTGATTGAATGCCTGTTGCTGAACAAAACCCTGCAGTTGCACTGTAAAAACTGCTGTATCTGAGTAAACTGGATTGATGCTGAAGGCACACTGTCCCACTTTGCCCTACATCATCCCACAGTGTAGGGGGCTTCTAGGAAGAACAGGAACACCAAAGAGCGCCGCCCCCCATAAGTGCTATTCCCACTTGAGCTAATTTGGAGTGGACAGGTGTGGAGAGTAGGAAAAAATAAAGGAAACCATGTCAACTTAATTTTGAATCATGAAGAAAACAAAAAACAAATGACAGAGTAATGGGGCAAAGAGAGGACAGACTATCATAGATAAAACACTCTATTAAATGGAAAAAGAGCTAGTCATGCAAAGAGCCAGAGGAGCAATCCGGGCAGAGAGCAAAGCAAATGCAATGGCAATGAGGTCAGAAAAACAGAAAGCTCATGGCACAGAGGAAAAAGACTTTTTCTTGTTATTGTTTTAATGGTTGAGTTTCTAATGCATGGCCAAGAAATAAAAGTATATACTAACCAAGCATGGGTTAACTAACATGTTTACGTTTAAAATTAACCTATTATTTCAGACATTTTCTGGAGAGAACACTTTATTATTATTATTTTAATTCCCCCCCCCCCAGGGACCAATTATGTTTGGCTTGTTGTTTCCTTTGAGAGCCCAGGAAACTGCTGTGATGAGGCCTGAGCAGTCCACACTTCTACTCCTGATTTTCTCAGACACTCCTGAAAACATGTTGTTAAGCTGTATATATAGGTCCAACTGTTAAATTGGTTTTTTCACTTTATCTTTCTTACAGAAACTTTCTCCTAGCAACACCTAGAAGCTGATTTAAAGATGGATGGCAACAAATCAGATCTTCATGCACAGGGTGGATGGTGCCCTGGGCTTTGACCAAGACTCCACTGGAGTCTATTGATGTAGGAGTCTAATTAGCCAGGTTTACTTGATGCCAGATGACACATCTCTTCCCAAGGGCAAGACCACCTTGTTTGTGCGTGGGGGCAAAGTACTTTATTGGAGACTGTCAGATTCTGGATAGTGTTAGAGGAGCAGAGGGTTGGATCCCCAGCACCTCTGTGTCATCCCCTTCTATTCTGCATCCTACTCAATATTTGTCTAAATTTGGGATCACATTGGCTTTCTTCTGCTTGGTTGATTTTTATTTTTCAATACATAATAATAAATGATTGCCAACAATCAATGGGATCATTGCACAGCCAATCCAATTTAATCACAAAGATCACATCTGGTTATTTTACTCATTTTAATGATCAAACAGGATCAACCATGAAGAAATTTTTGGCTCTTTAAGCAATCAGTTAATCTCATAAACTTCTAAACAAGAACCTGATGAAAAACAGTCAAGTTGGGTTGTGTATACACACACACACACACACACACACACACACACATATATATACATATATATATATATATGGCTTATACGATGAGTAAAACAAATTTATTTAAAAATAAATTTATTTCTTTCACTGCATCATGGAAATAGATCAACCTATATTATATTCAGATTTAATATTCTTGTGCCTAGATAATAATAGATTTGTTCACTACTTTTAGCTTTCTAAAGTTTTATGTAAACCAAATTTTTGCAAATTTAATCATGCTTTAACTACATTAACAGAATTTACTACTTAAATTATGAATCTGTGTATAATCAATGAAATTCCCTCAAACACATCTCTTGTGTAGAGATGGAATTTCATATAACAGATTTTGCTTAATAGTGAATTTGGTTGCAAAATTCTGTTTCCCAGATAACTTGTGACAATTTTTAGTATGTCCAAATTTGTCAGATTCATTTATGGAGAAACACAAGAAAACCATGTTTCTGTGTTTCAAAGAAGCAAAGGAGGGCGGCTTGTTTCTTCCTAAACCCATAAGTTGGATCCAGAGAGGGAAAATGTAAACATGAATTCTCTATCAAGCACATTTCCTTCTGTGAAGGGTTTAATGGCAATATGATTGAAAAGAATATATTCACATACATTGCTTGTTAGGACAGCATTTTTGTTAAGTGGTTCTGTCAAGTAAACATGACTTATGCCCCTCTTTCTCATCTCCATAATCTTCTTGTCCACCTAAATCTTCCTGACATACCATTGCCAGGTTACCTGAGCTTTGTCAGATCTTTCAAAACCAATCCAGTCTCTCTCCTTTCTCTCACTTTCACAATAATCTACCTTCCATTGTTGTATGTAAAGAAGAAGCTGTTTTAAGGAAATGTATTTTATATCAAATAGATTAATAGGTTCCTCAAGGGGGAAATATTCAGTGTTTACATACACACATATATAAGTGGTATACGTACAGCTTTGCTTATGGATTTAGCAAAAGGGGAAAAACAGATTTAGAAGACACAGGGAAAGTTAAAGTATCAGCCACCGTTAGCAACACTTACCTAGAATTGTAAATGAATGAACAGAAAACATGGACACTTTAAGTGACTGAGAATGTGAACTGTAATAAGGAAATCTAGTTTCTGATTATTGTGTTTTCTTTTTTATGCTCAGTATCATTTTGTACTTCAGACTTTCCTAAAAAAATCTGGGTCATCTACAGTAGCTCTCTACAGGGTACAGAAGCAGACTTTAAAAATCACCTTAGTTCTGTAGATACCTACCTTCCCACATGGTTTTATAAAAAGATAATCTAACAGGAAATTTTTAAATGTATACTCAAAAATATTTATTGTAAAAGTTTCATAATTATACTTAAATTCAGCCAACTTTAAAAAAACTAACCCTGGCAGTCTCTTTGAATGAATATATTAAAACGTATTTTCCCATACAACAAATGAAAAAGAACAACAACAAAAAAATGCATTCAAAACCACTGACATTTTCTTCATTTGGTTTCTTCCAAATTTAAAATGATGAAACTGCTTTGATTTCAAGTTTTTAGTAAAATTTTCTCTCAGATTAAAAGAAGAAATACACAAATCTGAATGTTGTTTTTTTTTTTAACGGCTGAGTTATAACCCAAAACTCCTAAAAATAGGAGTTTATGGTGGAAATGACAGCATTTTAACTATAAAGGCATGAGTGGTGTCCTTTTACAGATGCCTAAATCAAACACAGAAAAAAGTGCTGGGTTGCCAGGACATTCAGTGCACTTTCCTTTAATTGCCATATATAGTTAATAGCCTGACCTTTTTTTTAAAGAAGAAAATAAATTGCAAAGATGGAAGCAACTCAATTACATAATATCTTCCCATGCAACATATCAAAAACAATGAATTTAATCATTCTGTGGTCTGGGTTGAATTCAACACTGAAATCTTTTATTGAACTTCACAGCAACAAAGAACTTCAAACTTACAGATGACCATGTTTGAAGTTGGATAGGACGCTGACCATATTATGATTTTCTGATACTAAATAAGGACACAATACGGTATTTCAACAAGGATTTGGGCTGATCTGAGAAACTCAAGAAAAGTACTGTGAAAGAATTACAGATATAGAATGACTGGATAGGACATTTGATCTTGTTTCTGAGACTGAACTTAAGAACCTCTGTTTCAGATTAAACAGTATTTCGTTGCTTTTCTTTTCCTTTTTTTCTTGTCACAAAAATACTTCTACAGATTAAGAGAAACAATCAGAATGGAGAAACAGAATTATGTAGGATGTATTATACTTACATAGGTCCGGAAGCTTCCTGATATTTAAATAATTCAAGCTTTACTCAAAATACTGATACTAAGCGGTATCAAACTAAACTCTGGGATCACACAATGGTCTTTTCTACAACATATGTGATCAGTAACAGCAGTGATCCTATCCTATAATATACCATAAAACAGGGAGGGAAAAATCATCTCACATTTTAGAAATGCAACTGCCCCATTGGCCTAAATACACAGCGTAGGCAGTCAGCATTTTATGGTTTTCATTATTTTCAAGCATTATATTGCAAAAAATTGTGCAGAGAATGTCTGACTATATATTTGACATTTAGAAAAAATAAGAATGATGGCAACAATAGTATTGACTATAGCTTTAACTTATATTATCAAGATAACTACATCAAATAAATTTGAAATTAATGTAATTTTGATATAAATCTTGAATCATATAGTTTCCAACATTTAAATAAATATTTTCACCACACTAATTTGTATTTTATAGATAACCAGTGAAGACCTATTATACAGCACAGGGAATTATAATCAATATTTTATAATAGTCTATAATGACCTATAACAGAAAAAAAGCCTGAAAAAGAAGTGTATGTACATACACATACACACACAGACACATACACATATATGATACTGAGTCATTTTGTTATACACCTGAAACTAATACACCATTATAAATCAACTCTATTTCAATAAAAAATAAAATTTTTAAAAATGTGCACTTTTGATGATATTTTCTAGATAGAAGATCTGTGGTATATATTTAGTTATGGCATGGAATTTTTTATTGTGCTTCCTTCCATAGCTTAGGATATGCAAAATTAAATATAACTATGATTTTGTTCACAGAATAATTTTTACACTCTATTATTACAGTTGCTAATTATTGAAAAATTCAAGGTTTTTATTTAAAAAATTAATTAAAAATAATGAAATCTATGATAGTAGGTGAACAATAATGTGCTTAAGTACATAATTTTGAAGCTTGTTACATACATAGAATACTTTAAAAGAATGAATGTAAATATGGTATCATCTTCATTCTGAATGTGTAAAAATTACTTCAAATAAATTTTAAACATACAGTTGAATGAAAGAAAACAAATGACACATTAAATTCCATACACAACATTGAGAGAGGAATAACTGTCACAAATCAAAAACTACTTCTTGAATAACAAAACCAGTAAACATCTAAAATTTTAGTTTTATTACTTTAGAATAACAAAACCAGTAAACATCTAAAATTTTAGTTTTATTGCTTTAAAATTATTTCTATTACATGATTGCTTAGTTTTTAATTATTTTGACTATTAGTTATTCTTCCACAATTGACACTGAGCTTGTAAGCAACAGCTCAGACTAAAAATAAAAGATTTTGCTGCTTGTATCAACTTAAATTCATTGTACCTTGAATGATTTTTGAAAGTGAAATTCTTAGGGCTTAGAAGACCAATCTAATGAGACTCTTTTTGATTCAATTTAGTCAAAATTACCTAAACCCAACCAACCAAACAAGGGTACACCATACATGCAAAGTCCACGCTCTTCAGGAGTCTGGAGGATTAGCTGAAATAACCTGAAATGAACACAAGCAGGGAGCGGTGCTGTGCTGGCACCTAGTGGAGAAGGCAGTGGAAGAGGCATTTGCCAGGCTGAAAGAGGAACATATTTTAATTATTCCCATCTATGCCTTCTATCACACACCTCTGAAAGGAAGACAAATGAAAAGTATCTGGGGTAATTCAACTGAAGTATACAGCCAAAAGTTACCATTTTAATTTTCTGCAAGGACTAAAAAAAAATTTGGAGAGGCAGGATGGAAGTGAGGAATAAATATGACTAGTTGTGGTGAAAAATAGAGCATAGTAAAATACAAGGATTGTGCAATTTTCTTCTCCCTTGATAAATTCTGCCAAACCTGGTCACACTAGTCTATTCTCTGTCAAGCAAAGAATTTTTATGAACTCAAGTGACAGGCTGTTTGTGAAGTTCTGTCTGTATTTGGGACATAAGTCACCAAACACTACTTAACATTAGTTAACATTAAAATGTGGAATTTTCAAATGTCAGTATTACATGCAGAGTTATAATTATTTTTCCTTCTCAGCATGTTTAGGGGAAGGAAAATTTAAAGTTGAGCTCTACCTTCTCTTATTTTTTGGAACTAGGGTACGGTATATTTCTGGTGGAGAACTTCTGCCTTAGGAGGCAATGTGCTTCCCAATCCAATGCAAGCAAGTAAAAGCAGAATTCCTAAAACTTGCCGGGGAGTGTCATACATCAATTAAGTTCCCCAAATGAATCAACAATCTCTTCCAGTTCAGAGATTCTACGGTTCCAAAAGGAAAAGTTTTCTTATATTTTTCTACACTAGGAAATTTTAGCTCACTGTTCCTATCAGTATTCCAAGAACTGCATTGATCTCCTTATTTTTTGTTATTCTCGGGATGGTTGGTAATTATTTTATGACAAAGACAAAGAAGGATCAAATCATACTAAAGTCAAATCAAGACTGATCTTATGGTAGGTGAGGAGTCAACTTTTTCATAATTGAGTAACTTAGGTTACTAAAGTGCAAGTACTCCATGATTTACTCCAGGTTGGCTTTGCTTTATCAAGCAGCTACACTGTTTGGTGAAAGTCACTCAGTCATGTCCGCTTTGCAACCCCATGGATTATGCAGTCCATGGAATTCTCCAGGCCAGAATACTTGAGTGGGTAGCCTTTCCCTTCTTCAGGGGATGTTTCCAACCCAGGGATCAAACCCAGGTCTCTCACATTGCAGGTGAATTCTTTACCAGCTGAGCCACAAGGGAAGCCTCTGTTTTATACTGTTTAAGGAAGCTAGTTTCATTTTTAACTAATACATGATGAGAGAGATTTACATACCCAGTTTTTCTTATTAATAACCTTTTCCCGTCATTTTTAATTATGGAGAGCAACCTGTTTTCATCCTGTTGTATTAAGTTGATGACATCTCACACCTAATCAGGAGCTAAGGCTTATCCTATATTATTGTACTGATGCTCAACTTTAAAAACTGATACTTTGGCTAACATAATTGGTTTGTCTTATGTCTTAGACATCTAGAAGTTTATTTCGGAGCACATGGATGAACTATTCTGTGTATCACATTATTGGAGGGTTGGTACTGCCCTGGCATTCTCTGCCCTGCTGCAACACTAGAGAGAAAACATCAGTGATCCCTTGTGACTCTGGTTCTCCTGAAACTGCAGAGAACTGCTGGACAATCCACATTCAGGGCAGCATTACTCCCCTGGCTCCATACAACAGATACACTACCTAACCTCAGAGCTCTGCCACATCGGGTCAGAGTGGTTTCTCAAAACATAAAACAGGACTCATGTCCTGGACCACACGACTCAGCCTTTCAGTGAGCAAGTGTCCTTCGGCTGACTAGGAAACCTCTTCACAACAAATGTGATTAATTGACTAAGAAAATAAATAGTCACTGATTTTTTATATGAAGTTTGATATGATCACTACTAAATTTATGAGACAGATAAGAAATTTATCAGAAATTTTTTGCAGGTAGACACAAGTTTATTGGTGGAGCCATAGTAGAGTCCTCCTTCCCTCTGGGATAGCCAAGGGCATAGCGCGAACAGGGGAAGGGGCAGACAGACCCCAAAGGGACACATGGATGGTCAAGTTCACTGGCAAGGGAAAGTTTCCTGTGAAGGACACCCCGATTCCCTTTGAAATTCTAAATTCAATTCTGATTTCCTCGGTGTGTATGCCCAGCAGTGGGATTGCTGGAAACCAGAATTGAAAGAGCCATGTGTACCCCAATGTTCATCGCTGCATTGTTTACAATAGCCAGGACATGGAAGCAACCTAGATGCCCATCAACTGATGAATGGATAAGAAAGCTGTGGTACATATACACAATGGAATATTACTCAGCATTAAAAAAAATTCATTTGAATCAGTTCTACTCAGGTGGATGGAACTGGAGCCTATTATCCAGAGTGAAGTAAGCCAGAAGGAAAAACAACAATACAGTATACTAACGCATATATATGGAATTTAGAAAGATGGTAATGAGAACCCTGCATACGAGACAGCAAAAGGAATGCTATAGAACAGACTCGTGGACTCTGTGGATGAGGGCAAGGGTGGGATGATATGGGAGAATGGCATTGAAACATGTTAATTATCATATGTGAAATCAATCGCCAGCCCAGGATTGATGCTCAGGGCTGGTGCACCGAGATTTCCCGGGGTGGGGGGAGGGAGGGAGGAGGGAGGGGGGTTCTGGAGGGGGAGCATATGTAAACCCATGGCAATATCATGTCATTGCATGGCAAAACTAATAAAAAAAATTTTCATAATAAAAAAAATAAAATGTATTGCCTACTAAGTACATAATAATATATAATAAATATTACTTATTGTTTAAAAAAAAAAAGAAATTCTAAATTCAACCTCTTCCCTAACCCTGCTCCAGTCACATCACAGAACCACGGTCCTGTGGCCGTCTCTGTACTTTTTCAGGTGACTTTGTCTAAGAGTGACGAGAGGTAAAGGTTTCTGTCCCCAGAGATCAGTTACCAGGATCATGTCCTAAAGCCTGCCACTTTTGGGATCTTGGCCCAGCTGTGCAACAAGGACAAGGATGAAAGATCAAGAGCCTGCCATGAATGCGAGGGAAGGGTATGGGGACAAGTAGTAGAAAAAAAAGCAATAGCCACAGTGGGTGCAGATAGGCTGTCATAGAAATTCAGAGGAAGGGACGTCAAGGAGGGGATTCGGGGAAGATGGTGTCAAGGAAAACTTCCTGAAGGAGGTGGCTGAGATGTGAGATATGGTTAGGACTTGGGAAATCATCATGATGGAGAAGAGCACATTTTGTATGATGTTACATGGCAGATGGTGACAGGATTTTCTTTCTCTCTCAGACAGACAGCCTGAGGAGAAAGCCATCTGCTCCAACATCAGAAGGGTGGGGCTCCCAGCAGCCCGCCCGGACGCAGGCATGGACAAGCAACTATGACCCCCTAGTTAATCCACAAGAAAATCACTGCATATTGGTAACGTATTTCTAAGCTCACTAAGTTGACTGGTGGCCTCAACAGCAATGATAAATTCCATCTTTCTCTCTTTCTCCCAGGCCATTCCATCTCCTATCATTTTCAAGTATAATGAACATTACTTCAGAAACCAAAACAGAGAACCAAAATTGAGTGCCCTAAAATGAGGTCCATTGCCTGCAGCTGATTATCCCATCATTGTTCATTTTTGTTGTGTGAATCGATTCTAATTTTCAAACTGAAATATATGATGCTTTGTCATCATTTTGTCCTTTTCATAAAAGCCCTGGAATAATTGCTAAGAACATGCCAAATCACGTTTGTTTCTCTAGATTGCTTTCTCTAGGAGTGCCCTCCCCAGCCAACCTTCTTAGGACAACCAAAATCAAACCAAATAATAAAACTTCTCCCTTCTGATCCAGATTTCTGTTTTTAGTTTTTAAAGACTACATGTGAGTGTAAGAAGAGGTGATTATTCATTCTGCCTCTAAAAGGTTCCCATTATCATCTCAAAACTACTGGGTAATAAGGACAGTTATCTTTAAAGAAGAAACTGGAACTTGGAAGTTAAGAATATTGCTACAGAAGGAAGTAGAAATGTGAATTGGTACCATGTACTCAAGTGATATCTCATTTTTAGCCTATTCAAAGCGAACTTCAACCATATGATCCAGTGAATCCGCTTCTAGGCACAGGCCCCAAAGAACTGAAAGCATGGAGTAGAAGAAATATTTCTATACCCATGTTCACAGCAGCACTATTCACAACAGTCAAAAGGTGGAAACAACCCAACTGTTCATCAATAGATGAATGGATAAACAAAACGTAGTATATACATACAATAGAATCTTACTCAGCCTTAAAATGGAGAAGGAAATGGCAACCCACTCCAGTATTCTCGCCTGGAGAATCCCGCGGACAGAGGAGCCCAGTGGGCTGCTCTCCATAGGGTCGCACAGAGTTGGACACGACTGAAGCAACTTAGCATGCATGCATGCATTGGAGAAGGAAATGGCAACCCACTCCAGTATTCTTGCCTGGAGAATCCCAGGGACGGGGGAGCCTGGTGGGCCACCATCTATGGGGTCGCACAGAGTCGGACATGACTGAAGTGACTTAGCAGCAGCAGCCTTAAAAAGGAAGGAAATTCTGACACATGCTACAACATAGATAAACTTTGATGACACTGCACTAAATGAAACAAGCCAAGCACAAAAGGACAAACGATGCATCATTCCACTTATATGAGGTACCTAGAGTAGTTCAATTCCTAGAGATAGATAGAAAGCAGAATGGTGGTTGCCCAGGGCTGAGAGGAAGGGAATGAATGATGAATAATTATTTAATGCACACAGAGTTTCAGTTTTCTAAGACAAGAAGAATTTTAGAGATGAATGGTAGTGATGATTGTAGAACAATGTGAATATATTAATACTTAATGCTACTGAACTGTACATGTAAACATTTTATCATAGTAAAGAACATACCTAAATTTTGAAAGCTGGAAAAAAAGTTTCACCATTCAAACTTGAGGAGTTTGAACATACATATGTAAGCAAGCTAGCCATACACTCTCTACTCCTGTGATGTATGTATGCTGAGAGTGATGATGCTCAAGCTTCTATAAGTACAAGATAAAGGCATCAGACAAATGATCAAATCCCTTAAGAATGTTGTGAATAAATAGATAATACTAGATTTAGAACAAGAAATAAAAATAATGATGTTATTATAAATAATTATAAATAATACAATGAAACACATTTGCGAATGCCAATTCATTCCTGTGTTTCACACTGCACTAGAATCAAGACCTCACCCTTCTAAATTCTGTATTTACTAAAGCCATTAAATAAGTGTTAGTCACTTAGTCGTGTCTGACTCTTTGCGACCCCATGGACTGTAACCCACCAGGATCCTCTGTCCATGGAATTCTCCAGGCAAGAATACTGTACTTGGTAGCCATTTCCTTCTCCAGGGGAGCTTCCAGACCCAGGGATTGAACCCCGGTCTCCTGCATTGCAGGCAGATTTTTTACTGTCCAAGCCACCAGGGAAGCTCTTTACTAGCCATTAGCCCTTATCAGAGCAAAAGAAGGAAGCATGTGCAGTTACTTTAAATGTAACTCATTGAGTTTAACTATGTATACTATAAATAAACTCATATTTTGTCAGTTATTAATGCCAGTAAATATATAGGCTCATAGGTAAATAACAGCAAGGGTAATTCTAACAAAAGCTAAGTGTCTGCATTTTTAAATCTTTCAATAACATTAACATGTGCCTCCTTAAACTTCTATGTTGTACATGCATCTGCCTGTCTGATACAATCAACATTAAGAAAAAGACCTGCTAAATACCGAGTAGGTGAAATTTTTCTTCCATAAATCATGACTTCAAATGTGTTGTCACAATTCTCAAAAGTCCAATTAATTAAAATCCAAGTAACAGTTGGTTTTGCTCAACAACTGCCTGGCCTAGCAGTCCTATGAAAGATGGCCACCCCTATAATCTTACTAATACCTCTAGGCTGTCAGTGTGTCATGGCCCGAGCATGAAATCTAGCTTGACAGATAATGGAAATGAGCTATTAACACAAACCAACCTATGCTCAGACCATGTTTTAGTATTTTATATGTGTTTATTTGGCATAACATTACAACTTTTCTCCAGACTGTCTTGGAGCAAACCCATTCTGAAAACTATTTCTCTTTTGTAAAAAAAATTTTTAATACTGAGAAGTTTCTTAATTCCATATCCTCCAACCCTCCTCACTCCACCCCACATGCTCAGCAAAAGTTTCTAAAAGTTATTTAGCTCTCTAATCTTTAGGCTGTTTCAACTCTGGCCTTTTGAAACAGCCCATAGTGATAATGAAATGCATAAAGGAATGAGAAAGAGAATCCAATTACATCTACCTGCATAGCTCAGCTGCACACCAAGTAACAATAAACAGGCATTCTTAAGTCACAGCATTTCACTGGAAATGGGGCAGAACTTGTGTATTTTAACAACTTTTTACAACTAGCAACCACTATAGCATTTATTTTACTTTCTCAAAGAAAACCAGAGAAGGTTCATAATTTAAACTAAAGGGTCTTTCAGCCTTGGAGACAAAAAGCACTTCTGCTTAGCACCTGAGTAATAATGTGAGATGTGTACAGGTGAATTAAGAAGACTAGACTCAAAGATAGTTTGTCTTTGGTCAGTCTGAAGCACATGACTCTTTTCCAGCCCTGCAATCATTTATTATTCAGCAAAGAAAAACTGGGTTTTTGCTCCATAAACACAGTGGTGGTCCTCAGCTTATGATGATTTACCATGTCTGCTCTGAAATGCATGACACAGACTGTTCCAGAAAGGTCTCTCTCATATACAGACACACACATCTGATGGTATTTCAGGTCTGATTTACTTTTGTGCCACTAAAGCCAGAGTTTTGGTCACCTGCACACATTTTCCCTCTCAAATGTGACACTCAAAACAAATTTTAGGGTGTACTTTATTTTAAACGATATATATGTGAACATACACAGCAAAAGCATCTCAGGTTTTATTGGGTTAGTAACCTGAGATTCATTTTTCCTTTTAGAAGGGACTATTTTTAAGACTTAGAAGCACTGCACCCAAAACACATTTTAGGCATTACTCTATTTTAAATGATGTGTATGTGGAAATAAATAGCAAATGCTTCTCAGGGAACTAGTTGGATTAGTAACTAGATATTTATTTTTACTCTAAGAAGGGACCATCATTACTCTGAAGTATGAATATTTTATAAGAGCACAGAAAAATATATAGTATTAATAAGAAAGAGCTTTAACTCTGATGGAAGTTTGGACGCATCGCTTTAGAAATGCCAGTTCCTAAGTGGGCAATCATGACTTTAAATCAACATCATACATACATTCAACTATATACACAGTTATAAGTACTGCCTTATGTATGACATATGTAGGTGTGTAGAATATCTAAGTCATAGTCTCCAGTTTGTTAAAATTGCCACCCTAATTAGTTGGTATAATAATACAAGTCAGAAAACAATAATTTTTTAAAATTAGCTATACACATATAGATTTATATACTTTCCTAAGATATTTACAGAAGCATGAGTTCTGACGCTAAATTAGAATATGAATGGATTCAGTTACCCCTCAGCAGGGGTAAGTTACAAACCCAACACAGAGTCTCGCATAAATGACAGTTTGCACTCAAAGAAAACTGTTCATAGTGAAAAACAGAAAAGAGGTAGGAGAAAAGCCTAGTAAGCAATAATTTAATGAAAACTCCTTGAAGATAATGGCAGTAACTAGATACCTAGAAGCATATAATAAAACAGCAAACATTGAGAAGCAGAAAAAGTTACTCTCTGGTACCAAATAATGATGAAATGTTTGTCTTTCTAATGCTCTGAGTCTACAGCTGTGCAGCCAAATATGAGAGCCACTAGGCCGAAGTGGCAACTGAGAATGTGAAATACGGCTAGTCTGAGCTGAGATGCACTGTGACTGTAGAATACACATAGATTTCAAAGATTCAGTACTAAAAACATAATGTAAAATCTCATTTATGTTTTTAATGGATTCCATGTTGATAGGTTAATGTTTTAAATTAATTACATTAAATAATATAACCAATTTCATCAATTTCTTTCGACTTTTTAAAAATGTGGCTACTCAGGACTTCCCTGCTCATCCAGCAGTTAGGATTCACCTTCCAGAGCAGGGGACAGAGGTTCGATCTCTGGTTGGAGAGCTAAGATCCCTACACATTGCACGGCAGAACAGACCCAGTGTGGACAAAATAAAAGTAAATAAATAAAATTTTTTTTTTAGAATGTGGCTATTCAAAAATTTGAACTTACATATGTGGTTTGCAACACCTGATCTAAAGGATAAAGTTACAAAATGTGAATATTGGCTGAAAAATTACAAGTCACCTAGTTCAAATCCCCATATTTTACAAACAAGAAAACCAAGGCTTAGATAAAGTGATGGGTTCTGGTTAAGTCCAGATTGAGCTGTAGATTCTTTCACAGGCCAGCATTCTCTTCATAAGAGTATCACGAAGAAGAGAGAACAACTCGACTTGTCTCTCAATCAAAAGTACTTTTACACAGGTTCAAAACTCTTCTCTCATTTTTTGAGCTGTGATATAAGAACTTTAAATTATACTTACCCTAAGACATGCCTTTTATGTACAATTAACATTATTAGTATGCATTTCACTGAAGATTTTTAATTCACATCATAAATTAACAAATTAATTAGAAGATGAACAAGTTTGTAAGCCAAACCAATTAAAAATATGCTTTAAACTTGTCTTTAAAGCACAATGAATATTATGTCAGGGGATTCCCAGATGACTCAGTGGTAAAGAATCTACCCACCATTGCAGAGACACAGGAAGCATAAGAGATACAGGTTCAATCCCTGGGTCGGGAAGATCCCCTGGAGAAGGGCATGGCAACCCACTCCAGTATTCTTGTCTGGAGAATTCCATGGACACAGGAGCCTGGCAGGGGGTCACAATGAGTCAGACATGACTGAAGTGACTGAACATGTACACACGCACCCTTGCCCCCCTAACATCCCTCCAGGCCACAACCCATACAAAGGGCCTTCTCTTTTCCACAGTCACTCCCATATTTAGGAGATAATTTTTTTTTAATCTTAATAAAACAATTTTTATTTATGGCTATTACCATGATACCAAGTTTATATATTAAAGTCTATTTCTAGATTCCAATGTCCTGAGAGTCTGAAGTTGAGCTGAAATGGTAAGTGGAAGACGGGATAGGCTAGAAATCTCCATTTGCCCCTCCCTTTCCAAATCTGAGCCTACAGATATTACCCTTCAACAGGGTTTGAGGCATTTTCAAAATGGGCAATAAATAGCACTAATTTAAAAAAAAATAATTGGAGGGAAGGTTCTGTACCCAATATGTGGAAGGAAAGTCTGGGCTAAATACAGTCAACAGTTTTCTTTTCTGACATATTAGAGATTTTACCATGCTAAAGTATAACCCAACTCTCCAAGAGAGGGATATAGTATACAGAGTTCTCCAAATGTATTTAAACCATGTAAATCCTATTCTCAGAGAACATCTTGAGAGACTAGCATCCCACAGAATGCATTTGGGGAAACCCTGGACCATGGAATTTGCTGCAAGATACTTTACAAAATCACATATCCCCCTTAACTTTTGTATTATTGCTGAATAACTACCATTTCTTTTATCAATTCATTTATCCAATAACTTTTATTAGCTTGTTATGGATTGATTTATATCCCCCTCCAAATTCATATATTGAAGCCTAATCCCCAATGCGATCATATTTGGAGACAAGGCCATTAAGAAGTTGTTGCTGTTGTTCAGTCACTCAGTCATGTCCGACTCTTTTATGACCTTGTGGACTGTAGTCCACCAGGCTCCTCTGACCATGGGATTTCCCAGGCAAGAATACAGGAGTGGGTTGCCATTTCCTTCTCCAGAGGATCTTACCCACCCCACACCTCAACAGCTCTCCAAAAGACCAAACACTAGGCTCCATATCCTAACACCAAGATTTCCTCCACCATGGTTGCTGAAATCACATTGTTGATACTCTCTGCCTTGACTCTACAAAATAAAAAAAAAAGGAAACCTGAAGCCAACCACATCTATCCACACCCTACAGATGCAGCCTTCTCTATCTGTCTCAAGGACAAGGTTTTGGTAACCAAGTCACACACTATGAACTATGTCCTTCTTTAAAATTACACAAAAAGAGAAATAATTTGACTGATCTCTTGTCATCACAAAACAAAGAAACAAAGCAAAGAAACCCCTAGTAGTTACCAAGATGAATAGCCTACTTTTAAGGAATCAATAATGGTGTTCCAAAACATGGTGTAAACAACATAGTAACTTAAAATAGTGATAACATTCAAAAATATATAACTTAGGAAATTTGGGGACTACTGATTAGTTACACTATTTCTACCACTTTTTCCACTGCACTGTTCTGAATCCCTGCAACTCTCTGCCTCTCAATGCCAAGCTCCTTAATAACCAATGCATAGAGCTTGTCAATTCCTCTAGTTATGAGACTGGAGCAAATAAAAGAAATAGGACTTTCCTATATCTACAGACCTACCCATCAGACAGAGTTAATTATTTTGTTTGAATATTTGTGCAGGAAATAGATTTCTTTGCAAAGAATTGTTTTTCAAAAATATAAACAAATAATTAAAATGTATTGTTGTTCAGTCACTCAGTCATGTCTGACTGTTTGCAACCCATGGACTGCAGCAGAAAATGTATTAGGTTGGTCCAAAAGTAATCCCGGTATCAAACCATGAATTTTAAGTTATTATAAATAGACTAAAGCCATCTTTATTAATCAAAATAGGAACCATTAAAATCAACACATTTTTGCCAACAAGAAATAAGTTGGTTTATTCCTGTAACATAAAAATCCATGCTTTAGGATTCAATAAACTCTTGGAAAGTTCATCCCTCTGGTTGTGGAAGCATTTTCCACATCTTCTGGTTGTGGAAGGATTTTCCCTGCAACATGTTGTCGAGACACTTGAAGAAGTGGTAGACGGCTGGCAAAAGCTCACGTGAATACGGCAGATGAGACAAAACTTTGTCGCTCAACTGGTTCAGCTTTTGCTGTGAACTTTTTGGTTGTGGAACATGCACTCTGACGTTGTCATGGGGAAGAACTGGGCCCTTTCTGTTGACCAATGCCAGTTGCAGGCATTGAAATTTTTGGTGCATCCCATTGATTTGCTGAGCATACTTCTCAGAGGTAATGGTTTTGCCAGGATTCAGAAAGCTGTAGTGGGGTAGTCCTAAGATGGCGGAGGAATAGGACAGGGAGATCACTTTCTCCCTAACAAATTCACTGAAAGAACATTTGAACGCTGAGTAAATTCCACAAAACAACTTCTGAATGCTGGCAGAGGACATCAGGCACCCAGAAAGGCAGCCCATTGTCTTCGAAAGGAAGTAGGACAAAACATAAAAGATAAAAAGAGAGGCAAGAGTTAGGGATGGAAATCCATCCCGGGAAGGGAGTCTTAAAAGAGAAGTTTCCAAACACCAGGAAATACTCTCACTGGCGGGTCTGTGGGGAGTTTTGGAATCTCAGAGGGAAATATAACCGGGAGGAAAAATAAATTAAATAAATAAAACTCACAGATTACGCGCCTAACGGCAACTCCTAGTACTCACATCCACCACCAGCAAGCAGGGGCTGAACAGGGAGGCGCAGGCTGCTTTGATTAGGGTAAGGACCAGGCCTGAATGCCCTAAGGGCAATCTGAGGGAACTAAGGTGAGATGGCAACCCAAACTGGGGGGTAGCCAGGGAGAGACAGAAAGCTGTAGTGGTCAGACACCACCAAACGGTGACCATGACCTTTTCTTGGTGCAAGTTTGGCTTTGGGAAGTGCTCTGGAGCTTCTTCTTGGTTCAGCCACTGAGTTGGTCATTGCTGGTTGTCATATAAAATCTACTTTCTGTTTCATGATACAATCTGATTAAGAAATGGTTTGTTGTTGCTGAAGAGAAGATGACACTTCAAAGTGATGGGTCTTTTGATTTGTGGTCAGCTCATGAGGCACTCACTATCGAGCTTTTTCACCTTTTCAGTTTGCTTCAAATGCTGAACAACCACAGAATGGCTGACGCTGAGTTCTTCGGCAACTTCTCATGTAGTCATAAGAGGATCAGCTACGATGATGGCACTCAAATTGGTCATTATCAGCTTCTGATGCCCAGCACTCTGCTCTTCATCTTCAAGGCTCTCTTCTCCTTTGCTAAACTTCTTAAAAAGCTGCTGCACTGTATGTTTGTTAGCAGTTCCTGGGCCAAATGTGTTGTTGATGTTGTCAGCTGTCTCCACTGCTTTATGATCCATTTTGAAGTCGGATAAGAAAATTGCTCGAATTTGCTTTTTGTCTAACATCATTTCCATAGTCCAAAATAAATATGATAAACAACGAGTAATAAGTCATTAGCAAAAAAAATAAAGCAAGAAATGCACATTAAAATATGATGTATAAACTAACCACATTTATTAAGAATGTATTCCAATATTAAGCAGCACATTTCAAGATGCACAAACTGCAATTACGCTTACACCAGCCTAACAGTAATATTCAAACAAGTCAATCGGCATTAAAATGATTTAGCTTAGATTTGACAATCCTTCTTGAAAAAGTCACTTATCCTCTCTGAGCCTGCTCCCTCAAACTCAAAATGAAAGGAAAAGTTTATTTGATCTCTAAAATACTCCCAAATGCCATTACTGAATAAAAAATGATTTCTTGAAAAACAATTAAGAGCTAACTTTAGAACTCCATTCCTTTTATATTTTGCAGTGCTAAATTTTAGCCAACTCATGATCCTCTAAGAAAACAGGCTAGCTCTACTTATAGCCATTGCAAAACTATCCAGTTGAGCTGGTTTTTACTTAAATAGCAAGAAAAAGCAAAATAATCTGTATGCTTCTACTTTCTGTCTAGGCATAGAGACAAGGCCAATCTCTTGAAGGAATGAGTATGAGATTTGTGCAAGCTAATTATGTGTGTGCTTGTATAAAATTGGCTAATATATTTTTGTATATTATTGTACATACTCATATTGCTTTAAAATACTCTCCTTTGTGATTGCATGAGAATTGGCGATTTGGTATCAATGCAGACCAAGTAAAATTATTACATTCAGGACACATTAACTGCTCTTAACCCCTGTTCTGTCCAATGTTCTGTACTGGACATGCCCAGGACTCAGAGAAGTAGGTATGGGGCCTGGCCCTTCTGTTTGGGCATTTACTACCTGCACAAACCAAGGCTGTGGACGTAAGACTCGTAACCATGAGGTTGTGTCTCCAGAGTTCTGCCACCGGTGCAGATCACAGTGAGCAAAACTCCTAGCTTTTCAGATAAGTGGTAGGTGTTAGGAAATCTCATCCAATTCAGTGGTTCTTTATCAGTGAAGCATATAAATCTGGAGTGTTTATAATTATAGTGGAAGCACAAACATATCCAGTTATTTATAAAACTATATCTCACTGAAACGGACATTGGTCCATGCTACAGAATTTTCTGTCTCTGACATGGAACCAGGGTCAATTTTGTGATAAAGTATGGTTGACAACCATGAGTTCACAAAAAGGACAAGAAAAGGAACACTTGACAAAGCTTATACAATGATGACTCTGTCTCTTTTGAATTGCCCATGAGGACACTTTACACTCTTTGAAACTAATTATCTTTTCAGATTCTCTTGCCATTTGAAAAATAATATTTCTGGATTTACTAGCTTCTAACTATTGTCAGGATTTGGACAATAGGTAAACCTAAGCAAAAGCTAACCTCAAATATTGCCCAAATGGTTCTTAAATGACCAGACTTCACAAACCAAGAAATTTTTTTAAAAAAAAATTTAAGGAATAACTGAGTTGCCAAGTTTTTACTTTGCCAAGCAAGAAAAACTTTTAATTACCATCACCAACTCTTACCATTATGTCAAAAAAAGAAAGGACATTTTAATAGCACAGAAGTAGAAAGGACAGAATCTTAAAAATGACAGTTCCTTAAACTGATTAAAATTAATTATGAAGATGTATTCTTTACTTTTCTTATTTCACACAAACCAACAAAGAATTGGCATGCTTTTAGGAAAAAATTATTTGGGAATCACTGGTTTATATTGTAAAGCCTTTCCTTATTTCTACTCTATCAGGGTATTTTCTTTCTCCATTTCCCTTAAGAACGTGCTTATGTTAGTTCTATTATATTAAAAGAAGCAATCATACTATAGTATATGGTAATAGTTGTTACACTGTAATATATGGTTGTTCATTTCTGTGTGTTCCACTAGATAAGATTAAGAATCATTTTATTCATCTTCTGACTTCAATTCACATTCTGGATGTCTTTTTATAAATGAACAAATGAGTGAGTGAATGAAAAAGAGAATAAACCAGTAAAGGAATAAACAAATGAATGGATGAAAGTCAGGCACACCAAAGACACTTTCTCAGTTCCATGGGTTAGCCTGTTTTTGCCTACTAGGGAAATAGATGGCTGAGAGATCCTGCTATTTCCCACATCACTGAGAGAGCAATCTTGATCTGCCATTGTGGAGGTATAGCACAGTTCCACTCAAACACACAGAATCAATTCAGGGCTTTGATTACAATCTTTGGGGTTTTCCAGAGATTTCACCAGGTAAGACTTTGTATTCTGGAATCCCACAGAATGCTTCACTGGTTACATACACCCTAAGCAGAGGAATCCTGCAAAAGCTTTGTTTTGCTCATGCTTTAGATAGTCTTGCTTCAAGTACAATGAATGCAGGGTAAACTTGAACCAAAAAAAAAAGAATCACAGTAGAATGAACAACTATCTTCTTCTTTTCAGTTCCTGGCAGTACAGCTATTGAAGCAGGAAACAGTATATCAACTTTTTTTTTGGGGGGGGAAAGGGTGTCTATTATTTTACATTCTTAAAGATTCCTATATTTATATGTATCCATGACTATTATTATCTCTGTGGACAAATTTCTTGAAAGGTGGAATTGTTTTCTGAATTTTATTACTATATATCACATACCACTGTTCCCTAAATAAAAAGTAAAATTTTTACGTGGTGGTTTAATCACTAAGTCGTGTCTGACTCTTGCGATGCCAAGGACTGTAGCCTGCCAGGCTCCTCTGTCCATGGGATTCTCCAGACAAGAATACTGGAGTGCATTGCCATTTCCTTCTCCAGGGGATCTTCTCAACCCAGGGATCGAACCCAAGTCTCCTGCATTGCAGGCACATTCTTTACAGACTGAGTTACAAGGGAAGACTCAGTAACAATAAGTGACATCAGCATTAGAAGCAAATCATAAACCAAAGAAGTATAGATCTCATAAACTTTCACCAATTTTCAGATATTTAGAGTTCAAACAGACAATTGTTGGGAAGTCTGTGCTTTTTCTGTGTTTTACACAATAAAGTCTGTGTTTTACAAAATAAAATGTAAAAACAAAACAAAAAACAGTGATTCCTTAACATCATAACAATAAATCCTAAAAAGACAAATCCCCAAAGCATGATACAAACAAATCCCATTTTTATCTAGTATGCAGGGCTGGGGTCTTGGAAAAAAAGACTACACCTTCTAGAGTTTAGGCTTAGTCTACAAGTTGTCATGTTTCAGGTATGAAAAATGGGATATTCAAGAAGACTTCTCTCAAATGGCTGGGTATTTACAGAACATTTAGATCTGGTTACTCATCTATCATCAAGCTGTGGCCACCCAGTCTTCTCTGAATCCTTCAGCAGTGTTGTGGAATTTGATTTTTATCATTTTGCTATTCTATCTCCACCTCTACTTATTTACTTTTGAAGTATCAATTGCCCGCATTATGGTCCATGTCTAAACACTGCTTTTGGTTATCAGGGGTTGAATGTCAGAAAATATTTGGTTAATGATAAATGACATACTACATATAAGCTATTGCTAATCAGCAATGTGCTTGAACTTTAAGAGGTTTCTTAATCATCAACTCTTGAATTTAATATAAATACAGTGGGATACTTTTGGGCTACTTTGTGTAAATGGAAGGCTGGGCTAAATAACAAAGATTGCATTAGAATTTCTATTTTGTAACCCATAAAGTTTGTAACATGAAAAGAGCATAAATGGCATGCAAAATCAAGTTGGAAACCTTAAAGTATATATAAAGTTAGGGATATGGAATACCAATGAAAAATCAAAACAGAACAAAATGGGATATAAAAGTTTATAAGTGGTTAGCTCCAAACTGAAAAATATAAATCCATGCCTGCTAAAATTAATATTCAATAGATGGCAAAATGAACAGAGGTGAAAACTTCTGAATAATTTTCTCTTTGTTTTGCAAGCAAATGGCTAGAAGTGTCCTTTACCACCAGAGTAGAGGACACTTCACTATTAGCACCAAGTTTTTGGCATAAAATTTTTCTCAGCATAATACCACATATTTCAAATATTATGATTTATATTAAATAGGAAAAGGGTATACATATCATTTTTTAAATTATCACCATAAGAAAGAAACATTCAAAAATATTTATTTATTGTTTATGTATTTTAGCCGCTCTCCTGGTTAAGAAATAAAACCTACTAGATATTTAACAGGCACTGTGAAGAAAGAAAATAAATTATGACTTGCCTGATTTTCCAACTGTCTACTGAACATCTTCATATGAGATAATCTGTTTGTCAAATAACATTTTAACTTCATTTAGCATCCACATTTTGTTAGAGACTGGGGATTCAAAGATACATATACTATGATTCTGTAGATCCAGATTATCATACTGGTGTCCAGAAATGAACTTGGCGTTTCACCCCTTCTAAACCTGCCCCCATTTTTACTGAATTTCCTAGTCCTCAGCTGAAATCTGAAAGTTGATCTTGATGCATCAGTTCCCTAAACATGTCTCTGACCCTCGAATGTGGTATTTCTGCCTCATATTTCATGAAATATTTCATGATATTTCACCCTCTTTCTCATATTTCCACTCCACTGCCCCCCTCTTTACATGTTCTTTCACAGGAATTCTTTCCCACTCATCAAACCAGTCTCCTCACCTTTGTTCTCTTTATCCTCCACCCCATTCTGGAGGCTCAGCAATAAAGAATCTACCTGCCAATGTAGGAGATGCAGGAAACACGAGTTCGAACCCTGGGTTAGGAAGACCCCCTTGGGAAAGAAATGGCAACCCACTCCAGTATTCTTGCCTGGGAAATCCCATGGACAAAGGAGCCTGGCGGGCTACAGTCCATGGAGTTGGAAAGAGTAGGTCATGACTTAGTGGCTAAACAATAGCCACCACCACTCTGGAGAGTGCTTTTCTAAGCACAGTGCTAATCAAGTTTGTTTCTGCTAAAGACTTTGAATTCCTCCCCACTGACTAAGGAAGAAGGCCTGAAATCTTCAGTTGGCCTCTCAAGGTCCTTGGTGATCTGGTCCCACCTTCTGTTTCCATCATTCTTTGGTTCCTTCACTTCTCCCTCCCTTCCTTTCCTCTGTACATTTCTTCATTTTCCTTGTGCCTATTGTGGCTTTCCTGTTCTCTGGAGGTACAAATTCTAGGCAACCTTTAAAGCCTACCTCAAATACTGCCATTTCTAGGAAGTTTTTCCAGAGCCCTCCAGAAAGCACTAATGGTCATTCCTGCATCTTCACCTCCCAGTGCTATCAGCAACGATCTAAGGATGTATATCACGTTCTACCTTATATGTGAAGCATTTCCACACCTGTTTTATTTACTCTACTGCTTTTTAAACCATTGGAAGTTCCTTGTCTGATGCATTTTTGCCTCCTCCTAAAAACCTGGCCCAGGATAGGCTTTAGGAATATTTACTGAATAAAGTGAATAAATGAAAGAATGAACAAATGAGCAAACAAACTAAAAGTGACTAAAGATGGTCATGGTAAAATTAACTTGAAAGGTGCAACCATCAAGAAAAAAGAATGTACAGCATTGCTCAAGAGGTTATAATAACTAGTATAATGGCTGATATCATGAAAGAAATAATTTATGCTAAGTACTTAGAAAATTTTCCCAAAGGGATTATTTTTGTATAGTGATAATTTCCTACTTAGTGGTGAAAGGAAATTATCACTTGGATTGATACTAAAAAAGTTTTTCCTATTTTTTACTCTAATTCTGTTTCTATCCATATGGGAAAGGGCACCAGGGGGACAAGTCTATGCTGTCATTCAAATGGCCTGGTTGACTTGTTGGTCTCGTGATTTTATCTACAGGCACTCTCGGTAGCAACCCATTAATCATGGGAATTTTAACTGTGGACACATTAGAGATGACAAACAGATTAAGATGTATGATAAATGTGTTAAAAATCTTCTCTGCCTAATTTTTCACATTTACTCATCAAAAATTTCACCTTTGGTAATGAATACTTAGGCTTAAGATAGTTTCTTAAAAGAGAATAATCCATCTTGTGGAATGATATCTGTGAAAGAACTTAAGAACTATTGCCTGTGAGGGGGTGGGACATAGAAAACAGTTTCACCAAAAAAAGGGAGAAGGGACTGTTCAAATCCCAGCCTGGTCCTACCCTTTGGTGCTGGTCAATAAACTTGGTACCAGATATACACAAAACATTCCATTCAACATTATGTCAACCTTCAGCAAAAAGGTCATCCATCACTGTACATTAATGTTCTGAGCACCTGTAAAATCCAATGTGCATTCTTTCAGGCCATTTTTTTTTCAACTGTGTGTCTGTCAGAGATACCCCCCACCATATACATATTATTTATGTTGGGAGTAGCTTTCTAAATGTCACCCAAATGAATTAGTATCACGCTGAGCCTCAGAGTTAAGAGAGTCGCCATGTGCATTTATGTGTTTTCTCTCCCAGAATACTGACACATTTATATCCCTGCCCCGTCTGCTCTGGCTTTGGCAGGGATGCATAGTACAAGCAGTTTATTTTACTATGACATGGTGACAAAATAGAACTTTATTTATGTGAAGCTGGTTAAAAATGCCCTGGCCGAAAAAATATGACACCAGTTAAGGAAATCTAATAAAACCCCTTGTAGCAATGGTGTCAAGGGTAGAGTTTTATTTGGAACTTAATGAGGTTAGCAATGCATACTGTACCTTACTGTGTCTACCAAATAACATTAGGCTAATGTTGCCAATTTCTTTTTAAGCAGTCCAATCTCTGTTAATTTAGTCAGCCACTTTTAGTTCCCTAGCATCCCCTCATTCATTCATTCTTTCAACAAAGAAAATATTTATCATGCACCTATTTTATGTAGCTAGAGAGGAATTACGTTAGTTTTTTTAAAAATATGGAATCTCAAACCATTTTTATTGATATTTATGTGTTCTCTAAGGGTCTCAGCTGAAGTAAGTCACTAATCACAGGGATATCCGCTGAGGCTGAAAGTAAAAAAGCTCTGAAACTTATCAAATTTTTGTGCTAAATGCCGATCATCTAACAATTATTTTTTGAGTGGCCAAAAACAGACATCTTCACTTACAGATCATGCCACACGGTTTGGTCATGGACATGAGCAACACGTACAAATAACGCAAAAAAAAAAAAAATTATTAGGTACCTCTAAGTTCATGACTCTGTATGCATACAAATAGAAATGAAATAAACATTTTCATCCAAATTTCTGTTGTTTTTGAAGGGCACTACAGTGAAAGGCTGCATGCATAGTCAAATGATGCTATTAACTGCTTGAAGCATTTCTGGCTCTTGTCTTGGATTTGGCCATCAGATACCCTTTTCAGTCACTAGAGAAAGTCCATCTTATTATTTGAGAAACAGGGACACTCTTCTATGGTCATCCCCCTCCCTCTTTTCTCCTCTTATTTCTTGCTTCCTCCTCATTCCCAGGCATGCTGCTGATGCTGGCAGAGATCCAGAACTCAAAGAAGGGCAGCAACCTGCAGAGGCCCTTGGGAATAAGAGGAGCCTTCTTCAGTGTTCACTGGGATGCCTATGGGAAGTGTTCAAAACTGATGCAGGGGGTGAACCAGGCTGACTGTGGCTGGATCCTGAGTTCCCATCCTAGTTCAGTCACTAATATGCTACTTTAATAAGGGAACACTTTAATGGATTTTAAGTTCCTCACAAGATAAGGTGGTTGGATATGGCAATGGGGGTACCACAGGTAATCTTTACAGATCCTTCCTGCTCCACAAGTCTATGCCCCACTCCCGGACAACCACCAACAGTCAGGAAGCATCCTGCATTAGCCCCAACTAAAATTACATAAAACTTCCAAATCTCAGAAACCAATCACATTGCCTGAACAAAATTTAACTTTGATTGAGATTTCAAACGCAGATGCCAGTATAAATACCCACTGAAACAGCATATTTCTGTTGAGAAAAATGTGCCTGCTAATTGATTTCTCTTTCAACATTAATGCATTAAGTTCACTCTAACAATCAGCATTAGAGACTTCTGACCAGGTCAGGAAAAATGGATTTAATATACAGAGCTTGTTCTTTAAGAATGTTCATTTCTATTCAATTTTATGTCTCATTGTTTGTATAGGTAAGAGTATACTCTTTCCACTGGAAGTGATAAAATACAGTATTGACTAACTGGAACATACATAACAGCATCGGTCATGACTGGGTTACATACTATCAGAGAATAAATGAAGAAGATCTTCAGAAATTGCCCTTTAAGGCTCATTTCAGCCAGCCATTAGGCTACTGTCATACACATATATAACTCCTAAGGATAATGCAACTAGGCCATTTCCAGGTGTATGTGCTCAGAACAGCCAAACTGCCAAAACTCCTGCACTGTCCCACTCTGCCTAACTGCCTGGGTGCCACAGGCACAATTGAGTAACCATGCCCACCTTCCTCAGCTCTCCTGCCTGAGATGCAAAACATTCAGAAGCACAGACAACTACAGCTCCGGCAACATTCTATTTAACATTCTGTCTTATGTAATCAGCACACACATTTATTTCAAACAATGAAATTTAAAATAAATCTGAACAAAGTTTCACAATTAGGAAACCATTCAAGAAATTTTCCTTATAGGAATCTCCAAGATTAAAATGCCTTTGAAGTCTTCCTGCAGGTATGTTTCATTATGATCCTTTATGCAATGAACACCCAGCACTAGTTCAGAGACAATCTTCCTGACATTGGCGATATTGAGTCATTAAGTGTGCCCTGTGGAAACTAGCCTTGTTACTAGGTGTTGAGGCCTTACCCAGATATGGGAGACTGACAATCTCCGCCCACATGACACTGCCAGACTCACACACGCATGTGCACAGGCACGTACGCACGCACACGTGTACAAAGGAGCCAGAGGGAGGACACAGAGTGAAGCCACTTGGTTTTCCAGAGTTTACACAGGGCTGCCACACCAACGAATCAGAATGGAGTGGAAAGAGCCAAACCCACCTGAAGGACGCCCCCAGAGACAAGACCACACTCCAAAACTGTCTTTTGCAAGCTTCTCGGTAGATTTGATAACACACTGCTTCAGGCTTCTTTGTCTAAACTTTCTTGCTAGACGGTGCATATTGACCCCCAAAATTCTTAGGTTACCAATAAATAAATGAACCTGCCACACATAAACATGGAATGGGGGAAACACTGTCATGTATTTCTTGTGGTTGCTTTGACTATAAGTTGAAAATGTCTTACGAGGGTGTTCAGAGTGTGTGGCATGAGTTTAAGGCTTCATTTTGCTGTTAGTCAGTATTGCTGTGGCAACAGATGTGCCCCACTCTTCTGGGGCACACAGCATGAGGGCAGTGGACTTGCAGGAGCAAGCAGTGTAGGAGCTTGTACTCCTCCCTTCCTCTCCTCCATCAAGAATCCTATGATGAAGTGAGGGCAAGTGGAGTTGACTGATTTAATTGCTAGATCCCAAGCCCTTTGTACCTGATCCTACTCACTGAAACCAGGACATTCTTCTCTTTACTGTCTCTAAAAACAAATCCCAAGAAATGTCTTTAAGTGTTCTAATTCCCTGTAATTCCCCACTGACCGCAGGTGGAGGAGGTGATGTTTCACCTGCTTTTACAACCTGAGAAAAAGGTATCTGAACACGAGCATTGCCAATTTTGCCTATGTTTCTAAGGCCTTTAGAAAAGAAAGCTCTCCACAAAGCCAAAGAGATGGAGAAGAAAGGGCACAGGCCACCAGCTGAACTGAAACACCTATAGAAAACAATGAAAGGAAAGAAGGGCAACCCAATTTTTGGCTCATTTCCACCTTCACCTCTTTGTTTGAATTTCCTAAATCTGGATTGCACAATTTAGATCCCAATTCCTCAGTCTGATCCCAGTAAACATATCAACTCATGATGGATGTTCCAGTACTTATTTAGAAATAATTTAATCAGTGACCAAGAAGCAGTCTTAACATCTATCTTTTCTTAGAATATTAAAAGAGAAGGCAGCACTTTGGAAAGATCATTGAACTCAGAGCCAGAGGAAATGGATTTGAGTCCTTCTTGGCCACATGCTGATCATAAAATGTAAAGCAGGTCACGTAAGCTCTCTAGCTGTGAGGTTCTCCATCTCTCCAATTTGGGCAAGAGTTCACTTCCTGCTTCTCTGCAGACTGTTCAGAGCATTAATGAGATGAGGTGGGTATGAAACCCACAAAAGCCTAATGTGGAGAGGTTCATGGATGTCTTTTTTTCTCTTAATTTAAATGGGAAAATGGGGATCTATTCATTTAATCCAAAATACACAAAGCTATTTATACAACCAAGATCTATTTTCACTGGCTAATTAATGTCATCCCTATTTCTAGTCTTGTGAATCTTATTCCTATCTAATTCCACCTTTTTCATTTCAGTACTTTGACCACTTATCCACACACAGACATTTGTTTGTGACTGAAAAAGCCATATGGAGGACTTCCCTGGTGGTCCAATGGCAAAGACTCTGAGCTCCTGATGCAGGGGGCCAGGATTCAGTACTGGTTGGGGATCTAGATCCCATATACTGCAACTAAAAAAGATCCTGCATGCCTCAACAAAGATCAAAGATCCCATGTGTAGCAACTAAGACCCAGAGCAGCTAAATAGATATTTTAAAAAAAAATAGGCAAAGGAAAAATAAAATAAAGTTACGTGGAATTTCTAGGATAACAATGGTGAATAAGCCAGGATTGAGAAAATCTGTTTTCAAAAAAACAGAACTAGATTTTCATATTCAGGGCTTCCTGTGATAAAGAGTAGAGGGAGAAGAGGATAGGTAGAGATAATATTAGATAAACTACTATGTTTTTTAAAGCATAAAATATCAATATTTCTATTATTGAGAATGAAAAAAAAGTGAAAGTTAGTTGCACAGTCATGTCTGACTCTGCAATCCCATGGACTTTAGCTTGCCCAGCTCCATGGAATTCTTCAGGCAAGAGTGAGAATGCCTTTCTCATATAAATTTCCTATCTTACAATGCAGATCCTGTGATGTCATGCTCTTACTGTCTCTTTCCTTTTGTGCATTTTCCTCCTTGCCCCAACCTGCCACCTCTGTCCTTTCCTTCCCTCACTCTCTGACCCACTCTCCCTGAATATGGCCTCACCAATATCTGGTTTCTTTGGTGGCCTGTACCTTTCCAATAAATCTCTCTTGAGTGAGAAATGTAGAGCCATGGGCTGCCTTTCTATGCACAGCCTTGCTCAGCAGCACCAAACACAGTTACAGCCAAAACAAGCAAGAAGTCCACAGGAACACCTATCTAAACAGCAGTGGTGATTCCACTCTCCAAGCCACCCCAAGCAAGGAGCCACTCTCATTATATGTAACTCTTGCTTTTTGCCAATCAGAGAAAAGGAAGATTCCACAATAGAGAACACAATGGCCTAATCACAATCTGTTAAGGTGAGGAAGTTTTACACAATGGTTCTCAAACTTTCAGATGCAGAACTATCCGAGTGAGCTTGAAAAAATCCACCCCTGGAAAGTCTGATGCTGAAGGTTTGAGATAAGATAAGGTTTGAGATTACAGCTTTAGTATGCCTTTCCTAGATGTTCTGATAAAGAACATCCAATGGCCACACTTTGAAAAACGTTGCTCTAAGGCTTTGCTGAGAAAGTGACCACTATTATATGAGGCCTGGAAATTTTCTAAGAGGGTCACTTTGGCTCCAGGCCTGGTACTGATCTCTTAACTGTCCTTAGTCTCAGTCTTGACCCACAAGCTCGGGGTCATTCCGCTTCCTACCATCCCCGCCCCAATCCTGATGAGGAACAGAGAGCAGGTGGGCTCTCCAATGGACTCCCAAGCCATAGCTGTGCAGGGGAAGAGCAAACAAAATACAGGTCCTTCCGAGTGATGGAGAAGTGTTTTACAAATGCCTTAGCACACAAATGCTACATAAGAAGTGAAGAGGTGCATCCTCTCTCTGGAGCCGGCAGGTAAGAGGTAGTCCCTGAATCCCTACTCTAAATGCTGATACAGCTGTGAGAGCTCTCTCCAGGACAGACATGTTCCCTCCTTCCTGTATGTCTTAAAACATAATATCCTGTACAAACAATGAAAGAAGGAGAATTAGAGTCCCTGGCCAGGCCATGAACGATGCCATATCTTGGAAGTATTTCAACTCCAGTTCCACAGTCCGGATGTGAGATCTCTTCATCTTTGTCTGGACAATTGCAGCCACTTTCAAGGTGGCTCACTGCCTCCTCTGTCTCTACCACTCGTCCTTTCTCTATTTTTCTATCAAAGTTATTTGTCTCACATAAAAATTGTTACTAGTGTTAATACTTTGCTTCTGGCTATTAGGCTCCATGTTATTCCTTGGTGTAATGTTTTTAAAACACAATCAAATAGCATCAAATTTAAATAAATAGTAGAAATGTACAGAAAATAACCACAAAAAGTAGCGATAGCATATGTTTTATGCAGAAAGGAATCAAATTATTTGAAAGCTGAATTAAAGATCACAGAATACCATGTAGCTGTCCAACCTTTTTAAAATTAATTTATTTTAATTGAAGGAGGTGATGGAATTCCAGTGAGCTATTTCAAATCCCAAAAGATGATGCTGTGAAAGTGCTACACTCAATATGCCAGCAAATTTGGAAAACTCAGCAGTGGCCACAGGACTGGAAAAGGTCAGTTTTCATTCCAAATCCAAAGAAAGGCAATGCCAAAAAATGCTCAAACTACTGCACAATCGCACTCATCTCACACGATAGTAAAGTAATGCTCAAAATTCTGCAAGCCAGGCTTCAGCCATATGTAGACTGTGAACTTCCAGATGTTCAAGCTGATTTTAGAAAAGGCAGAGGAACCAGAGATCAAATTCCCAACATCTGCTGAATCATCAAAAAAGCAAGAGAGTTCCAGAAAAACATCTACTTCTGCTTCATTGACTATGCCAAAGCCTTTGACTGTTTGGATCACAATAAACTGTGGAAAATTCTGAAAGTGATGGGAATAACAGACCACCTGACCTGCCTCTTGAGAAACCTGTATGCAGGTCAGGAAGCAACAGCTAGAACCAGACACGGAACAACAGACCTGTTCCAAATAGGAAAAGGAGTACATCAAGGCTGTATATTACCACCTTGCTTATTTAACTTATATGCAGAGTACATCATGAGAAATGCTAGGCTGGATGAAGCGCAAGCCGGAATCAAGATTGCTGGGAGAAATATCAATAACCTCAGATATGTAGTAGACAACACCACCCTTATGGCAGAAAGTGAAGAACTAAAGAGCCTTTTGATGAAAGTGAAAGAGGAGAGTGAAAAAGTTGACTTAAAGCTCAACATTCAGAAAACTAAGATCATGGCATCCAGTCCCATCACTTCATGGCAAATAGATGGGGAAACAGTGGAAACAATGGCTGACTTTATTTTTCTGGGTTCCAAAATCACTGCAGATGGTGACTGCAGCTATGAAATTAAAAGACACTTACTCCTCAGAAGGAAAGCTATGACCAACCTAGACAGCATATTAAAAAGCAGAGACATTACTTTGTCCAGAAAGGTCCATCTAGTCAAGGCTATGGTTTTTCCAGTAGTCATGTATGGATGTGAGAGCTGGACTGTGAAGAAAGCTGAGCACCCAAGAATTGATGCTTTTGAACTGTGGTGTTGGAGAAGACTCTTGAGAGTTCCCTGGACTGCAAGGAGATCCAACCAGTCCATCCTAAAGGAGGTCATACCTGGGTGTTCATTGGAAGGCCTGATGTTGAAGCTGAAACTCCAATGTTTTGGCCACTTCATGCGAAGAGCTGACTCATTTGAAAAGACTCTGATGTTGGGAAAGATTGAAGGCAGGAGGAGCAGGGGACGACAGAGGATGAGATGGTTAGATGGTATCACCAACTCAGTGGATATAAGTTTGGGTAAACTCCAGGAGTTGGTGATGGACAGGGAGGCCTAGCGTGCTGTGGTTCATGGGGTCGCAGAGTCAGACACGACTGAGTGACTGAACTGAACTGAACTGAATTACTTTACAATATTGTGATGGTTTTGCCACACATCAACATGAATTGGCCATAGGTACACATGTGCCTCTAAGGATGAGTCTCATTTAGGGGTCAGACATAAACACAATGAAACTCATTTCCAAAAATTTATAATTTTACTGCTTCCCTTGATTCTAGGATTTGAGGTGGAGGTAATAGATATGCAGTTTTGACTGAGCCAGAATTTTCTTTCTGTAGCGGGGTACAACTATTAATATGAATAGCAGTAATTTTAGTTTTTGGCAGAAAAGTTATTGTGAGACCTGAGTTGGCAGCCTTCAAGTTTTTATTTTATTATTCCATATTTCTTTTGAGTCATTTAAGAGGTTGAAAGAAAGTCAAAATGTTCCAGAAATATTTTCCTCTTTCTTTTGGTTACAAAATAGGCCCCCTCTCTACCAAAGGTTAGTACATATCCCCCCATAGTATATTAAACTGGTTGAAGAAACAATAAGTGAAAAAGCCATTAAGGTTATTCTATTTTTAAAATTTCCCCCCTTTTCCTGTTTTATTCCCCTAAGTCACACAAAAATGCTGCTTAGATCATGTGAACAGAGGTTATAAAATGGCCCTCCCCAGATTATGGTGATTCTGAACAGCATGTTAGCAAAGAAGGTATTTATGGCTGACAGAGTAATGGGAAAACTTATATCTGAAAATAATAGATTATTCATGCAGGGACCATAATAACTCTATCTGCCTTCGGCACAAAGATACAAGTCCACGTATGGGTCTGTGATCAAAATAAAGAGTTGAATCAATGTGCATGACCAAGCAAGCCATTGTCCCTGGTATTCTGCACCCTCTTGGTTAGAAGGTATGTTTTGACTCTTCACCAGTGGAAAATTGAGCTGCTGCAAACTCTAACCCTGCTGCAAAATGAGCTGCCAAATGTACATGCAAAGAAGTGCATCTATGCCTATTTCAAGCCAGGCCAATCTTGCTTCAACTTTGCAAGCCTGCTCTAAGACTGCCAGGAGCATCTGGTGACCTCTGATTATACAGCACAACCCTAAAGAATCATAGATAGACCATCACCATTTTTTTTGTTTGTGAAGACAGCTGCTAGCTAAAGTGGAGGGACACTCAAAATACTTGGTGAAAAATGGCTTCTCCTGTCTATCAGGATGCTTGCATTCACAATTCCACAATCCTCTTCCACATCTCTCCCTTGAAACCACTTTTAGAAAATGCACTTTTGCTGTTTGTAAGCACTTTTTAGTGCTTTTGTTTTCTAAGACTTCTTATGTAAATATATAATATCCTAGTCTAAATAAATCCATGAAAAACCAAAATGAGTAAATATATTTTTAAATTAATATAGCTTTTCCACCTTCTCATAAATACTAATTATTATAGACTCAAACCAAATACCAATAAAATGTTTCTAAGACTATGCATCTTAATGTATGAATCAATAGCTTGTTTATAATCAGCATATTGAGTATAAGCCAGTGCAGATGAAGCGCTTGGCAACCTTTCGGTGCAGCAAGTTAACCTTTATTCTCTACATTTCTATTACTTTGTTTGCTCAGCAAACCCTTTCTCTGTGGGCTCTACAAAGTGGATCACTTGTGCATGTTCACAAATGCTTATTAATTTAATGGAGTCCACATGACCATTCTCTGGGTGAGAGCCATCACAGAATGCCTCCTTCAAGTGTTAATCTTGAGGGTGGAACAGTCAAGCCCTGGAATCAGGAGCGGCTTTGTAGCTACATTAGAGACTTCTTTTGCAGACTTTGAACAAGTTACTTATATCCATGGGAAGCAGTTTCCTCAGTTATAAAACAGGAAGAATAATCCTGGGAATAACACACTAATGTGAGTAAAGCTCTTAAAGATCCTCTCTTGAGAGGTGCAGTAAAAGGACAAAGTAACATTATTGGTACCTTGTCAACACTCAAACAATACACCCAGGTATTAAGTAAAAGTGAATATAAATAAAAGTAGAATCAGCGCCTGCAGTATAATCACATAATCCCACCCAGTATACTTACAGAGAACTATAATTTAGCAGTGCATTTCAAGAAAATAAACTATTTATATGGACATATCTATTTCAATATCAGAATTACAGACTTGCTTGTGATGGGGAGGGTAACAATTTGCTTATATGTGTCTCATCAATTTAGTTCTGATTTGCATGATTAGGTGAGCTTTTCCTATCCATGTGGATATTTCTATAGATTGAGAAAAGGTTTTTATAAGTTACCTAAAAGAATGGTTCTGGTTGGATCTGACTTTGTCTTCCAATTACCTACTCCATGTTCAGTCAGTTTTAAATGTTTGTGGTTACTTTCAAAGGATAGGGATCAACTGGCTAGTAGATGTGCTCATTTGATTTTTTTATTTTTGCAAATATTTGCTAGCCTTACTTCTCTTTTGGAATCTGACTTTCTGTGTCCCCATGGACTACAGCCTTCAAGGCTCCTCTTTTCATGGAATTCTCCAGGCAAGAATACTGGAGAGGGTAGCCATTCCCTTCTCCAAGAGATCTTCCCAACCCAGGAGTCAAACCTGGGTCTCTCACATTGCAGGCAGATTCTTTACCATCTGAGCCACCAGGGAAGGCCCTTTGGAGTCCTCAGAATTTATCAATTTGAAGGTGAAAATGCTCCCTTTTGATCCTGACCTATGGAATAGAGCTATGCTTTAATCAAAGGACATCATTATTTCATATCATAATCACCATGACTTTCCAAGTAAACATAATAAATTCATAATTCCACAGTTCCATCTTTTCCACTCCACTAAATTTAAAAGCTTAGGCTTCATTCTTTTTAAAATAATCTCTCCTCAATCAGATCGCTAAATCTTGGTTATGATTTTTGATATGTTTAAGACTCAAACGTTTGTTATTTTTAAAGACTGTCAATAGAACATTAAATTTCTTAATTTTTAACAAAGAACAAAGACCGCCATCAGATACTGAAATTTACAGAGAATTTTATAATCTCTAACATTCCAATGTTTGAATAATCTCACTTGGTTTTGGTATATAAATACACAAGAACTATATATAGACATACTTTCCAAGTAAGAACTATAGCATTCCTATTTATTCCTATCAAAAATAAAAGCAAAATATTCTGGAGCAAGTCCAATATTTTTTGGAGTACACTAGACCAGAAATATTTTTCTTCTGAATTTATTCCTCACTCTAACAAATTCTCATGAATTATGACAAATAAATTTCATACTCTTATGAAAATACTATATTAACATTTTATTAAAATATATTTTCATTTAATTCCATTTTTAGTTAATATCATATTTAAAAATAAAAATAAATCAGAGTATCTAAGACAGCCCTAATCATCTGAGAACAATTTGTAAATATGCTTTTGGTTTGGGATAGGAACCACATAGAATAAGATGGCTCAGAGGTGTCACAGTCATGAGAAAGAGCTGAATCTCCATTTTCAAAGTGACCTCTCTCTTTCCTCTGCTCCCTGCCTCATTTGCTATCTCTAAAGAAACATTTCAAGAAAGTGTCCAAAAAAGGGAAGAGGGGAGTTTCCCATCAGCACAGCCATCTATGACTTTACAGACATTCCAACAACTTCCCACTATTTTCACCACAGAGAATAAACCTCTAAGCAACATGAAGGCATGTTAGAGGAAATTCCTGAGTTGATCAAAGGAATTGCTCAAGAGTCTCTTTCTAGTCAACTCAGATATCTCAAAGAAGTGCCCTTATGTGTCCTGGAGCAGATCAGCACAGCCTGACCTAATGTCCTTACTGATCAGTGGATCAGTGTTACGATCTTATCAATTCCTTGCTTTTCTTACAGGATATGTGACTATGTCTCTCTTTTTCGACACATTATACTCACACTTCCCTGCTTACTAACATTGTTCTCCCCCATCATTCAAATTCACTGACTATCGTCATCTGCCCTGAGCAAGAATTCTTGAATTCTGCAGTTTAAACAAAAGTCAGCAAATCATGGCAGCAGAATTCTTTCTTCTGATGAGATTTTAAAATTCTAAAAGGAAGGTTTCATCACACTGCCCTCCTGGTTGAAGGACTGTTGGTGGGGGGAGGCAGGGGAACCAGACCTTTATCCCTTGAGTTCCTCACTTCCTGACATCTCCTTCAGAAGCCTCTGCAGGGACTTCTCAGGGAATGAAAAGCCTCTAAATTAGACAGCAAGAGGAAAGCTCCAAGTGAATTTTTGTTTCCCTAAACACTTAATGCCTTTGCTCTGTCGAAACACAACTGTCAACAAAATACACCTGCTGCCCGAAAATCTTGTAAGGAATCTTGATTTTTTTTTTCATTTTGAATATTGGGTTAATTTTAGAATGAAATCACAAGATTTATGGGTTGTAGATCTGAACAAATCGCCACTAACCTAGGGTCAGTTACATTTTTATCTTTCTTCAGTCCACAGATCTGACCACATAGAAGGAGAGAGAATTCAACTTTCTTCATATTTGTGATTCTCTCACATTTCCACAAGAGAACATTTTCTCCCCTGGTCTTTATCTGATGTTTCTTATTTAGATGATAAGCCTCAGAAGGGCAGGCATTTTGTCTATATTAGTCAAAAGAGCAAAAGACTGTCCTAAATAATAGCCAGCACTTGATGACCATTGTTTGATAGGGTCAATAAGAGAGAACTTTATTTGAAATATATATATTCATTTGATCTGAAATACTGGACTCTTCATTCACAAAAAAGAGGAGTTGCTACACTTGTTACTAAGTAAGCAACTCAGCTTTGCTCTTAAGAGGTACCTCATACCATGAATGTTGTGTTCTGTCTATGCCTATAAAAAGGATATAATGACAAGTTTATGCTTTCCTAATGATAGAGAAATTAAACATCACTGTATCCAGCAGTAACAAATATGCACTGAGTAGTGGGCAATGGAAATACAATGATGGAGACTGACAGCTACCATTCCTGTCCTTGAGAAACCTGAAGCTGGAGCAAGGAGAACAGACATTCATTGTACAATTGTGTGTGTGTGTGTGTGTGTGTGTGTGTGAGAGAGAGAGAGAGATAGAGAGAGAGAGAGAGACAGAGAGAGAAACAGACTGACAGACAGGGTACTTAATAATGTAGAATGTGAGAAAGACATCCAGTGAATGGTCACTGAAAGTGTGCTGCCAAAGAAGGGACATTGTCCTACGGACATTGCAAGCAGGAAGCTCTGACTTAAGCAAGAGGTGTAGGAGTTCTGGAAGTCAGGAGGATGTTTCTCTCATAATCTGAGAATAGAAAGATGAGCAGCAGTTAAGAAAGAAGTAAAGCCAGAAGGGAAAAGTTAACACAGTCAAGGGAATGGCACATACAGAAGCTCTGTGGTAGGAGTGAGCTAGGCAAGTCCCAGGGCCTGAGAGAAAGTCAGGGAGGAATAACGCCTTAACATGAGGTAAAGTGAAAATGCTTCTGAAGGCAAAAAAGGTCAAGCAAACTCTGAAGTCACTTCTGTTATTCGACCATTGGCAACCTGATTCTTTTCCCTCACAGAGCTTCTCCCCTGCACCGAACAGCACAGCTAAGCCCCTCGTCTGAGAGTGGGAGGTCCTGCTGATGGACAAGCAGTCACTGGTGAGTCACAGTCAGTCATTCCTGACAAACCCAGGTTATTATTAAATGTAGTGGAGCAGGGAATTCAATGGTTAGAAATGGAACAGAGAGAGCCTGAGAAACGTGGCGAGGCAGCCTAGAGGAAAGCCACCTCCATGGAACAGGAAGTCTTTTCTCTTTTCAGAGCATCATCCATCATGCTGGGGGAAACGGCAGGAACGTAACCTACTACTTCTTAATAGGCTTCTGCACAGAGAGTGGCTTTGAAGCAGCAGCTGCCCACAGTAAATTTCACTGACCCTTAGAGCCTTCCCCAAGTTTTCCAACTGTTTTGTCTCCTGAGCTGCAGCTCGGTGTTGGGTCCAAGTTACAGCACCTGACAAAACTAAGGAGCCTCCGCCGAATGAGAATGGATAGCGTTCAGTGATGTTGTCTTTTCTGTGCTACCCCAACAGTGAGACATGATGCCATTCCATCTGGCCATAAAGTGTATTCTTTCCCAGGGAGAAGAAGCCCAGCAAGGGATTTTATTTTAGGATCTGGTATTTTACTGTACATATATCAGAGAAAATACCGTGAAATACAGCCTGATCCCAAGATAAAGCAACCAAGGGGTCAAGTCTTCTCAATAAAGCAGAAATAATAAGTCTAATAAGAACACATGCTTTTAGAGTTCATTTGGTCTTGATTTTTCTAAATTATGAAGTGGCAGAGACAGAAAAATCAAAGGATGGAATCAGAAAAAAATGTGAAAAATAAGAAAGCATATCAGAAAAAAAATTAGCTTTTTCCTCTTCTGAAGAGGGCTTCCCTGGTGGCTCAGTGGTAAAGAATCTGCCTGCAATGTGGGAGACCTGGGTTCAATCCCTGGGTAGGGAAGATCCTCTGGAGAAGGAAATGGCAACCCACTCCAGTATTCTTGCCTGGAGAATCCCCATGGGCAGAGAAGCCTAGTGGGCTACAGTCCATGAGCTTCCAAAGAGTCGGACATGACTGAGTGACTAACACTTTTTCTTCTAAATAATCTCATAACAATTACAATTAAATTTTGGAAAACATGACTATCTACAAAGCAGAAACTAATTAATGAAATAAAAAATATATGGCCTCTGAGGCCCAAGGTTGAAATTCCAGGGTCCTGCTCTAGGGCTTGTGGGCTAAGCTGCTTTTCCAGGAGTGGGAATAGGTTTGTTTAGATCCTGCTATCCTGTCTCACAGTCTAGTTTCCTCTGTGGGCTATGGAAGACCATTGTGCAAAGAAGAGGTGAATCACACTGAAACTACTTGACACTTGAGGGCCTGAAACCACACACTAGTTTTTATTACCACCAACCAAGCTGAGTATTAGAGTCCAAAGAAGCCCTAGACACTCACTTTTGTACTTCTAACTGCCTATCCCAAGCAGGCGATAGAGGCCCATGCAAGCAGGACAGTTTTGGTGGTACAGGTTTTGAGCCATGCTCTCACAAGGCAAATGCTTCTCAGGGCTTTAGGGCCCAGTAGGGGAAAAGCACAAAGAGGAGTGAGGCTTTAGATCCCATTGTCTCTGCCGACGTTGAGCAAAGATCCAAATAAACTTCTATAAAGTTGTCACAATAGAACATTTACTTAATGACAACACCTCTAGATTCTTCTCACTCTCCTTAGTCACAAAAATGTCAGAAGGAAAAAAAAAAGTATAACAGTAATTTTGTATTATTGTGAAGAACAGTTCTTAAAGTATAGCTTGCTATCACTTGGGATTATGACCATCGTCATAATAATGATTATCACAGTGACTGTTCAGTGAGCAAAGATTATAGGCTTGGAACTGTTCATACCATCTCTCCTTGAGGCCAGGAGCCCTATGTTATTTGAGGTGGCATGCCCAGAGTAGATGCTCAAGAAACACTTGCTGATGGAATAGTCAATGAGTAGATGAGCCTAAGAGCATAATTTACCAACATGCATGAAAGTTACTGAGTCAGAGTCATGACATGGCATGTATATACCTTTAGGCCAACACGAAAGAAAAGAAAATACTCATTAATTTTATATTTTAATTACTAGTATAATAAAACCAACTAATTATGGATATGAACCTGTAACTAGAGAATTAAGCCAATAATTACCAGTAATGACTAACAACTAGCATTACTAATTAGCACTTTATCTCCATAGGCTGAGTCAAAAGTAAAGTAACAAACCAATTTAGAGTGAAGAAAGAACCAGATATATACAGACCCAAGGTACTAACATTAAGTTTTATAGATTCAAGACTTGCCCCAATCCACACCTACATAGGTTGAGCCATGTGAAATTGCTGTTTTTGTTAAAATGCTCGAATGTCTCTAGTTTCATACAGTTCAAACTAATATTTTCATGCAGCTATCCTTGTGCTGAACTAAAAATAAAGGTAACTAATAACTACAGATTAGTCATATTGCTAATCTTTTACTCTTTGAAGAGCTCTTAAAAGAAGTAATGTGAGAACATCCAGCTTCTTTTATATTTATACATTCTATATTTATACATTCATTTGTATATTCAACATTTACACATTGAATATATTCAATCAGTGCCTGCCTGCAGGGATTCAAAGGCTTCTTAGCAGAGGAGATAAATTTATGAGCAAATAAAGCTCTTGAAGATTTTTAAGTTTCAGGTAAATATGTAAGCTCGCTAGGCACGGCAAACTGAAATGAACTTTCTGAATTCCTTCAGCATTTCTTCATTAACCCAAATGTGATAATAACTGGTTTTTGATCCTTTCCCACTTTTTTCCGTAAAGTACATGTCCTGGTTGGGAAGGGGAAGTCTTGAATCTTGGAGTATCACAACAGTAAAGACACACTAGTTGTTAAGATTATGTTAAAAAAAAAAAAGGAAGCAAGTAAGTGAAGATACTGGAGATTATATTTAATTATAGACACACACACATATGTATTTTTTCAACATATATTTATCAAGTACCAAGAATGTATTAAATGTATTATGCTGGGCACCATGAAGAATACAAAACTAATTAAGGCAATGGTTGTCACCTTTATGGGTATTAAATTTTAGTCAAAAAGAAAGAAATACAGTAGGCTATATAGGAAATAGAGGTTGACAGACAAGGAAAGAGGAATAAGTAGAATGAGACCGGCAGGCAGGCTTGGGAAGCAATATAGCAGAACCAAGGATGGCTTCCTGGAGCAAGTCTTGAAGAAATGACCAGTGTCCTTGCAGTGGTGATTGGGACCGGAGGTAGTAGGCAGCAGAGAGGCACTGAAAGGTCTGGGGCAGAAATAAACTACTAGAGCCACATACTAGGAAGTCTGGTAGCTGTGTGTATGATGGATTGGAAGTGGGAGGAAGCAGGAAAGCTGAGGGTGGGACATGCGGTTGGGGTGGTGGCAATGGCAGAGGGATGAGTTATAAGTTGGGAACAACGCAGGAGGAGAAAAGTAGTGAAGGGTTGAGTGAACTCAGTGATATAAGCATGGAACTGAGCACATCGACGAGAGAAACACACTGGAAGCTGACTTGTAGGATGTGGTACCCAGTTGAATGTGAAACAAGAAAAGGAAGCATAATATAAAGAAAACACCAAATCTGTGGGTTAGGCTAACTGAGCGGCTCCATTACCAAACACAGGAACATCGCGAGCTTACAGCACTGGAGCGATGCCAATACAACTGATGTTAGATAGCCCAGGAGGAAGACAGATGCAAGTTCAGGGGAGAGGCCAGGGTCAGTTTTGGGGTTAACCTCCTCAAGCGGAAAACTGACGACTTATAGATTCAGGAAGTATTACATAACTAATAAGAGGAAAAGGTATTTTTACCATGAAAATTAAACTAAAAGTATAATAAATTATAACAGGTAGTTAAATGGATCCAATTGCATTGTAAAATAAGTGTAAAGCTGGAAGGAAACAAAGTAAATGAAGAAATGAACTGAAAGCACTTAGGGGAAAGGGGAAGGAAACAGCACAAGAAAATTCCTTTAAAGGATGAAGATCAGGCCTAACTCGGGCAAAAGAAGAAAGTGTGGTAAACCGAATTTTCAAATCAGAATTAGCAAGGACAAAGTCAAATGTGGCACTCAATTAAGAAAGAAGTTAGCTAGGGATAGGTAAACCTCTTTTGGGGACAGCCTTATTCCTAAGGCTACACATGAGGGGAAAAAAGAGCAACATTTAAATAAGAAGATTTGACAAATTTCAAAAGAGTTGAGTGGACGTGAAATAAAAGGATACTGGGATGGGCTCACCAGAAATATTTGTTTGAAAGATAGAAGGAGATTTGTTTTTCCAGTGTTACGTAAACTAATCACTGGTATTTAAACTTTACTGACTCTTGGTAATCCCGACTTCTAGAATGACTTAGACGTTAACAGACGTGCTTTTGGACTGTTTCCACACAAAGTTGGTGACTGCCTTTTCTTGTTAGGAACATGACTCATACTTTCTCTTAAATATCCCCTCTACTCCTCCCTTTTTATTTGCTAATATAATTCTGAAAGAGTAGCATGTACCAAGACCTTCATTTTTGACAACTCTTCTACTTTCGAGAACTTGTCTTAAAAAAACAGTAGGCGCATGTATTATTTCTTTTTTCTAGTCACTTCAGGTGCCTGACAAGTATTCTAAAATTTTTTTTTTTTTTTTCTGAGCCTCCGAACACTTTGCTGTGAAAAAGTACATATATCCTAAAAGCCTGGGCCGTTCTGAAGTCTGATCTGCAAGAATGCAACAGACACTGCTGCGGCTGCTTAGTTGTTTCAGTCATGTCTGACTCTGTGCAGCCCTATGGATTGCAGCCTGCTAGGCTCCTCTGTCCTTGGGATTCTCCAGGCAGGAACACTAGAGTGGGTTGCCATGCCCTCCTCGAGGGGATCTTCCCGACTCAGGAATCAAACCTGGGTCTCCTGCATTGCAGGCAGATTCTTTACCGCAGAGCCACCATAACAGACGTTGGTGGTGGCATAGCTGCATAAAACTTAAATTGAATGAAGCAACTACAATCTGGCCGTTTGATGCACAAGAAGCAATGAAGCATGCGTGCACACCTGCCATTTTGAATCATCACAGGCTGTGCAGATCAGAGGGGGCGGAACTCTGAGGACAGAGTAGCAAACTGGAAATAGATGGAAAGGCATGGGATCTCTCTACAGCATGTTTCAATATATTTCACTCTTTCTGTGAGGGTTTAACCATGTGACTGTAGTTTTTTCTTTTGTGAACAACCAAAGGCAAAGATCAAAATAAATCTTTAAATGTGATAATTACTATACCATGTTAAAATTATAATATGAACCTGGGGATGCTTAACCCCAAAAGCCATAATATTTATATCAAGTAAGATCAAAAACAGTTCAATAACTGTATCTGAGTATGGTTCTCTAGAGACATAAATAATTAATGTAGAATATATATGATATCAAGTAGTATAATAAAAGGTAATCAAATGGGCTCCTACATTGAGAAAAAATAGATAATAATAGTGCCTAACATTTCAGCAAGGAAACAATCAAGCTAAGTCTCTGACACCTTGACCTACTAATGATGTAATGATGATGAGGAAGGTGATGACAAGTGCCACTTTGAAAGCACTCTCGAGGCATACATTATCTCATTTAATCCTCATAATTCTATAAGGAAAATACTTTAATTATCCCCATTTTACAGAAGAGGAAATTGAAGCTTCCTGGAACTCCTGGCAGGATATAAAAGATTAGGAAGAAGAAGTAAAGACATACCTAAAGAACTTGATTGATGACATCAAAGAAGAAACACCCCTACCAAAGAAAGATGCTAGAGAATGAGGAAGCAGATGACTTAAGATTACATTACAATGAAATATATATTGAAAATCCAATTTAATAAGAAAAAGGTGTAAGATTTTTTTTCTTCCAACACATTAGAATTCAGTCTAGAAAATAAAGTTGAAGAAGAAATTTCTTTTGTATCTTTGCACTGTAAAAATAACAGTTGATCAATGGGTACAAACTTAAAGGAACATATACATTAGAGTTTTACAAGTCCAACTGTTAAAAATGTAATTTTAAGATGGTCTGTTTGGCTTAACAAACACTTAGAAAAAGCTTAGGTGTTTTAGGTTCAGCTATTTCCCAGATACTTTGGCCAATACTTTGGCCACCTGATGCGAAGTACTAACTCACTAGAAAAGACCTTGATGCTGGGAAAGATTGAAGACAGGAGGAGAAGGGGACAACAGAGGATGAGATGGTTGGATGGCATCAGAGACTTGATGGACATGAGTCTGAGCAAGCTCTGAGAGTTGGTGATAGAGAAGCCTGGCGTGCTGCAGTCCACGGGATCGCAAAGAGTCAGACACGACTGAGCGACTGAACTGATTTCCCAGATAACCTTGGGAAATCAGTATGTCCATGGCACATACATATTCAGTGTCCAAATCCTGAGGGGACCCAGACTGACAGTTCTGTCTCCTCAATGGCAACAGGAGTAGAACCCCAACAGGTGACAAACGGGAAGAAACCTGGGGACCGTGGCTGATACCAGTGAGGTGATCAGGCAACAATCACATGAGGAAGAATCAAAGTTTAAGACACTCTGCTGAAGTAGAGTCCCAGGAAGAAATAAACTAAATAGAAGTGTTACATAGAAGACAGCTGTAGGCAGTGCTACTGCTGGAGGAGGCAGACCCTTGGGCAGTCCCTTACCGGGCAGTGTCAGTGTAAACCAGCACCTTTGCCTTGGGGATTTTTGCTCCAGATCAAAAGGACAGCAGCAATGCCATCTGCTGTTTGCTTAGAAAAATGGTAAGAGCAGATGTTTTCATGTGCTGACCTGCCATCCTTTGACTAAGAGGCCACTTGAAAAATAATCATGAAATAACACAGGAGAACATCTGTGCAGTTACAGCAGACCACCAATCGTGCAGCACAGGAGAGAAGGAACATGCATGAAGCCCATGAAATGATAGTAGGCAGGTCCCCAACAATTGGTGGGGCCCCCCTTGTGTAAATGTCATATGAGAACATCTAAAAGTGAGATCAATATTGGGCAAGGAGGGCTGCAATGTCCCCCAGGGCCCTGAGGAACTTCAGTGGCAAACCCTAACCTGTTTAGAGTATCTTCACAAGGCTCAGAGCTACACAGCTACCGCTCAGACTTCTCTCTGCTGTTGCCTCCAATATCATTTGATTTTGTTTAGCCCACATTTTAGGCATCACTGAAATTAAATGACTAGAGGCTCCTTAAGAACAAGCCATGGCCTGTAGATGAAAAAAAAAAAAAAAATCAAATGCAAAGTGCCCGTGAAAAGTGGGGTCAGGATATGGTGAGAGGATTTGCATCTTACCTCTCCTGCTAGCCCAAGCTCCAGAGGGACCTCACCCTTAGGGTGAGGCTGATTCAAACCAGGACTCTTGGAAATTGCTGAGTCACTCACCAGGCACCAGGTGGGACAGAGGAGGCTCAGCTCCAGGAGGAAGCAAGTTTCATTGAGGGTTTGCACCTCAGGAGTGCCCCCCTTGCTTTGTGGCCACACCTGCCCCCTAGCCGAGTTCATCCTCTTGCTTGGAGGGCCTTGCGAGAAAAGCGTAGTCATCTCTCCCTGCCCCCCTGCTGGAGGCAAGACCCTGCGCCCCATTTCCCCAGCAGCTCCTCATCATGCAGCTGCTCAAATTGTTTACCAGATCACTTGTACTCGGGACTCAATGTTACTCACAATTTTTCAAAATCGTAAATTTTCCCTTTGTGCACATGGAGGACAAAATGTTTATATGACCTGTATTTCATCTCAAACATGTAACACTTTTCTATTTAGGACTTTGCTTTCAAGGCACCAATTTTTTTCTACTTTCATTTAAGTATTTGTTCCATCCTCTTTCCTTAGTTTATTTTTCTGACCTAGTGATTGATTGCCTAATCTCTCCTCAACAGCTTAGGTTTGGGTTTTGTCATTTGGGGAGGAGAAGATTTGGCTCATTTTTAAATGAACACTTTCTCTTCTTTTTCTTGATATAAATGAGGCATTTTGACTGATCAGAGAAGGAGGATTTAGTCTTATTTTCTTTCTTCTGCAGACCTACTGGCACATGGTAAATGCTAAGTGTTTCAATAAATTAAAAAAAAAGATTTTCAGGAGAGGGCTCACTGAAAATGTCTGCTATATAATAAAACTACTGGAAATAATATATTCTTCCTAAAAATGAAATATAAACACCTTAAAGTCTAGAATAGCTATCACTGCCTCCTCCCAAATTCTTCAGAAAAGAGAATGTTTGTTGATACCTCTCATGTCTTACAGCAAGACAGTTTTTGGAGGAAAATGTTAAGACAAAATGATTTTCTATATTTTCTAGTGCAAGTGGGATCTTTTAATAAAGTTTGTTTTCTTAGATACCATCAATTATACAGTGTACGATATGACAGTATTACTTATATCACACATCATTCCCAAAGAGGGAAAGAAGACATTACTTAAAAGATAAAGATATTAATTTTCAAAACTTAAAATAGGTTTTGTCTCTTTCAAAGATGTCGTCTTCTTAAAGCAAATGCATATAATGAACATTCCCTCTGCACAGGGCACTTTAAGAATTCTCTTGGAAATGTCCTCAAAACTTTTTATTTAATTTTCCTATTCACCTCAGTGGTCATAAAGTTTTTCTTTTGGGAATTAATTTGAATTTTGTAAATATTCAAATTTGGAGGCAATGATGGGCAATAACATGGTCAAGCTGGGTACCATTTGGTTAAAATCAAGGTATGATTGTAAAGTATTATTTGAGTGATTACTTGTCTTTTTCTGTGACTCAACCCGACTCCAAGAGTATAACAAAACATTTTGAGCAGTGGCAGAACTGCAGTAACGATTCTAATTTGACAATTTAGATGGATAATATTTAATCTGTATGTAAATAATAAATGTATATACATGTATATGAAAAAATACCTGTATATGTCAACTGAAAAAAAAAGCACAACCTAAAAGTTGAGAATTGTTTTATTTGGCAGATAAAACTAAGAACTTAAATCTGGAAGACAGCTTCTCAGATAGCTCTGAGGGACTGCTCTGAAGAGATAAGGGAGGAGCCTAGGATACAGAAGACTTTTGCAATAAAAAAACCAGGTAGTCAGAATATCAAAAGATTACTATTAATTAAAGAAAACAAGACAACTCAAGTTCATGAATTTAGTGCTTTTGTAAGTTGTGGAGGATGAAAGAGTCTGGGCTGATTAAAATCATTCCTTTGACGTGCACTAGAACTATCTAATGCCCTGTATCTTATCCCGAATCCCCTAAAGGTCCACAGCTGGGGGTGGCCTCAATGGCTGACGGCTTGAAGGCTGCAACATCCTGTGTTTACTGATACCTGTGTGTTAGTTGCTCAATTGTGTCTGATTCTTTACTGGTAGAGCAGGCAGCATTTCTCATCCATATACATAAATAAATAAATTCTATTTCATGATGATGCTCATGGCCCAAAATAGAGTATAAAATCTAATGTAGTGTAAAATTATAAAATATAATACCCCCTCTTACAGTACGTTCTCGGTTCAATTCAGTTTAGTCATCAGTTGTGTCCGACTCTTTGCGACCCCATGGACTGCTGCATGCCAGGCCTCCCTGTCCATCACCAACTCCTGGAGTTTACCCAAACTCATGTCCACTGAGTCGGTGATGCCATCCAACCATCTCATCCTTTGTTGTCCCCTTCTCCTCCTATGTTCAATCTTTCCCAGCATCAGGGTCTTTTCAAATGAGTCAGCTCTTCACATGAAGTGGTCAAAGTATTGGAGTTTCAGCTTCAGCATCAGTCCTTCCAATGAATATCAGGACTGATTTACTTTAGGATGGACTGGTTGGATCTCCTTGCAGTCCAAAAGACTCTCAAGAGTCTTCTCCAACACCACAGTTCAAAAGTATCAGTTCTTCAATGCTCAGCTTTCTTTATAGTCCAACTCTCACATCCATACATGACTACTGGAAAAACCATAGCTTTGACTAGCTCTGTTGGCAAAGTCATGCTTCTGCTTTTTAATATGCTATCTATGCTGGTCATAACTTATCTTCCAAGGAACAAAGGTCTTTTAATTTCATGGCTACAGTCACCATCTGCAGTGATTTTGGAGCCCAAAAAATAGAGTCTGTCACTGTTTTCACTATTTCCCCATCTATTTGCCATGACGTGATGGGATCAGGTGCCATGATCTTAGTTTTCTGAATGTTGAGCTTTAAGCCAAATTTTTTATTCTTCTCTTTCACTTTCATCAAGAGGCTCTTTAGTTCTTCGCTTTCTGCCATAAGGGTGGTGTCATCTGCATATCTGAGATTATTGATATTTCTCCCGGCAATCTTGATCCCAGCTTGTGCTTCATCCAGCCTAGCATTTCACATGATGTATTCTGCATATAAGTTAAATAAGCAGGGTGACAAAATACAGCCTTGACATATTCTTTACCAATTTGAAACCAGTCTGTTGTTCCATGTCCAATTCTAATAGTTGCTTCTTGACCTGCATACAGATTTCTCAGGAGGCAGATCATGTGGTCTGTTATTCCCATCTCTTGAAGAATTTTCCACAGTTCATTGTGATCCAAACAGTCAAAGGCTTTGGCATAGTCAATAAAACAGAAATAAATATTCTTCTGGAATTATTTTGCTTTTTTGGTGATCCAGTGAATGTTGGCAATTTGATCTCTGGTTCCTCTGCCTTTTCTAAATCCAGCTTGAACATCTAGAAGTTCAAGGTTCACATATTGTTGAAGCCTGGCTTGGAGAATTTTGAGCATTACTTTGCTAGCATGTGAGGTGAATGCAATTGTGCAGTAGTTTGAGCATCCTTTGGGATTGGACTGAAAACTGACCTTTTCCAGTCCTGTGGCCACTGCTCAGTGTTCCAAATTTGCTGGCATATTGAGTGAAGCACTTTCACAGGATCATCTTTTAGGATTTGAAATAGCTCAACTGGAATTCCATCACCTCCACTAGCTTTGTTTGTAGTGATGCTTTCTAAGGCCCACTTGACTTCCCATTCCAGGATGTTTGGCTCTGGTGAGTGATCACACCATCATGATTATCTGGGTCATGAAGATCTTTTTTGCATAGCTCTTCCATGCAGTCTTGGCACCTCTTCTCAATATCTTCTGCTTGTGTTAGGTCTCTACTATTTCTGTCCTCTATTGTGCCCATCTCTGCATGAAAAGTTCCCTTGGAATCTCTAATTTTCTTGAATAGATCTCTAGTCTTTCCCATTCTATTGTTTTCCTCTATTTCTTTGCAATAGAAATTGCAATAGAATATTACAATTATTTGGCTTGAAAGATTGAGTTTTGTGTATTGTACATCATTTCCTTAGTTATTCTCACTAGATTGGAAGTGAATGTCCTTTCCCCAGAGAGTTAGATGACATCAGTGCCTATGCTATTCATCAACATTACTAGGGTCCTCGCTTCGTTAGCTAACTTAATGGTCACTGCTGTCAAGCAGCTATTCTTAGTCTTTAAAAGACAGTTTCCCATAAGGCAGCACTATGCCATTACCAGGTTAGATATCATGATTCTGGTACCCTCAAAATCCAAGAATTTGCCAAGAACCTGGTCCTCTGAGGTATTCAAACTAAGTAGAATATGGAGTTTTTTACCTTAGAGTTTATACTACTATTTTGGAAAATAATCAACCGAAAATTTCAGTAAAAATTAATATAGGAGATTGTGAGATAATCTGAACAACCTGCTGAGATAGTACTTTTTAAAACTTGCTTATGCAAACCTATAATCCAGCACGCTCTAATGCCACAGACATAGTTTGAGTAAACTCCGGGAGTTGGTGATGGACAGGAAGGCCTGGCGTGCTGCAGCCCATGGGGTTGCAAAGAGTCGGACACAACTGAGCAACTGAACTGACTGAACTGAAGGCTACCGAGATTCAATAAAGAAAATAAAAATTCCTAACCCCAAAATAGCCTCTATCCTGGTCAGCAGAGACAGTGTATGCTCTGGTTATATTCCTTCCCGACCTACTCTATGGGCTTCCCAGGTTGCTCAATGGTCAAGAATCTACCTGCCAATGCAGGAGCCACAGGAGACACAGACTGGATCCCTGGGCCAGGAAGAAGCCCTGGAGAAGGAAATGGCAATCCATTCCAGTATTTTTTCTGGGATAATCCCATTGACAAGAGGAGCCTGCATGGAGACCTAGTCAAGTGCTTTAACCCCACAATAGTTATCTATGGGGCAACTGGAAGGTCACTGACATTTTTTTCTGTCTTGAAAGATGAGACTGTCACAGAAGAAGGAGTCTTTCTTTACCTTCTATTTATTTACTAAAGTGTATGCTGGGTATATAGAGTGAAAAACAACTACTTAAAAAAAAAAACACTGAGCTAAGTATTTACTTCACTTAATACTCAACAGGCTTCTTCATAATTGAATTTACTCTTTGCATTTTTCATGAACTGAATGATTGTTTTGGTGTAAGGTGAAGAACACCCTGGCGCTTCCCTGGTAGTGGCTCAGAGGTAAAGAATCCACCTGCTAAGGCAAGAGATGCAAGTTCCATCCCTGAGTCAGGAAGATCCCTGGAGAAGGAAATGGCAACCCCCTCCAGTATTCTTGTCTGGGAAATCCCATGAACAGAGGAGCCTGGCAGGCTACTGTCCCTGGGGTCACAAGAGTCAGACACAACTTAGCGACTAAACAACAAAATCAACAAAACAACACTCTGAGTTTTCTACTGACCATCTCTATGATTTTGTGCTTTTTAGAGTACAGTCAAATATTCTGAAAAGTGCTTGTAAAACATGGAGAATGTCTTACTGTCAAAATTATGTAACCTTAGTGCTTATAGAAAATGGCAAAAGTTCCACACCGATTGAACCTAGAACTGACCTTGGAACCTTTTAAACTCATTTTTAAAGACTGTATGTCATATAAGAAGATCTCTTGGGAGGGAGGAGGGAGGGGGGTTCTGGAGGGGGAATATATGTACACCCATGGCGATATCATGTCACTGTATGGCAAAACCAATAAAAAAATAAAAATAAAAAAAAAGAAGATCTCTTAAAATGTACCATCACAGAGACTTCCTCAGCAGTCCAGAGGTTAAGAGCCCCACTTTGACTGCAGGAGGCATGTGTTCTGTCCCTGATCAAGGAACCAAGATCCCACATGCTCTGCAATAGGGCCAAAGGAAAATATACATATATATATACATCACACATCACACAAATGTATAGTTACACATCACAGAAAGTGTGACTAATTTAAGAATTTAAATTATTCCTTGTGTATTATTCATAGTATCATTCTTAGTGTGAATACTCCTGAGTAAGTAAACTTCCAGTGTCCCAAAATAGAAAAACGTTACTCAAAAATCACAACACAGTAACTCTATTTTCATCTTCTTGTGCTTTCACACAAGAAACAAAAAGCAAAATTTTAAAAAGAAGAATGGGGGGAAAAGCTAACACACAAACAAACAAGCACAGGAATACATGAATAATGGCATTGGATTTGGCACATTTTAAAGTTGATATTTTAAATCGACTAATATAGTTTACTAAATAACATTCCACTTATTTAAGGAAGAACATCCCAGGTGGTGCAGTGGTAAAGAATCTGCCTGCCAATGCAGGAGACACAAGTGACGCAGGTTCAATCTCTAGGTCAAAAAGATCCCCTGGAGAATGAAATGGCAACCCACTCAAGTATTCTTGCCTGGAAAATCCCATGGACAGAGAGAGGAGCCTGGCAGGCTAGAGTCCATGGGTCCGAGAGAGTCAGACAAAACTGAGCACACACACACATATTTAAGGAAACATATTTTGTTTACTTAGACATTAATTTCTTTTGAATTTTCATCAAAAATAGGCCAAGGGAAGTCCCTCAGTTGTGTCCAACTCTTTGCGACCCCATGGACTGTAACCTACTAGGCTCCTCCATTCATGGGATTTTCCGGGCAAGAGTACTGGAGTGGGTTGCCCTTTCCTTCTCCAGGGGATCTTCCCTACCCAGGGATCGAATCCCGGTCTCCTGCACTGCAGGCAGATACTTTACCGTCTGAGCCACCAGGGAAGCACAAAATAGGCCAAAGGAAAGGCTAATTTCTATCAAAGCCTGATAGAAAGGCTAATAACCATCAGCATATGGCTGAATATGCTCCAAAATAAATATCTGATATTAAATATCCTTAGACTTTAATATCTATAAAGTTTTAAAAAGAAAGATATTTTGCTCTTCAGTTGACATTTTAAAGCCTTGAATATAAGACTCTGAAACATGGTATAAAAGTCTTCTAGATGGCTTATACTCATTGAGTGATTTTCAGTGAATAGTCTGTATTGCCGTGTTCACTTTCATAACTGCATATTTCCCTTATTTTTCATCGAAAATTAGACATTGGAGGAAAAAAAACATAGTCTGGTTGGTATGTCTCTGATTTATTTATTTCACAAATATTTTGGGGTGCCTACTATATTACAGGCATTGGCATAGGTGCTAATACAAAGCAGTAAGCAAAACACCACAAAATAGCCCATCCTCATAGGTTTATATTACCTCTGCCTTTCTAATCCCATATACTTAAGGGTAATACATTTCAAGTAATCTCAGAATAGTGGAAAAATTAACTGGGTTCTGTAAAATTATCTCTTTTTTTATTTGCCTCATGAAGGCTATTTAAGGGACCATGGTGTAAACAAGGAACTTCAGGGCCTGGTATTATGTGAAATTGCTTACAGTGTTGCTTGAAAGATAGAAACTAAATAGCAATGTCAACTAAAAAGTATGACATAATGTGCCCCCCAAAGGAAGGTATTGTTACATTTTAAAATTTCCTTTTACTCTGGGTCTTACCCAGGCATTTTAACTCCTACACAAACAAGTGATGAATATGGAGTTAAAACATGGATGAGGATGACTATCCTTATATATTCAAAGAAACTATTCTTGCCTATGCCCAGTTGCGACTTGTCCTGTGGAAATGATCCCATTTACCTATAGTTCAAGCTCAAAGAGAGGTGAGAGAAAGAGTAAAGCCTAACATTGTTTTTGATAAATTGGAAGACTAACTCTATTAGTTTTCTAGAGTTACCATAACAAAACGGCCAAGAACAGGTTGCTTAAGCAACACAAATGCATCAATATTATCTCACAGTCTAGTCTAGAGGCTAGAAGTCCAAAGTCAAGGTACTGGCAATGTCTCTATCTCCTGAAGTTTCTCTCCTTGTCTGATAGAGGGCTACTTTCTGGATGTTTTGTCCTCACATGGTTGTCCCTATGTATACATATGCACCCCTGGTGTCTTTTTGTATGTTTTAGTGCCCTCTTCATATAAAGATACCAATTTGGATTAGGGTCCATTCTAAAGACATAATTTTAACTTAATTACCTCTTCAAAGGTCTTATCTCCAAATACAACAACACTGTAAAAATGTTATTCTACTATTTATTAGCTTCCACTGTTGCTATTGACAAATCTACTGTTATCTAACTTTCATTTCTTTTTAGATGATTTGTCTTTTCTCTATGGCTGTTTGTAAGTTCTTCTCTTTGTCTTTGGTGTTTAGTAGTTTTATTATGATATGTCCACACATAGACTTAACATTTTTTCTGCATGGTATACAGCAGTGCCAACCTTTATTTGTAATGTATTTCATGTTTTAAATATCGTTGTTCAGTCACTAAGCTGTGTCCAATTCTTTGCAACTTTATGGAGCACTGCAGGCTCCTCTGTCCTCCACGACCTTCCGGAGTTGGCTCAAATTCATATCCATTGGATCAGTGATGCTATCTAAATATTATTTTAAATATTACTTTTTTAAAAAAAGTATTGCTGCACCTCTGTCGTCCTTATTCTATCATCTGGAGTTTCTATTAAATGCATAGTGGACCTTGGCATTGCAGTCTCCAAATCTCTTAACTTCTCAATTCTACTCTCAATCCTCTTTGAGTTACATTCTGATCATTTCTTTAGCTCTTTCTTCCAGCTAGCTAATATCCTTTTAAACTCTTTCATCTTCTGTTTGGCCTGTACATTGAACACTTTTTTTTTTCATTTTTACAAGTTAAATTTAGTTCTCCTCTAAAGCTTCTTCTGCCTAATGGTTCTTGGAAAGACTTTTTTTTCCTTCTGTACTTAAGTTTCACTTTTCAGTTCTTTAAATATTTTATAACAGTATTTTATATTTTTATCTTCATAATTCAAATGCCTAAATACCTTGTAGATTCTCTTTTATTGTTACTGCTGACTCTCAGTCCTCCTTTGATGATTTTTTTTTAAAAAAAGTGTTTTATTTTGAAATAAGTTCAAACTTAGGAAGGGATAGCAAGAATAATACAAAGAATTTCCTTGCACACTTCACCCAGAGATCCCAGTAGTTTCTCCACGTGCCCCAGTTACGCACTCTACAGCAAAAAAGACAATCAAGGGCCACAATGCCCTTAATTCCTATCTCTCTCCAGTCTCCTTCAATCTCAAACAGTTCTTCAGTCCTTCCTTGACCTTTATAATACCATTTTTTAAGGTTAAAGATGAGTTTTTAGACTGTATTTCAATTGTGACTTTTATGATGCTTACTCATGATAAGAGTCATATTCTAAATATATCATTACTTCAAGGAAACAGATCAGGAGGCACATGATGTCAAATTTTAACATATATTGATATTTCCTGACTGAATTAATTATTACTATAATGGCTGCTATAATTTTCTAATTGCATTATGTCTACACTTAGTAGTCAGCATTCTACTATAAAAAAGAACTTTCTCTTGTTTCCATGTATTTATTCATTCATTTATTTATATCAGTGAGGATTCTGGCTTCCTATTCTATTCAATGTGATAAAATTCATTAGTATCATTATTTTAACACTCCAATTGTCCCAGATTTGGCCAGTGAGAGCCCCTTCAAACTGTTTTATATGTCCTTTTCACATGTCCCCATTATTCTTTGAGTGTGTCCATACTTTCTGATATAAGACATTCTAATCTTATATTATACTGTTCCTGCCCCATGCCCTGAAAACACACCATTTCTCCAGAGAGCCCTAGTTCCTTTTAGTGGAGAGCAGTATTTAGAAACCAAGAATTAGGTATTAGGTGTGCTCTTTACTTGGTGGCTTACACAGTAAAGAATCTGCCTGCAATGTGGGAAGCCTGGGTTCGATCCCTGTGATGGGAAGATCCCCTGGAGGAGGGCATGCCAACCCACTCCAGTATTCTTGCCTGGAACATCCCCATGGACAGAGCAGCCTGGCAGGCTACAGTCCATGGGGTCACAAAGAGTCGGACATGACAGTGACTAAGCACACAGCACAATGCTCTTTATTACTGAGATGAGGCACACTCAAGTGGACAGAGCAACCACATATATGCATGTGTACATATACACACTTATCTATATACATACATTTTTAGATTTATATTTATTCCTATATCTATATAAATATGGATATAGAAAGTCATGAGTTCACATCAATATTTGCAGTTCCAACTCAACGCTACAAGGTTTACTATGTATTCTCCCTTTTTATATTAATAACAACCATCTCCAAAAGTAAGGCTTTTTATTCCCATTATCCTCAAGCCATCCACTTATGTGTTCATTTCCCCCTGTATGTAGCCAATGTCCTGACCCTCCTGGGCCTCCACCCCCATTTATCTGCTTGAAAGCAAAGTCACTCAGTCGTGTCTGACTCTTTGTGACCCCATGGACTGTAGCCTTCCAGGTTCCACCATCCATGGGATTTTCCAGGCAAGAATACTGGAGTGGGTTGCCATTTCCTTCTCCAAATCTTCTTGATCCAGGGATTAAACCCGGGTCTCCCTCATTGTAAGCATTGTAGGCAGACACTTTACCGTCTGAGCCACCAGGGAAGTGGGAATCTGTGGGAATCCTAAAGGCAACAGTGAGGTTGCTTTCCTATACAGAAGATTTGTGCTTACTTTTCCCAGGAGCCTAGGACACAGCCAGTGTGAGATCATGTAAACTCCCCTACTGAGAATCCTGGCTAATTTAGAAACTAGGTTAGCAATCTCATACTACAGCAAGCCTTAGTCTAAGTCTCCTTATCCCACCATTTACCGCTCTCCTTTCTAATTTCAGTTCTCTGAGTATTTGGTGGAAGACTTTTCTGGAGGGTATGGTACTCTTTGCTATTATGATTTTATTTTTTTGTTTTGTTTTTGCATTATTTGTCTTTTTGTTTGTTCGGGTGATCTTTGTTTCTTATCTTTTGTTTTCGCCCTTAAAGACTTCCATTGGCTTCTTGCAATCTCAGGAATGCTTTCAAAGTTAGCCTTCTGTTTTATCCAGATTCAGGTATACTAAGTAGTGGAGCCTAGAGTTTCCATTTAGCCATAATTTGTCTTTATGTGTCCATATACTTATCTGGATTGATTGTTTCCTGTGTCTCAAAACTATTAATGCCCTTGAAACACCATGGGAATCTCTGCCATAGCCTAATTATTATTTCAGTGCAGAAAAAAAGTGAGACAAGAGAAATTATTGGGTAACACTTCTATTTTTATTCATATTAGAAAACTGAGATTCTTTACAGCAAGGTTGTGATAAGAATGTCTTTTGTTAAATCTTAAAGATAAAAAGGTTATTAATGTTATGTTGATCTATTCCCCTAATTTTATACAAAGGGAAAATGTAGCCCAAATAGAGAGGAAGAATTTCTACCAAAGTATATTGTCACCCTGTTTATTTAACTTATATGCAGAGTACATCATGCAAAATGCCAGTCTGGATGAAGCACAAGCTGGAATCAAGATTGCCAGGAGAAATATCAATAACCTCAGACACACAGATGACACCATTCTTATGGCAGAAAGTGAAAGAACTGAAGAGCCTCTTGAAAGTGAAAGAGGAAAGTGAAAGAGTTGGCTTAACACTCAACATTCAAAACACTAAGATCATGGCATCTGGTCCCATTACTTCATGGCAAATAGATGGAGAAACAATGAGAAACTTTATTTTGGGGGGCTCCAAAATCATGGCAGATGGTGACTGCAGCCATGAAATTAAAAGACACTTTTTCCTTGGAAGAAAAGTTATGACCAACCTAGATAGCATATTAAAAAGCAGAGACACCCCAATGTTCATTGCCGCATTGTTTACAATAGCCAGGACATGGAAGCAACCTAGATGCCCATCAACTGACGAATGAATAAGAAAGCTGTGGTACATATACACAATGGAATATTACTCAGCATTAAAAAAAAATTCATTTGAAGCAGTTCTACTCAGGTGGACGGAACTGGAGCCTATTATCCAGAGTGAAGTAAGCCAGAAGGAAAAACCACAATACAGTATACTAATGCATATATATGGAATTTAGAAAGATGGTGACGAGAACCCTGCATGTGAGACAGCAAAAGGAACGCAGATGTATAGAACAGACTCGTGGACTCTGGGGAAGAGGGCAAGGGTGGGATGATATGGGAGAATGGCATTGAAACATGTTAATTTTCACGTGTGAAATCAATCACCAGCCCAGGGTTGATGCTCGGGGCTGGTGCACCGGGATGTCCCAGGGGGAGGGAATCAGGGGGGAGGAGGGAAGGGGATTCTGGAGGGGGAGCATATGTAAACCCATGGCGGTTACATGTCATTGTATAGCAAAATCAACACAATAAAGTAAAGAAAATTAAAAATAAATAAATAAATAAAAAGCAGAGATATCACTTTGCCAACAAAGGTCTGTCTAGTCAAAGCTATGGTTTTTCCAGTAGTCATGTATGGATGTGAGTTGGACTATAAAGAAAGCTGAGCGCCAAAGAATTGATGCTTTTGAACTGTGGTGTTGGAGAAGACTCTTAAGAGTCCCTTGGACTGCAAGGAGACCAAACCAGTCCATCCTAAAGGAAATCAGTCCTGATATTCATTGGAAGGACTGATGCTGAAGCTGAAACTCCAATACTTGGCCACCTGATGTGAAGAACTGACTCACTGGAAAAGACCCTGATGCTGGGAAAGACTGAAGATACGAGAAGGAGATGACAAAGAATGAGATGGTTGGATGGCATCAGAGACTTGATGGACATGAGTTTGAGCAAGCTCCGGGAGCTGGTGATGGACAGGGAAGCCTGGTGTGCTACAGTCCATGGGGTCACAGAGTCAGACATGACTGAGCGACTGAATTGAACTGAACTGAACTGAAATGGCATTTTGGTGAGTTTGCTTAAACTTATTTGGAACTCAGGAGTCTGGTCTACTATCCTTAATCTATTTCTGTCCAATCTTTTTTTTAACAAAACTCTATGATTATTTTTGAAAGTATATTTTAATATGCTTCCCACTTACTAAAATAATACATGATCATTTTAGAAAAAAATTAAATGCATAAAAGTATTTCAAACCTTATTTATAATCCTACTGCCTGGAGATAAATACTGTTAACATTAAGGGTTTTTAATGCTTACATCCTTTATTTTCATAGCTGAGATCATACCATATAGTTTTGCATCTTTTTTTCACATATCATTAAAATTTCCTCACCTCATTAAAATCTCTTCATAAGCATTATTTTTGATGCTACATAATATTTCATCATATGGATGTACTTAAGTATAGTGAACTATTCACCTTCACTAAATATTTAGATTGTCCCCCTTTTCCTATTATATATAATGTTCTAAAGAACATTATTTTTTATTCACTATTAGTTCACACCAATAATTATTCCCTACAAGCAGATTCCTAGAAGCAGATGTTCTAGGTCAAAGGATGTGAATGTAACTAAGATTCCTGATATATATTGCCAAATTACTTACTAAAAAGACAGTAACAATTTGTGCTACAAATTATGGGTTTAAGAAAGCTGGTCTTATCATGTCCTTACCATGGTTCTTCCAAATGGGCTTGTCCATTCTCAAGCATTCTTTGTCATTACTCTCCTAAAGTTCCAAGTTAAAGGGTTCTTGAATTATGGAGTGGAGCCTGAGGATACCATGGATAGCCCTCCAAGAATATACCTTGCAAGAATAAGCTTGGAGCACCTGAAAAGCCCGGCTTATGCAGAATGGCCTTCTTCCCTTCTTAGCAGCAGCAAGATCTTATGGGGAGACCACAGGCTCTGGAATTAGACATACCTGTCCCATTCCTACTACCTGTGTAATCTTGAGTAAGAGAGATAAAATCTGAATGAGACTTATTTTCCTTATCTGTAGAATGGACTATTAATGCCTTTCTGATTACAAGGAGTGAAGATAAAGTTGCCTGATACTTCTTTATCCCCTAATTATGCCTCTCCATCAAGTTAGAATATCTACCCTTAAGATGATTTCATGAGCTAGATAAAATAGCACATGCTTCTTATATAGGTCACAGTCTCCACACATCAGTTAGTATACACACTGTTCTAACACATATATGACAGGCAATTTTATATTTGGGATGCTTACATTTTGTAATGTAACAGCATGAGAGCATGGAACTTTGAAAGGACTGGCCTAGGAGAGAAGGCAGCCAGGACACAGAAGCCAAAACAGAAAGGTTTCACAAGATACTTGATCATGTTTTAAATGATCAGATCAGGTTGCTCTACTCAGTAATACAGAAGTACCTGGCAAGCAGTTAACTATTTATTGCAATCTCACCCATGGTTGTACATCTACTATTTTTAAGCCTTAAGAGCTTCACCCAGACCTACTAAAGTGGAACTTTGTGGGATGGAGCCCAGGTATCTGTATTTTTTAAAGCTCCTAAGCTGATTCTGATTCACTGCCAAGCTTGAGGTTTAATGGATAACGTGGTTCATAGATTCTGGAATGAAAGAACTGGAAATAGTCATCTAAATCTTTAATTAAACACCCTTGATTTATAGATTAGGAACTAAGGCCTACAGAGGTTCAATTACTTGCTAAATATCACATAGTTTGGTAATAACAGGACGAAAACGTAGAATTCTAGCACATTGCCAGAATGTCTTAAAGAAGCTTATTAGATAGAAGACAAACATCTCATAAAATGCAAAAATCAATTTTTGAAAGCAATTACTGCCACTTGGCAAGAGGTCGTTACTGCTCTCATTTTTAAATTATCATATTTCATACTGTACGTATGTACAGGATGAAGAAATTGGATCTCAGTTCTCACCTGGATGGAGGGCCAAAAAACACTTGCCTTGCCATTTGCTCTCCCCCAGGAAGTGAGCAACGGTTGCTGCAATGCAGAATCTTTGTTAGTTCTCCTCAGTGCACTAAGTTCTCTTAACTGTTGGTTTTTAAAGCTGAAACTGTAATGGTTGAAGTGTAACTGTTATCAGAAAGGTTCTCCATGAGTCGCCATTTCCAAAACTCATTTTAATTTCTAAAATGTAATTGATATTATTGCCATGAACATTGTGAAGACTCTCTCCCTTAACATACACTGTTTCTTCTTTAGATGATGGGGAAAGGGTGAATGTTTACTGTTGCTTATTTCAGCAATAGTGGAGGTATGATGATCTTAAAGAACTTGGGTGGTAAAAAGCCTTAAACAAACCAGTTTTTTTACAGTTTAATTTTGACTCTGGACAGCCTACTAATGAACTTTTAATCATGTCATTAATGAAGTCTTAACTATGGCTTTGTTTTAACTTTTAACAGTTTCCAGAAAAAAAAATCTAACCATAAAAAAATGCCTTGCTAATTTTTATTCCTCTGGGGCCATGTGGGGAAGAGCTGGGTCCTAAAATATTGCTTAAAGGCCCTGAGTTCACAGCTGACATGTTCTTAACATTTAGAGTGATTCTAGAGACCCTTGGTATCTAGTGCTACAGTTCCTTCTTGCAGTGTTTTTCTTGGATTGGATTTACAGCCAACTGGTTGTAATTGACCCTCTACTGGGACAAGTTAGGATATGAGCATATGACTCTCCTTTAAAGAAAAAAAAAAGAGCAAGAGAGAGTGACCAAGAAAAAAAAAAATCACCGTTGATATTTATCTTAAACTTCCTTCATTTCCAGCTTCTCTGGCAGCAAGTCAAACTGCTGTCATAAAATAGAACTCTCAGTGAAAGGGGTTCTTAGAGAAAGGGCATAGTACTGCATGCAGAACCACACAGGAGAAAGTATAATAGAAAAGACAAGCAGTTTCTGTCTAGTAGGGCACACAGCAGCTGAGTCTTGTCACGAAAGTGGGATTTGTTACCTGAGATTCCAGGCTGACACTTCCCCATAGGAGAACTGTTCATAAACAGTCTCAGGACAATGGGGACACTGAAAATCACTATCAATTCTTTAAGAAAAGCAAAGGCCTGTCCGACTCCACAAGCCCTCCCAGCCCAACTGCCCTGTCTTCAGCACTCGTGGCACCATCCCCAGTTCTCTCCATGGAACCGATCAGCGGAGCCCTTTCTATTTACTCATGGAGGAGGTCACCTTCATAAAGAGAGAAAAACTAATTAAGGCTTTACACACCAAATGACAGGCTGAAATTCTTTTCTGTTTAACCTATCATGGTTGGTTTTGAGGAAAGAGAAAAATGAAACAGAAACAATTCTGAATTTGGCATGCAACACGCTCACAGATTCACCCCCCAAGAGGTCTTCCCTACCATGGCCACTACAAAAAACTGCCAAGTCCTGGTTTGTAAGACTCTAAAGTCAGCCATGTCCCAAGCTTTGTAACTTGATGGTCAGTAGGATGGGAGTTCCCATCCCCATGTGCTGGAAAACAAATCAGTGCAAACCACTCTATCCAACAGCACACAGTTCTCCCTTCAAATGGACTCTTTTAAAAAGCTAACTCCATCTGAAGCCTGTTTTATGTAAAAGTCCTAGTAATGTAAACAGTCAAATGAGCATTTTTAGTCATTAGCACTGAAAAAATACCACACACCCACTAGCGTTACCTGGGTATGAGCAAGGAAGGTTACTTTCTACTCAGAGAGGCTGACCACAGTTGGAGTGGGGCCATCTATCAGATGGCTGAACGACACTGACCAGAGTGGGAAGGCTGTTCACGGGGACTGCCTGGTGCAAGGCTTCAGCTCCCCTCAGTCTGGCTCCCAGCTTCACAGAGTGTGAGACTGAAGCAGGGAAGAAGGGGCCCTAACACAAGGCATTATGGCTGTGGCTGCTGGTTTGGCGAAGGCTACATGGAAGCAATGCCTTGCCACCACTGACTTCAGAAAGCATTTCGTAAGCACTTTGCTCTACTACGACAATCTTCACCCTCTAGTAATAAAAAGAACCAAGAATTTCTGAGTGCTTCATTGTGCTAAGGCCTTACTGGCATTACTTTGTTAATTCCTCATCACAGCACCCTGGAAGGGAAGTAATACTAATATTCCCTAATAGTAATACTATTACAGAGGAAGAAACTAAGGTTTGAAAAAGTTAAGTAGTGTGCCCCAAGATCACACAGCCAGAAGGGCTCAAATTTAAAACTGGGCTTACCTTATTTCAAAGTCCAAGCTCTCTTAACCACCACACAATACAAGGAAGTCAACAGTCTCTTCCTTAATGAGACCTACCTACCCGGGGCTCCTACCCTGGGCTCTTCCCTCATACAGCAGAAACACTAAGGCAGAAGGATGCCCACTCAGGAGAGACAGAAAGAATCGACTTCTTTGGGGGCTGGTGCAGTAACACCAGTGCCCAGGACTCAGCATACTTTAAGTGGGGTCTATATTTGACTTGACAAGATCCTTATAAGATCTGGGCAACATATCCCATTTCTGTAGAAGTGGTATAGTAGTTGGGTGTTCTGTCAGTGGTTTCTCCATTTCCCATGTAGCAAGAGATAAAGTGATTCTTTTTCATATAAAGCAATATGAAAACAACATTGACAATTTATTAAGTGTCTATATGCATGAGGCCTTAGGTTAGGGGAATGAAATGGCATCAATAATTATATGATGCTCACAAATCTAACCACCTGTGGGTGGAACCATCTACCTCCCCACGGGTAAAACCCCTATGTTGATGGGCCAGAGAAGTCATATCCTCAATTCCCAGGGTATTAACAATAGCTCTGTTCCTTGGTCACTTACTCTGAGAAAGGAGCCTTTTTTTTACATCTGGTTCAAGCCCTGAGTCAGCTGGCTACATAAGCTCAAGGTATGCTAAGGAGAAACCATTAACCATGCAAACTAGCCCCAAATGGCTTTTCTGATTACTTGCTAGCATGCAGGTGGCTTGGAGAAGAGGCCTGCAATTCTAGAATGTTAGTTTTTGTAGTATGAGAAAATCATAACTTTTTTTTTTCCAGGAACTTGTTTTGCCACAGATTTAAGGCAGTAATTTGTTACAGGCAAGACATTTCTAGGGGCTGCGTTATCGAAGCTAGAATCATCAAGAAATTCTATCAGAAGACACAATGTTTAAGTATAGGTCTAATTACCGCAATCATTTCTTTTTTGTTTCCTTTGCAGAGATCCACTTAATCCCATCTCTTAGTGTGGGCACAAGCTGACAGTTGCATGACAAGGAATGTTTCCCTTTGTAAAAAACCCACTTCCTTTCTATGTAGTTTTAGCCTAATTGAAATGTTTCCTATTAAGCTCAATCAAGGCAGCAATTATCTAATTACTCACTTATGCTTTTCCAGCCAAAAATTTGCCTATGCTGGTATATCTGAATGAGGGAGAACATACTTATTATTGCTCTTACATTTTCCTGTTTGGCTTCAGACAACAATCAGAAACATTTACTTCTAGCTCACCAGAATATATCTAATTAATACTGCTATTTTCTATAAAATTGTATCACTGCAAGCTACAGCCCAGTGCCAAATGTGGCCCTGGCTACGAAATATGCTTTAAAAGGCTTGTGGTTATGCTACATGAATGGTGTCATTGGAGAAGGGTAATAAGGAAAGAGGGTAGTGAAAACAAATCACAAACATATATTCAATCATTTCAAAGCCATGAGTTTTATGACTTTACAAAATAAAAAATGAATCACAGATTTAATTGAGAAAATAATTTTTATAGCATCACTTTAAAGAAACATGTATCCTGCATGTCTGGATTTTCTCCTGATACAAATCCCTTAGGTCTCAAGATGATCACAACCAGTCAACAACACAGGTGGTCTACACTTTTTAGGTATAAATTAGAGACATATATCATTAAAACCAGAATTAATTTTAGAGTTAGTGACCCTATGAGGTCACTCCTGATTAACTCCATTTTGATTGAGGTTGGACCAAAGCACAATGGACAAATTGGGTATGAAAGATTAATTTTTCATTTCCAGACAATAAATTTTATCATTTTCATCAAAAATACTAACTAATGTGGGACTAGTAAAACTCTCTATATGAAAAAAAAACATCCCCTGTAAAACTTGTGTCCCTCTGGGTGAATCTGTCAGGAAGGACAGGAACACTTCATCAATCCCCCAAATGTGACCACTTGACAATCTTTCACCTAAGTTTACTGTAAGCCCAGAAAATGACTACATTCCATGAGAATTACAACAAAATAAGTCTACAAGGAAAACATTTCATTTACTGGAAGGAGGTGAGTTTTGGCATTGAATTGGTAAACAGAGGAGCTTCTTTTCACTTCTACATAATGATGAATGAGACAGACATGATATTAGTGACCTCAGAGATAACAAGCTTTGTTCAAAGAGGACATTTCAGTTCCAAATAACTGATTTCTCTTAGTTATACCCTGAGTAATGACTGACTAATAAATTAAACCTGAGTGGTCAGACATTTCTGGGTTGGGGAGATGTTCTCCAAACCAAGTTAGGTTATCTGCTTCTTGGGTTAGAAAGAAGTTCAGAAAAAGAAAATGCGTTATATCTTAAAGGTGGTCCCAAAGATTCCATGTCTTGTTCTGTTTATTTCCTTCAGAAGAGGAAGGAAGCACAAAAGGCACAGAAAAAGGGAGGAATCAATTTCTTTCAAGAATGGGGGAAATAACCAGACATTTCCCTTTCACTGTTCCTTACTAAGGAACTTGGAAATTTGTGAAGAATTCAATAAAATGGTTGGAGAATGAATTTCATTTCTTCACGTACATGTTCATTGAAGAGGACAAGATAACTATCCACATTCAGTCTGCAGTTGATGCATCTCCACTGCTCTCTGTCCAAGCAGCTTTACACACTTGAAACAAGGTGTAAATCCACCTTACAAGAGGCAGAATGTGAGCCTAGGGCATAAGGTGAATTGTCTGAGAACAGACACAGAGACCAGCACTCTCCTACCTGACTAGATCTGCTTGCAGCTGACCCTGAGCAGCACCAGGTCCGTGAAGGCAGGTACACTAAACCTGCCAGTACCTCTTACCTACCTGGGCCCATGGATTTATTTATCCTGCGCAGTGTTCAGCAATAAATAAAAGGAAACAAGTCATTAAACCAAGTGGTCCTTGTGGTGAGCATTATGTAGCTCTTGAAATTTTCAAATTGAGTCACTATTGCCTTTATTTTCCCTCTTACTTTGTACCAGTTCTCATATTTCTATCCTTCCTCCACTGCAATAATTCAATAGAACTAATTAGGTCTTTAAAAATAGCTACATAAGCAAATGACTGAAGTTCTCCTTCCGTTTTCCCTAATGCTGGGTAAATGGCTTCTCAAGTTTGAAATGATACTCTCCAAGGTCTGTCCTGGGTCTTCTGTTGGGATCTCTTTTTGATGTCTCATTATACTTTCTAAAGTGTGTTGAAGTGTGCTATTTAATTCAACTTAAAGTAATAGTGGCTGGCAAATCTTAAGATCATAGAAATTTAACATTAACTTTTACTAAAGAGTAAGTATCTCACAGTTTCTTAATTGTAATTATGGATTATATATATGCTTATTCTAAATTTTCCATTTGTAAATTATTTTCCTTTTCTTTGCAATTTTAATATCTGATCAGTCTGTTAGTTATTTTGTTCCTAAGGCCTTTAGTTTTCTATAATAGCAAAGACTTTGGAAGAGAGAATATGGACAAAAGCATTATTTACTTTCCAGTTATGTCTCAAACGGTGAAGCGTCTGCCTGCAATGCTGGAGACCCAGGTTCGATTCCCGGGTTGGGAAAATCCCCTGGCAGAGAAAATGGCAACCCACTCCGCTACTCTTGCCTGGAAAATCCCATGGGCAGAGGAACCTGGTAAGCTACAATCTATGGGGTCGCAAAGAGTCATACATGACTGAGCGACTTTGTTATTTTCTTTTTTTCTAAAAATGCAAATTAATCTTTGGAGCCTTCTGGAACCCGCCTTCCTCAGCAATGGCTGCTAGCCCTGTAGTGAGCCAGGAGCAGCTGTCGGGAGGAGCATGATCTCTACACACCACCACACCGGAGCGCAGAGTCGCAGCTGGGGCCCGAGGTCGTTCAGGCTTCCAGGCGTTGGAAGTCTGTGAGATGCACGACAGGGCCGGCAGCCAAGCTGAGGCAGGCGGGCTCCGGAAGACACTGAGCTTCTCTGACTGCCTATTGCGAGGCTCCATTTTATGACAGTTTTACTTTTAGACTGCACTGCAAGCTGAGCCGCTTCCAACCACTTTCCCGTCCTTCCACCTGCCCTCAAAGGCCAGCTCTGCAGAGAGTTCAGGCAGAGCTGCTCTGCCTCTCCCAGCTTCCTTCCCATTTACTTTCACAGCAGTTTCCTCCAGGACCAATCACATCATTTTGAGTACAAAATCAAAATGTGGGGCGCTCTGTTCAAAAATCATGACGAATTTTAAGACTGGGAAAGCAGAGCATTGTTCTAAAACGTTCTAAAATTGTTCTAAAACGGAAGGTCTTGTGCAACTGCACAGGTAGCTGCCCCCTGACACTGGCCCTGGTATCTTCTGGTAAAATCCTTGCATATATAATACAATCCAAGTTTGGTGTCTGTTCAGAGAACGCTTAGTAGGAGGACATTCTAGCACAATTCCCCTATAGTTGCTTTGGGCATCAAATCTGGCTGTGATCAAGTAAGTGGAAATCACAGAGTTTCACCCTGCCTTTCCAAGCCTCTAATACAATATTTAAATTAATTTTATTGGTTCAAGCTAGTTATTTTTGTTCAGTGTTGAGGTTTCCCTTTTCTCCAATAAATAACATATAATGTGTAAGAAGTAGTGTAGGTTTTTGAGCCAAGCTCATTGGGGAAAAAATATGTAGCGAGAATTACAGTTGTGATTGCAACATTTCACTTGAAATAAACACCAAGGCAAAATTCAGGCAGTAAAACTCAGAAACACATTCCTTAAGTTCATATTTAAAGAAAAAGAGCTGGAAACAACTAAAGGGCTACTTAGGCGAAAGGAATAAAATTTTCTCCTTCTGCTCCCATTTGCTATTTCACAAGCAATTTTCTTTTCTGAGAAGGTGGTTTCCAAACATTCAGCAATTTTAAATATCAAGGCAAAGCTCTGTAGCCTTTAGCAACTTCTCTAGGCCTCAGTGTAGTAAGCATATTCGACTCAGAGATTCTTTTTGGCAATAAAATTCTTCAAATTTTCAAAAAAATCTGCTTTAGTTAAGTCTGTGAGTTTTTGTTGCATTATATTCTTCTTCAGTATATATTCTACCTGGAAGTGTATGTCTTTTCAGGGTATTCCAAAGAAACTGATTTGCTTAATACTCCTGACTTTAGGATTTGTTAAAGAAGGCATTATAACTGAGATAAAGAAACTAAAATGAAAAAATGCAGTTGATGAAATGTTCAGATCATGAGCCCAAATGCTCAGTGTTGGTTAGAGACAGACTCTGGAGTGGAACCTGAATCTCTTGACCATTTATCATATTTTCTTGTCTGTGTGATGCTCCCTTTTCATAATTTGTCATAATAAAGAGCCAAGCTATTCAGTTTTAGATTTTTGCAATACCAAGTTAATACATAACATTTTCATTTAATATATTCCCTTAAATGGTGCACAGCTCTGACCAAAACACTGGATTCCCAAGGCAGGCTAATAATTTGGCCCCTTCAAGCTGATGCTATTTATTCACCTAACACTGTTGTAACGTAAATGTGGAGGATGCAAGAAGAGGAAGACGGGGAGGCAGTGGAGCAGGGTGGGGAGGAGGACCACGAGATCCCCATTTGTACACCAAAGACCTGCAGAGAACAGGACCCACTGTCCTTGGAAACTGTATGACAAGTGTCTGCTGCTATTGTTGTATACCTTTTGTGGTTACCCCCTAAGCAACTCATTCATAGAAGTGACCACACTACTACACAGAGTCATGTGTTGGTGCCCTGAATAGCCATCTAACTGCTCCTGCTCTCAGTCCAGCTTTTGATATTTTAAATGATTTTTCCTTCAGGTCCACTTCACTTTTATAATTTGAGATGAGTGGGAATGAAATGGTTCCTACGTCATATGCTCCTTGTGAAATCTGAAAACCTGTTTCAGATTTTTCTCTTTATTCACGTAATCTGTTATCACAGAGATTTAGATATGCAGAGAATTTATACATCTCTTTGAGTAAGAAAAAAACAAAACAAAAAAAAACCTCAAGCCAAAGGCAAACTAGAGTCATACACAGCATTAAAAGAGTTGTATCTATTGAGCTGAAACATACAGAAAGAATATGTCTTAAATGTCAGATTTTGAGACTATTTGCCTGGAGTAGGAATATGAACAGGAACACAGGATACTTACTTTTATGTAGGTTCCATGCCAGCTACTACAAACCATGCCAAACCTCTTTCCTCCTCATCAGGACTGAGATGCTTTATTAGCTTATGATCCTGTCCCAGATACACTGATATACTTGCCAAGTATATGGTATAGAGTCAACATGTTGTTCAGATCTTGTTCAACATATAGGTTCAACATGTTGTTCAACCACTGCATTTTGAGCATTACTGTAGGTAGGCCACCTACAAAGTTAACTAAAACTGGCAAAGCCTGGTTTCCAACCTATGCCTCCAAAAGTTCTTCACCATTCTATGGTACTACCTTGCCAACCACTCTCTGTTTCTGTTATTGCTATACTGCTTCCACTCTTCCTGCCCTCACAGTTGGTCATCTCTTGGTTAATGTCTTCATTAATATCAGAAATCTCTGTACCTAATATTCTTGTTCAGCTAACCTACATCTCCTGATCTACAATATTTCATCATCTTAGTTATCTGCTTCACTTGATCATAATATCGAAGCCATGCTACCCAGCCTGAGTTAGGTCCTCACAGATACTCAGCATCAGATATCAATCACATACTGTATATGATAACAGTGGATAATACAGCGGTTAAAAGACAGGCCTCTGGAGCCAGATGCCCAGGTTTCAAAGCCTGGATTCTTTATATTCTGGCTCGGGCAAGTTACTTAACTTTTTTGTGACTCTATTTCCTCATCCGCCAAGTGTGGATAATAATACATTGTTGTGAGCAATGAATAGAAGTTGATTAATCACATTGGCTATGTACATCCTACTCCTCCTTTATACCGTTAGGATGTTTGCTCTCTTCTCCTTAAGTTCTCACAGACTGCTACCTGTATGAGGAAATGGCATTGTGGAGAACTTACAAGCAATGAAACTAAAACAATCATGTGAAGAAATAAAGGAGAAAACAGTGGGATTAAAGAGAGAGAACAAGGTCAGAAATTAGCCAAGAAGTCAGCATTTTCTTAAGACGCAGGTAAAATGACAAAGCCAGGCTCTGTCTCCTCAAAGTGTCTTCAAACAGAAATGTGGTGACAAATACAGAGTACATGAAAAGCGGATAAAGAGGTTCAAAATGAAGAGCTGTTAATTCAAATGAAAGAAGAGAGAAGGAAGCTTTGGAATTGTTCCTACCCTACTGATGAGCAACTGACTTCACTAAGCAAAAAGTTAGGGATGAGAGAGAAAGAACATCCCAAATCCCGGTGGGGAAGCAGGCAGTGCCCTGAACCACAGGACAATTTGTTCTCAGAACTAGAACCAAAGCAAAGTCAGTGAAGGATTATGTTGTGGGAATCCTGATGATAAACACACTCAAGATGAAGGAAAGAGAGCGCCCCTCCCCCAACTTTGTGGGTACTGTAATTGAAAACAGGATGATGTAATTATTAAAAATGGAACAATCTAGGATTCAGCTCAATAAATGGAACCCCTACTATGGGCCAGGTACTGAAGATGTGGTCTGTGCCCTTGCAGAGCTACAAACCAGAGGAGAGGCAGACTTTCTCAGTGAATGACCAAAGGAGTAAAGGGGGACAAATAAGAGAAGGCCAAACTGAGGATGACTTCTTATAGGAGGAAATAGTTTACACTTAGCTTGGATCAAAGTAGATACAAATTAGACTGTTGGTAAGAGAAACTTGGAAATAAAATTACTATATAAGTTAAAAATAAGTATTACTTCAGACTATGCATGAGATGGAAATTAAATGCTTGAAGAGACACAAAAATAAGATTTAAAACTACATTATTTAAACTCATACAAAGTCCTTTCATTTAAACTTGTGCAAAGGCTTTCATTCATGTTTTATACACTTAGAGGTACTGAGTAAAACCTGAAGCAAGCCTAGGAGGGCCTGTTATTATCACCATTTTATAAATAGGAAATCTAGGGAACAGAGAGGTTAACTGCCTTGTCTAAGGTTACACAAACAAAGCCAGCCTCAACACTGGAACACATTTCTCTGGATTTCTTGCCTAAGATGCTGTCAACCCACTCAGCATTTTCCCAAGGTTCGAAGCCTGACACACAAGTTCTACGCTATGTTAGCAAGTTTCTGTTTCATGGTAAAGGAAGTGTTGGATATGCTGAGTGGCCAGAGTTGAACAGTTTCATACTGTGAGCCTTCTCAGAGCCTTAAAAATGATCATGTACAATGTGAATTTCCCAGTAGTCATGATGGGAATATGGCTTTTCTTAAACTTGTTTTATTGTGGAACACATTTCTTGTGGTCTATCTCTTGGACTTAGAGTAATATGGAACACACTGGAAAATGCTGCACCAGAGTGGACTGACTGTGAGCAAGAAGCTAGACACGTTTTTAGTGTGAGCAGAGAAATATAAATTTGATGTAGACTAACTATGACAAGATGATTCTGGAATAAATTACTTACTTGGAACAACCTATAATTAAGCAGAAAGGAGCTGGTGCCCCTAAACTAGACCACCACACATCCATAAATATCTATGCAATGATCAGTTTAGATAAGTGTGCATGTGTGTATTTCATTATGGAGAATTCAGATATAAATTAACACTGGAGATAGTAATTGGTATGAATTGTGTGACCAAAAAAACCCCCTATTTATTGCATCTGAACAGGGATGAGGAGAAAAATGCAAATTGGAAGAAAGTATCATCAGACAATGGAAAAGGTTGTGTCTTTCCCACTTACACTCAAATCAACACCTTTAGAAGTAGACAGAGCTGACCAGGGCAGTGAAGGAGTAATGGCAAATTCACTTATTATTTATAATACTTATGGTTTTATTACTATCTTCCCATAAAATAAAATAAAAATTTCAAAAGAGCAGAGTTTTGCTTTTTTTTTTTTTCTTTTCATTTTTTTCCCAATGATCTACCTCAAGCGTCTAGAACAGAGCTTGGCACTGGTACCCAATCAGAGTTTGATAAAACAGTGAATGAATAAATGAATAGAAGATTATACTCAAATCAGAATCTTTGATCACTCCCAGCACCCAGAAGAAATCTTCCTCATCTTTTCCATCTTAGTTAATGACATCTCCAGTTACCCTTATTCCTTGGACCCCCCAAATCCTGGAGTTTACCTTCACTTCTCTTTCTCTCTCATGATCTTCCAATCAAATAGCAAACCGAGTCAAGTCTAAATGTATAAGAAAGCTGTGGTACATATACACAATGGAATATTACTCAGCATTAAAAAAAATTCATTTGAATCAGTTCTACTCAGGTGGACGGAACTGGAGCCTATTATCCAGAGTGAAGTAAGCCAGAAGGAAAAACAACAATACAGTATACTAACGCATATATATGGAATTTAGAACAATGGTAACGAGAACCCTGCATGCGAGACAGCAAAAGGAATGCAGATGTATAGAACAGACTCGTGGACTCTGGGGAAGAGGGCAAGGGTGGGATGATATGGGAGAATGGCATTGAAACATGTTAATTATCATATGTGAAATCAATCGCCAGCCCAGGATTGATGCTTGGGGCTGGTGCACCGAGATGTTCCAGGGGGAGGGAATCGGGAGGGAGGAGGGAGGGGGGTTCTTGAGGGGGAGCATATGTAAACCCATGGTGGTGTCATGTCATTGAGAACCCAACATGGGAGACAACAAAAGGAACGCAGATGTATAGAATAGACTTGTGGACTTTGTGGATGAGGGTAAGGGTGGGATGAGATGGGAGAAGGGCATTGAAGCATGTTAATTGTCATGTGTCTAATCAATCGCCAGCCCAGGATTGATGCTCGGGACTGGTGCAGCGAGATTTCCCGGCGGGGAGGGAGGAGGGAGGGGGGACCCGGAGGGGAAGCATATGTAAACCCATGGTGATATCATGACAATGTATGGCAAAAGCAATAATAAAAAAAAAAAAAAAACCAATACAATAAAAAAAAGAAAAAAAATATATCTGTATCGCAATTCTGATCTCTTCTTCCCATCTCCACTGCTGCCACCCTAGTCTAAGCCATCATCAACTTTTGTCTGGCCTATTTTAATAGCCTCCTAATTGTTATTCTTGTTTCCTCTGACATCTTGTTACAATCTCATCTCACAAAGCAGTCAGGATTATCCTTTACAATTATAAATCAGCTTCCATTGCTCCTATGCCTCAGACTATACGTCTTTACAAGATCTCCTGCCTCTTCCATCTCACTTATTGCTCATTGCTGTTCCAGGCTCAATGGACCCCTTGCTGTTCCTGGTTATATCCAGCACACTCCACACTACAAGGCCTACACTCACTGCTTCTCCACCTAGGTTTCTTCCCTCGGACATCCCACACTCCCATTTCCGCTTCCTCTAGGTCTCTACTAGAGGCCACCTCACCAACATGATTCCTTCTGTGCTTTTATCCTTTTTTATTTCATTGCTCTCACCAGGCTCTGATTTTGTACGGCTATTTGTTCTCTGTCTCCATACTTTACTTGAATATAAGCTCCATAAAATCTGTTTTGCTAAATTCTGTAGCTTTGGCACACAGACTAGTGCCTGGAACAGTGCAGCCCTGATAAAAATATGCTAAATGAATTAATTGCTGATGTTTGTCAAGTGCTTATTATATGCCAAGTCCTTTAAAAGCACTATTACATGATCCTTAAGAGTCAGTTATTAATATTATTAACCCACTTTATAGATGAAGCAATTGATACCCAGAGAAGTTAAGTAACTTGCTCCAAGAAAGAAGTCAAGATTTATACCCAAGCAGACCAGCTCTAGCTCTGAACCTCTGCGCTCTACATTCTCTTACATTGCTATGGCAAACATGTATCAGTCATTCCAATATTCTTATGAAAATTCCCAGAAATGTCTTTTCTCTCTTCCTTTTTTTCCTCTTTTTTTTTCTTTTGTTCTTTCATTCATTCATTCATTCATCTGCCCACATGTTAAACACTGTGACTGGCTGGGATACAAATTTAAATAAGACACATTCTCCATTGACAATGAGCTGCCCTATCTAGAGAAGGAAAACATATAAAGAAATAATTCCAAGATACATATTTATTTTCTCCTAGAAAATAGGAACCATTTTATGCAACATATGTTCCACTTTGCATTAAACTACAAGAAATTTAAGTCAGTCATTGCCTAAATGGTGTACTCTGCTTATCTCAATTGCCATAAAACATATAAATACCATATTTTGCGTTTTTTTTCCTTGCAAGTTGTTTCTGGTTCTTCAGAAAGTAGGTGCAGTTTAAATAGTAAAGGTCATAAAATGCTAAGTATTTCACTGTTCCTGAAACAGTTACTTATTGATGTTTATCATTAAGATATGTACTAGGTACCCTGAGGGATTAAAAAACACTGTGATGTAGCACCTGTTCCTTAGTGAGTTCGTGGTCAGGTAGAGAGACACAGGAAAAAAAAAAATAACTGCAGTACAAGACCCCAGCAGAAAGCATCACAAGGGAAGTGTAAGGTCTCATGTATTTTCTGCAGAGAACTAGGTTTTCTGGATGGGCTATTGGGGATTTAAATGCAGACAGCTCAGTTCTGGGATCTGTATTCTTAACCATGACTCCCAACTATGCTCACTGAGGTTGGTATAGATTTAGCATTGGTAAATATTATATGGTAGAAAATTTTCATCTGATATTTTTAAATGTTTTTCCAGTTTTATTGAGAAATAACTGGCATATATCATTGTATAAATTTAAGACATACAGCATGACAGTATGGTTTACATGCTGTAAAATGATTACCACAATATGTTCATCTAACATTCATCTTTCTTTTTCAGCATTCAATAGGTTATTATTTTTTATTGGAACATAATTGCTTTACAGTGTTTCATCTCAGATGTTTTAATGTAAATTATTCAAATGCTTTGTCTTCTACAGAATTATTAATGGCTATGCTGAGCTTATAAGCTTTTTCTGCATATAGGTCTGGTCTTCAGGATTATATCTGGTCATACTTTCAAGATTCTGTTTTAAAGATGTTACATGTAAAGAAAGAGTGCATATTCTTCCCTACTTCCTACTATAGAACTTTGGGAAAGCTATTTCTCTGTACCTTGTCTGTAAAATGAGCTTGATAGGAGTATCTACAATATAGTGACGATGCTGAGGGTACAAACATGGTAAAAAGTAAGAAGAAAATTGAAGGCAGTTAGATAAAAAGTGACGATTACAAACTGTATATAACAATACTAGTAAATACAGGGCATACAGAGAATATAGTTGGAGAGGCAATGTCAACCCACTCCAGTACTCTTGCCTGGAAAATCCCATGGACAGAGGAGCCTGGTGGGCTGTCGTCCATGGGGTCGCTAAGAGTCAGACACGACTGAAGCGACTTAGCAGCAGCAGCAGCAGTTAATATAGTATATGTCTATGTGCAAACGTGTCTATATTAGAGTTAAAGGCTAGTCCAGAATCTTTTGGTACAGTCCTTCCATTTAAGTCTACAATTCAGAAACCATGGTGCAGCAAGAGAGCTGCAGTGATTATCTGCATTTTTAAATGGTAATACATATAATGAAAAATTGGTAGTACCTACTAAAGCTGAACATTTCTATGATTCTTAGTTAATTCTCCCTCATCATTGTATACCCTACAGAAATGTTCACATGTTCACCAAAAGACATTTATAAAAATATTCATAACACCACTATTTATAATCAGTGAAACTGGACGCTACCCATATTCTCATCAATGTAAACTGTAGTTTATTCATTCAACACTAGACATCAGTTATAATGAACAGATCACAACTGAATCTAACAACATGAATGACTTTAACGGATACAATACTGAACAAACAAGCCAGATACAAAAGTAAGCATGCTCTTTGCATCAAAATCAAGTTCAAAAGCAGCAGTACTAGGATGTTAGAAGTTAGGACAATGGTTTCTTCAGGATATTTTAATACTGACTGGAAGGAGTTACAAGGGGAGCTTTTAATGGTCTAGTAACATCTGTTTCTTGCTCCTAGTCAACTGGTCATAGGCAGTTGGTAAAAATTCATCAAACCGTACAGTTAAGAAATGTACTTTTCTTAATGTATGTTACTTTCCAAGAAAACACCCCCACAAAACATTATCTTCCCCTCACTGTCCCAACACCTAGGCCACATGTACCTTAGCTTTGTGTGTCACTCTACGCAAGGCCAGGCATTCTGAGAACCCACCCAACGTAAGTGTTAATAATCTTTCCCTCTGTAAGCATAATGCAAGTAGAGAGTATTGCTGCAAACCACTCTTAGAATCAATGTTTCCTTTGACTATGATTAGCTCACTGGTGCCACATGTTCCATGGGGCATTAAGACATTTTTTAAATGGCAAAATAATGAAAGAGTCATTTGATGGTAAAGCAAGTAAATAGTTTGTCTTTACTTTCCAAAAACAACCTGCAGCCACCCACCAAATTCTATTTTGAAATGTCATCGATGCTTGGAAGAAAAAACTATCAACTGACAACTATTATTTATACAAGACCCTATAAAGGGTATTAAAGATGTCAAGAGTGTTTTATCTACTAACCTGAAACCTGACCACAGAGCCAACACATGCATTTCATGTTAGCGCTGCATTTAAGGGCACCTGGGCCAAAGTTACGTGTTAAGTCAGTGAAAATGTATAATTCATGGGGTAACTGAGAAAGCCACTAGACAGGAAGATGGATGGATTGAACATTTTCTGTGCCACCAAATGGCTAATGATCAGGTAAACACCTCTGAGAAAAACAAGATCCAGAATTGTTCCACCCGTTCTCTGACCACCTCTTGCCTCTGGCGTGAGCAGCCATTAGCCTGCTGGGGGTTCCTCCAGAAGAGGGACCAGCTGCTGAGCCCCTGGGAGGCCACATGCTCCCTCCTTCCCTTCAGAGCCCAGTAAATAGCTCATTAGTCAGAGGCACCTGCTGTGGAAACCTGGCATGGGCAGAGCCAGGGCTCAAACCAAATTTGCTGATTCTGAGGCTGAGGCTCATTACTATTACACTATAGTGCTTCCTAATTTTAAAACACCTTTTTATACCCTCGTTCTACAAAGAGGAATAAGGACAGAGGCCAGACCACGGAATTAATTATGATCCATACCCATCCCTTCTGATCCCTGCTCTGGATTCAACCAGCCATATGGTCAGAGGTGGCACTCCGTGTGACATATGTATGTGGAACTTCCAAATCCCCTAAGGATACTGCCCTCCAGAACATTACCTTCCCGGTTATGTCATGTAAGTAGCCATCGTTCATACAGCTGCACCTCAGGCACACACACGCATGCATGCACACCACAATAAAAAGAATTCTAGAGACAGCAAAGGTCAGAGAAGCAAGCCTTCAGGTTCAATCCCATTTTGACTGACTTCCACAAGAAGCTCAGTCAGCTCTTCAAAATTAACCTCTTGTTTTTGGTTCTTAGTTCCCATCTATAGCCAACATGGTATCTTGTTTAGTTTCTCTTATTTATACCCTAAGAATTATGTCAATATCCATCCATTATATTTTATTAAATAGCCATGATTGGGTAGTAGAATGATAAACAAAAATTAAAAAAAAAAGTTTGTTACAAACTATGAAACATAATGCAGCACCTGTTAAGAATTGAATTCATTTACCTAGTTATCATACATTTTAGTTTTTAAATACTGCACTTATGGATTAGATTTGTTTTATGTATATTTTGCAATTTACTTCCCCTATAAATCAATATACTGTATACCTTTCATGCATATATATATGATGTGATTCAAAGTTAAGATTTTTCAAAGCTAGACATACCAGTGCATGTGAAATTATTTTTTTTTATTTTTATTTTTTTAATTGTTTCTGCCATACATTGTCATGATATCACCATGGGTTTACATATGCTTCCCCTCCGGAACCCCCCTCCCTCTTCCCTCCCTCCCTGGGAAATCTCCCTGCACCAGCCCCGAGCATCAATCCTGGGCTGGCGATTGATTAGACATATGAAAATTAACATGCTTCAATGCCCTTCTCCCATATCATCCCACCCTTACCCTCATCCACAAAGTCCATGAGTCTATTCTATACATCTGCGTTCCTTTTGCTGTCTCGCATGTTGGGTTCTTGTTACCGTCTTTCTAAATTCCATATATATGTGTTAATATACTGTATTGTTGTTTTTGCTTCTGGCTTACTTCACTCTGGATAATGGGCTCCAGTTTCGTCCATCTGAGTAGAATTGCTTCAAATGAATTTTTTTTTAATGCTGAGTAATATTCCATTGTGTATATGTACCACAGCTTTCTTATCCATTCGTCAGTTGATGGGCATCTAGGTTGCTTCCATGTCCTGGCTATTGTAAACAATGCAGCGATGAACATTGGGGTACACATGGCTCTTTCAATTCTGGTTTCCTTGGTGTATATGCCCAGCAGTGGGATTGCTGGGTCATATGGCAGGTCTATTTGCAGCTTTTTAAGGAACCTCCACACTGTTTTCCATAGTGGCTGTACTAGTTTGCATTCCCACCAACAGTGTAAGAGGGTTCCCTTTTCTCCTGCATGTGGAATTAAAGCACATTCCACACAAAATGAAAAGAACTACAGCATAAAACACAGACAGTGTATTCCTTGCCTAAATAAAATATACAATCATTGTATCCCTAGAATATTTTGTCTTTTTTCTTCTTAAAAAATAAAGCCCATTATCCACTTATTGAGTAAATAACAATGTAATTTTCTTAAAAAAAAAAAACAAACCTGATAGGTATGGAAAATGTACTGTAATCTGGGCTTTAGCCTTACAATTATTCCAAAAATATTTAAGTTTTAAAAAAAATACCAGTATATGAAAAACAATGTAAACTATTCAGATAAACATATTTACATTTAAATAAATGAATAATATACAGAGTATCACATTTGCAAAGTGTAGCTTTCCCCACTGTTGTCTCAATAATGATAAAGAACAGTCATTGGCCTCCTTTTCTAGGATTTTTGCAGTATTTTTGAATTTTCATGAAAAATTTCCTATATTAGTTTTAATATTTTGTTTTGAAGTACAGGATGAACAAAAAGTTCATTTGGGGATGCCACCAGAAAACTTGAACAAACTTTTTGACCAACCCAATATAATATCTCCATTTTCTCCCCTTAGCTCAAATCATACCCCATTCTTAATATATTATATGTATGTAAAACAGCATGCATATTCATGTATTTATTAAACAACTTGATAAAAGATTTACCAACACAGTACAAAATCAAGAAGGAAACCTCTAGCAAAATCTTTCAACAATTTGTTTTACTGAGTGGCAAAAGCAGAGAGCCTGCAAAATTACATACTGTCCAAGATTATCAACAATTAGTTTCCTAAAACACTGTGCCAGAATCTCAGACAAACCTTAGCCAACATTATTTCCTTAATTCCTACATTCCCCACATTTTAATGTTTCTAAAATTGGGATTATCTTACAAAGAACATACATATTTTATGTTAGTTCTCCTTTTAAAAAGGAAATAAATATACTAACTTGATGTCAGATGCAACAAGAGATAGAGGTTTAGAATCACCGAAATAAAATAAATATAGTATTACTCACCAAGGGTAACTCTAAGGTAAGTATTTTTTAATTTGCCATTTCTTCCAGTAGTACGTGCTAAATTTACTACTCACCCTACCCAAAGTGGAGTTCTCACAATCTCCCAAAATAAAGAAACAGCAACCAATCAATTTTTTTAAACATTATTTTCCGATAGCAGCAATTAATGCCAAGTCATTTTATCACTTACCAAAGTGAAGACACTAGAGAGTGATTTACAGATTAGAAAGATAGATGATACAGACCAAAACTTACTGAAAAGTAAGGAGGTTACTTGCCAAATCACCAGTATATATCATCTGTTGGAGCAGGACTCTCTTATGAGATGACACGTTGTTATTTATTCCAAGAACTGGCCATTACACTAGCTTGGCCAGATTACATGCAGCACTTCCAAGAACTACTCATGCCAAAACCTTGGCTAAAAATTACCTCTGATAGTCTGGAACTTACTTGTTGGCATTAAAAGCCAGGATTTTCAGACCAATCATCATAACTTGCCTAAGAAATCTATTTCTCTTGGTTAAAAAAAAAAGTGCTCATTCATCTACCTTGATTTTACTGGCACACTTTAAGGGAAGAATTAATTCATTTAATATTCATTCATCTTTTCAACCAAAGTATGACAATCACATTAAAATAACATACTGATTCATTTAAAACCTCTACCATCTCAAAGTTTCTGCATTTACCTCTAATTATTTTAAAGAATGTGTCTATATGATTGCTACTCAAACTCCCTACATCACTTCTCACTCACTACATTCACGTAAACCATCAGGCTGAAAGGACTGTACAGATTTTCAGACTGCTCAAAGCTGATTGCTGGAAGAGATGATCAAATCAGTTGTCAGGCTAGTCAATGCTCCCAAAGTCATTGCATGTATTCTTTGCTCCAAAGCAAGAGTTTATCCTGCTGAATTACTGAACAGAATTTTAGGCACTTGCATTAATTATCTTTATCCACATTTTTGGGAAAGTGCTACAGGTTAAATATATAATCTTGGTGCTGCTCCGTCCCTATAGAACCCAACAAAGGAGGCTGGAATCGGGGTGGGGTTAGGGGTAGAGGTGATGGAGTTTCAGCTATTGTAATAGATGTGGTACCCAAAGCTCATATAGTCTTCTGTAGCAATTGGAACCATGTCAATATAAAGGCACCACCTCTGCCATTTTTTTCCTCCATTTTATATAATCCAAATTTTACTCTAAAGAGATATTTTTACAGAAAAGTAACACTTGAAAAGAAAAAATCTGATACAGTTTTACCCAAATTTGTGTTTCTAGTTTGCATAAATTAAAAATAGAAAAGTTGGAAGTGATGGAAATCAAGCTTGAAACTTTTACATATAAATCTGATTTTTCTGTTCTACCATTGAGTTTTAAACTATATCTTATGATTACTCACCATATCTACCCCGTCCACCTGCTAAAGCAGCATCCCATGATTTTAACTACCTGGTGTAATGCAGAGAGAGCCTTACAAAGAGGAACAGCCCATCCCCAATTAGGAGATGATACTGGAGAAGAAAGAGAGGCTTCGATTAAGTGCTAATATTCTGTTCCTTCTTCAAAGTTTTTTCCTCAAAGATTTATGTCTCAGTTATTTTATGGGCAAGTTAAAGGAGTGCTTACAAGAGCAATCCTATATCAAGAGGCAGCACATACATTTTCCTGTTTCTAGTACAATATCTGTGTAACCAAAGGAATCCAGCAAACAACAAGTGAAAATGGAAGACAATCTTAGTCCAGGAGAATAATTCTTTATAGACAAAAGTGCATGGAGATAAAACCTGCCAGAGGAACCCAGGGCCCGGGTGTAGGCAAGTGCACAGCAGGGCAAATATAAGCCTTTTCTTAGTTTGTCTTTCCAACACCTGTTCTCATTTCTCTCTTTCCTTTTTCTTAATCTCACTCCATCAGAGCCCACATGTATTCATTTACCTCAATGACAGGCTTGGTGCTTTTCCTTGGAAGTAAAGAATAAAGGGTTTAGTTTAGTAGAAGTCTTAGTTCAAAAAAATCTAGATAAGAGAAAAAAAAAAAGGTTTCCACTTGTCCCTTAATGATATTTTAGCATCGTTGGTGATATCTCTGAATTAGTGTTGGTGTCTAAGCATAATGAAAACCCTGACTCATTTGTGGCCCTCTAAGCAAATTTCCCCCCAGTAAAAGCAACAACCTAGCTAGAGAATGCTCAGTGAAAGTTACAGACACACTGATGTCTTGACATAGTCCTCTCAGTGGTCCTACCAGTCCAGGTGTTAATGCTTAGAACACAAGATTGGACAGGCAAAATCAACCATAAATCCATGGCACAGATAGCAGGAAGGCAGAGCTTGGGAAATATATCATACCTTTGTAGGTCTTAACAACTTAAGACATCTTGACATAATGTGAAAAATATCTCCAGTGCTCAGATAATCGTCTAGGTAAGAATTAAAATCTGAATACAGTGGTGGGTAGAAAACTCCAGTTAAGAGTCAGAACATCTGGTTCAAATTTTATTCTGCCACTTATTACCTGTGACTTTGGATGTACTGCTTCTCTTAGCCTTAATTTCCTTATCTGAAAATTGGGAAAATACAATGACATTCAGAATAGGATTACTGTGAGGACTGAGTAAGATGAAACATTGAGAAACAATAGCATAGGACTTGAAATGCAGTCGATACTCAATTGTTTTTACAAAAACTAACCACACTAATTCAACGATGTCACCAATGATGCTAAGATAACATTTAGGGACAAATGAAAGACTCTTTATATTTCTTCTCTTCTCTAGATTTTTCTGAATGAAGATTTCTCTTACAAAAGTTGTTTTTACAAAAACAATTTTCCTCTACTGTTGCTGTGTGCTATCAACTCATAATTTAAAATCTTTTTCTGGGGAATAGGGAGAAACTTAACAGTTTTTCTGATATGGTCATAGCCTGGCATCTGCATTGCTTGAAATATTGCTATTGTTGTGTATAATTGCTAAGTCGTGTCCGACTCTTTTATGACCCCATGGATCATAGCCCACCAAGGTCCTTTGCTTGAAATATTAGGTCTCTCTTATCTCCTTTTGTCACATGTGAAATGATTTGAGGCTCATGCATATATTTAGTAAGGACCTACTTTCTTTGTCAACAGGTTTGCTATCTAGCATGAGAAATGCAAATTATGACAATTCAAGGTGTAACACAGCAAGGCAGACAGTGGTACAGTGGCAGCATGAAGTCCATGAGCCTGGGGGTGCCTGGGAGGCTTCAGCAAGAAGCAGGACTTGGACTCAGGCTTAAGGATCAGAAAAGGGACCTGCCAGGCATCTAAGAGCAAGGAGAAGTCTTTCAGACAGAACCTAGAGAAATATCTAAACTCGATTTTTAAAATGCTCCTTTTAAAGGTGCTTAAATTCTAAATTGAAAGTGAAAAAAAGGTATTGAAAAGCATAGACATCACTTTGTCAACAAAGATCTGTATAGTCAAAAGTCTGTATGGATGTGAGAGTTGGATCATAAAGTCTGTGGATGTGAGAGTTGGATCATAAAGAAGGCTGAGCACTGAAGAATTGATGCTTTTGAATCATGGTGCCAAAGACTCTTGAGAGTCCTTTAAACTGCAAGGAGATCAAACCAGTCAATCCTAAATGAAATCAGTCCTGAATATTCATTGGAAGAACTGATGCTGAAGCTCCAATTCTTTGGCCACTTGATGCGAAGAGCCAACTCATTGGAAAAGACCCTGGTGCTGGGAAAGATTGAAGGGACAACAGAGTATGAGATGGTTAGATAGCATCACTGACTCAATGGACATGAATCTGAGCAAATTCCGGGAGATGGTGAAGGACAGGGGAGCCTAGTGTCCTCCACTCCATGGGGTTGCAAATAGTCGGACACAACTTAGCAACTGAACAACAACAAATTCTCAATTATTACGTGTTCATATTAAACCCAAATGTACCCATTTTTCCCCAGAAACTCTAATTTAGATAATTTTAAAAGTAATGGAGATATTTATGCTTTTGAGATTCATGAGAACTTCTAAAGGAATAAGCAGTGATGAGAATAAATTGATCAAACTATATCAAGCATTTTACTTTTGAATACTTATTATTAACTGGGAGACACCAGAGCAGACCCTTGATAACTGATGTATGCAAATACCTATAGAGGTCTTTTGTTTTTTTCCAGTCTCATCCAGAATTATATCACCATTAAAATCACCATGATCACAGCAAATAATATTTGCATGGTTTTTAATGTGCTAAATACTGTCTCAAGTACCTGATAGATAAGAACCCATTTATTCCTCCAAATGGTGAATATTTATCATGCCAAGTCAATGGCCTTTTCGATTTTGCTAAAAATGCTTATTTGATGAGCAATTCTTATATTGGCTACAGCATTCCCAGAATAGATCTATAAACCATTTCTCTTTCTCTGTGGGGCATATAATAAGCTCACTTCATACACCTAAATCATGGTGAAATAAATAAACATCACTTTTCAGAGGCTTTTACATTCTCACTTTTATCATACTCACCGCTTGGCTCTTAGGTTTTTTTTCCTCTGGACTACTTTTCACAAATAGAGCAAATCTTTACTGTTCACAAGAATTACCATATAGCAATGATCAAATTGGAGCAACTAAATTGCCCTGAGAAGTTCTTACACTGTAATTGGCTGGGCTTACTCTCTAACCACAGTGATTTGCTCCTACCCAGTTTAAGAAATGCAAAGCCATGCTTCAGCAAAGTGACAAATTAGTACTCATCACGACTTTGGGACTATGCATGAAGAGTGAGGTCAAGGATATTAAATCCAAAGGTCTATTATTGTATATGACTGCTGAAGCTAGGAGACAGCATGATGTACAGACTGTATAATGAGAACACAGCTGTAATATTTAGGAATAAAGTCTAAAAGCTGCTGCTATCAAATGTCTTTTTTATGTTATCTTGCTGTATACTTTTTACATGTAATTCACATATTTCATCACACTTGCAATTAACCTACTATAAGAAAACTTTAGTACTATAACTTCTTCCTCTTCTGCCCTTAAAATAAGATGATTAGGAAATTAGAAACTAAATTATATGGCTGAGTAATATCAAGCCCACAAGTAACATAAGCTGTACATGCAGAAAGTAGTACATAACTTTAAATATCACTGAAAAGTTAACCTCAGTTTCAAGGCATTAACAGACATTTCATATTGTCTTTAGTACTGGTAAACATTAGTCAACTTCTGACACTTATTTAGTTCATGATTCCATCATTTAGTACACAAAACATTTTTATTTATTTTTTTTGTTTTGATTTATTTATTATGAAAAATTTTAAACATCCATAAAAGTACTGAGTTATCTGTTTACAATAGCCAAGACATGGATGCAAACTTAATGTCCCTCAACAGAGGAATGGATAAAAAGATGTGGTACATATATACAGTGGAATACTACTCAACCTAAAAAATAATGAAATAATGCCATTTGTAGCAACATGGAAATGCCTGGAGATTATCATGCTGAGTGAAGTAAGTGAGACAGAGAAGGAGAAATATTGTATGACACCTCTTTTATGCAGAATCTAAAAAGAAATGATACAAATGAACTTATTTACAAAACAGAAAGACTCATAGACTTAGAGAATTAATTTATGGTTGCCAAGTAGGAAGAATAGGGGGTAGGGATAGTTAAGGAGTTTGGAATGGACATGTACATAGACATGTACACACTCTTATATTTAAGATGGATAACCAACAATGACCTACTGTATAGCACAAGGACTTCTGATCAGTATTATGTGGCAGGCTGGATAGGAGGGAAGTTTGAGAGAGATTGGATACATGTATACCTATAGCTAAGTCCCTTTGCTGTCCAGCTGAAACTATTACAACATTGTTACTCAACTATGTTCCTCTCATCTCAATCTTTCCCAGCATCAGGGTCTTTCCAATGAGTTGGCTCTTCACATCAGGTGGCCAAAGTATTGGAGCTTCAGCATCAATTTTTCCAATGACTATTCAGTGCTGATTTCCTTTAGGACTGACTGGTTTGATCTCCTTGCAGCCCAAGGGACTCTCAAGAGACTTCCCCAGCACCACAGTTCAGAAGCATCAATTCTTTGGTGCACAGCCTTCTTTATGGTCCAACTCTCACATCCATACATGACTACTGGAAAAGCCATAGCTCTGACTATACAGATCTTTGGCAGCAAACTGATCTCTACTTTTTAATATGCTGTCTAGGTATGTCATAGCTTTTCTTCCAAGGTGCAAGTGTCTTTAATTTCATGGCTGCAATCACCATCTGCAGTGATTTTGGAGCCCAAGATAATAAAGTCTGTCACTGTAGCCATTGTTTCCCTATTAGCCATGAAGTGATGGGGCTGGATACCATGATCTTAGTTTTTTGAATGTTGAGTTTTTTTTTTTTTGGTTGCTGTAATTTTTTATTTATTTATTTTTTT
>ML661902.1:8567828-8666153 GCA_007570785.1 Antilocapra americana
GGAGGTGGGTCATGGAGTATCCCGCTTTGGGTTATGGCAGAGAGTGTTAGTACACAAAACATTTTTAGAACAGTGCCTGCACATGTGTGGTAGCCAAATTTCCCAATTTTAACAATAGTTATTTGGGACCTCCCTGGTGGTACAGTGGGTAAGAATCTACCTGCCAATGCAGGGGACACAGACTTGATCCCTGGTCTGGGAAGATTCCACATGCTGCGGAACAACTCAGCCCATGCCACAACTACTGAGCCCGCGTGCCGCAGCTATTGAAGCCCAAGCACCGTAGAGCCTGTGTTCCACAAGCCAAGCAGAGAAGAGAAACCAGTACAATGAGAAGCCTGCACACCTCAACAAAGAGTGGCCCCTGCTCATTGCCGCTAGAGAAAGCCTATGCATGGCAACAAAGACCCAACACAGCCAAAAGAGTAAAATAAACTAAAAAATAATAAAAATAGTTATTTGGCTTAAAGGACTCAATTTTCCTAATAGGCCCGTCATTTAGGACATTCAGTGTAAAACAACTGCTCTTGAAGTTAGGGGTCACCACAAAGAATCCACAGTGCTGGGCTATTTTTAACTTGTCATTCCTACTGTTGAAATGACAAAACTGATTTGATCATAAATAGTCTCCAAAGAAGGCCAGTGTACTCTGGGGACATGCCAACTTGGTCCAACCACCATGAACTTGGAACTCTGAGAGCACAGTATCAGACTCCTTAGGGGGATAGTTGTAGAATATAGTGCTCAGAGTCTACAAATTTCTTTGTAATTAAAAATATATACTCCAAGAACCCTAATAATTGGAGTAGTATTTGAAAATAAAAACTTTAACAAATATGATTTTTAAAGACTTCTTGCCATTCAGAGCCACTATTCCATGAGTGTGAAATGAAACACCAGGCTTTATCCTACTGAAATCTGAGAGGCAAAGAGCTCATTTTAAATATTCGTATGTCTGTGTTGGCTTTACAGATAAAGATCAATTCAATGACATTTTAGAAAAGTAGTTATGTCTAATCCCCAGTGTCCTAGTCAACATTTCCTTTATTAATAGAACAGGATACACATGGCTGTGGGTGACCTCTTCCTCGTTTGCTCTGACTATGGTAGTAGCCTGCAAAGAATAGATGCTCTATGAAGTACACTGGGCTACTCCAAAGGAAAAAAATACTTCATGGGGCTCTTGTTATCATCCTCTATTTTAACCATGAAAGCTTCTTGAGCATTTACAGATTTGTTTTCAAGCCTCTTACTATATAGGTAATAATATTATATATATATATAACATAGGTAACTAAAACAGACATTAAAACATTGATTTCCAGGGACTTTCCTGATGGTTTAGTGGCTAAGACTCCACGCTCCCAGTGCAGGGGGCTGAGGTTCGTTCTCTGGTCAGGAAACTAGATCCCACAAGCTGCAACTAAGACCTGCCATAGCCAGATAAATAAATATTAAAAACCAATAACAACAACACTGATTTCTAAAATGCCTTCCAAAACCTACCTTTAATATTTTATTAACAAATTTTTATACACAAAAGCATAACGCGATTTTCATAAAATATTTAACCCTTCCCCAACCACTCTTCAAAATTCTTATAAGTCACTTTATGAGACTATAACAAAAAAGCAAATAGTAATTAGGCCTCTACTTCTTTACTTCATGCTTTCCTGTTATCTTTCTTCCCTCATTTTTTCACTTCTCATTTCTCCTAAATATCCGAATTTTATTTTGATTTTTCATTTCTAGAATGATTTATCTTTTTTTCAGAAAACCAAAAAATGGAATGGCTAAAAAACATGAAAAAATGCTCAACATCATGGATAACAAGAAAGTAAAGTAAAATAACAATGAGATTACTTTTTCCCCTTTCAGACTGTAAAGCATAACATAAATTGGAAAGAGTTCAATGTTAGGGAAATTGAAACTCTAATATCTGATTAAACAGTACAGTTCTTTTCAAGGGTAGCAGTTTATATCTGAACTGAAAATGTGTATATGTTTTGATCGATAAATTCTACTTCTTCAAATCCTATAGAAATACTTGAAAAATTATGTAATAATATATATAATAATGATCACATATGTAAATTTTGATTAAATTATACTACAGCTATAGTACTGTCATGCAACTTAAAAAAATGAAGTAATTATATATTATAGATATGGAAGAATTCTCATTATTTGGTTTTAATGAAAAAAACAGAATTATATTCATAATATGATATTTCTTTAATTTATAAATACATGTATATTACTTTCAAATCCATATATTTAGCTGTCTACTTAACAAAATCTTATTTAGGCACAGATGTATAAAATTTAATATCTCCAAAATTGAACTACTGATCTTGCCCCCAACACTGTCCCCTATTTACTTGACACCTCTATCTACTTGTTCATTCAAGAAACCAGGAACATCTTCCTGTTTCATATTCCCCCATGTCCAGTCTAGTCCTAAACACTTAGAATCTGTCTACTTCCTGCTATCTCCCATTGCCATTACTCTATACCTCCATCATATTTCCTCTGATTTTTACAACAGCCTCCTATCATATTTGTTATCTTCTGCTTTTGCAATTTTATAATTTACTTTTTACACATCTTTAAAAATTCTGAAGCATGTCACTCCATGCCTAAAACCCTCCATGATGTCACTTGCCCTTGGAGAAAATCTACTTTCTTTCCCTTGGCCTGTGCCACCTGCATTACCTCAACACTGACTACTCCAGATTATTACTGCAAGAGCAAAAATAATATTGCCAAATAATTCTTCACTTGGGTTTCAAAAGGACTTTTAAGAGGCATATAGTTGGCCCCTGAATAGTCAAAAATCTACCTATCTTTACACTCAGCCCTCCTTATTTGTGGTTTTGCATCCCTGAATTCAACTGATGGCAGATGATATAGTACTGTAGTATTAATACATAATAACTGAAAATAATGCAAATAGCAGAAACCCAAGTTGATCAAGGGTCAACTGTAACTATTAGTAACTATTCTGAAGATAGTGGGATCTCAAGATCAACTGTTTGAAAGTTATCCCTAGTCCAAGTGTGTGCAATAGCCTCTTTGCTGGTTCCCCTGAGATGCTTGCTTACCTATAATCTATTATACAACAGCATCAAGAAAGGTAATATATCCATGACATTCCTTTGCTTAAAAGCCTCCAGTGGTGTCTCACATATAGGGTCATCATTAGCAACTTTCTAAATGCCATATATATGCATTAATATACTGCATTGGTGTTTTTCTTTCTGACTTACTTCACTCTGTATAATAGGCTCCAGTTTCATCCACCTCATTAGAATGATTCAAATGCATTCTTTTCAACTGCTGAGTAATATGTGAGACAGCAAAAGAGACACAGATATAAAGAACAGACTTTTGGACTCTGTGGGAGAAGGCGAGGGTGGGATGATTTGAGAGAATAGCACTGAAACATGTATATTACCATATGTGAAATAAATTGCCAGTCCAAGTTTGATGCATGAAACCGGGCACTCAAAACTGGTGCACTGGAACAACCCTGAAGAATGGGATGAGAAGGGAGGGAGATGGGAGGTGGGAGGGGGATTCAGGATGGGGGACACATGTACACCAATGGCTGATTCTTGTCAATGTGTGGCAAAAACCACCACAATACTGTAAAGTTATTAGCCTCCAATTAAAATAAATTAATTAATTAAAAAAATTTTTAAAAGCAACTCAAGCAGCCCTATGGAGATACCCACATGAAAAGAAAGTGAGGTCTCCTTTAGCAAGAACTTGAGAATCACACAAGGAAAACACTCTGAAAGTGTATCCTCCCATCCCAGTCAAACCTTCAGATGACTGTATTCTCATGAGACATCTCAAGCCAGAACCAGACATTCCTAAATTCCAGACTCAAAGAAACTATGAAAGGTAATAAGGGGCCACTCCCTTTGTGGTAATTTTTTATTGGCAATGGACAATAAAATGTGTGTCTATTGACATTAAAAAAAAAAAAAGCCTCCAGTGGTGTATACCAACCTGGTCTGGCCTCCATTTAGCTCTCCAGCCTCATCTCATGCCATCATCCCCTTGATCACTATACTTGAGGCAAGTGGCCTCTTCTCTGGTTGCTCAGATACACCAATCTCTTCACCTTGGAGCTTTGTTATGTGACTCTCTGCCTAAAACGTTATATTTTCAGTCTCAGTTTAAATGTCACTTTTTAAGACTCTTTCTTGACCATTAAGTAGCCTAATCTTACTTTTCTTTCTCATAGCACCATACTAATTTCCTTTACATCACTAGACACAGTTGAAATTGTTTACTTGTCTGTCTGTCATCTGTCTTCCCAATACTCTGGATATTCTGTGCAACACAGCCCATGATAGAGGCATTGGTAGAGGGACCTGTGAATCATGGAAGACTTCTTAGAATATTACATTAAGTCCTGAACTTAAGGGAATGTGGTAAGAAAAGAAATGAAGAAGGTCATTCTAGGTCAAAAGGACAACTGATAAAGCTGGACAAAAGCACTTAAATTCCAGAAGACTATATTTGGGACCTAAAGGGAAAAGTGAGGAATGGGGCCTTGAGGCTGAAAAGATAGGTACAACCATATGGTAAAGAACTAAGGAGCCCTTTCTTGTCCTATAAATGCTGGGGAGCCACAGGAAGCTTAAAGGAAGAGTAAAATACCAGATTTGTGATTTAGATGGAGAACAGACTACAGTGTCTTCTAAAAAGCAAATCTGTAGCCCCAGCTCTTATTAACAAAATTAAGATACATAATATGTCTAAAATATGAAAGGTGAAATAAGTATAGTTTTTAATTAGAGTTGAGTAAGAAAAATGCATGTATATTATTGGTATAAATTCAAATATATTGTTAAAAGTTAACTCTTTTTAAAGTAATGCAGTTTTGGGAATGTCAGCTAACTTTCCAGAGGAGCCAGTGGCAAAACTGTGCTGGATAGAAGTCAGTCAATGTAGCTAGTTTATAAGAACAGGGGCAATTTGCACTAATTAAAAAAGAAAAAAAAAATTTGAGGATTATAATCCATGTATCCCTTTGGTAAACCTTTTATGGTAAGGTTGCTGGTCTTACTGAAAAACAAATAACATCCAATATTTGTACATAAGCAAAAGTTATTAAATTAAATATAAATTAATTGGAAAATACATGAAACTCAGTGTTTTCCATTTAGAGATTCATCCAGTAATCTAGGGGGGAAAACTTAGTAAATATGAAAAAAGTCAAATCACAAAGTTTAGATATGACCTGATTTGACCCCAAATTCCACTGGACATTCTGCTGCAAAGTAATTGGAAATACACAATGTACTTGTTCGATTTGTTTGTACTATGTAAAATTGATTTTTTTCTTTAATACTAAAATTTGGTCCATCTGTTGGGAAAACAGAAAATGTCCTAAATATATACAAAGAGTGGAAATGCTTCATTCCACTGGCTGTATCCTGTGGTATATGCATTTTCATCAGTATGTTTGTCTTGCAGACAAAATGAATATCAGATGGTGGGTTTGAAAAAGGGCAGACCTAAAATGAGGTGATTAGTTTCAAAAACAGATTTTTATTCTTGATAAATTATTACCAAATACAATCATCTGTTGATTGAGGATATAAAACAGATTGGTCATACTACAACCCACAGGTTAAATGAAAAACGGAAATAATAAGTTTATTTAACATGGTCTTGCATTAGGTTCCCAGCAGTGCAAATCTAAGGCAAATAATTAGATTTCCAATTTAAAGATATACATTTGTTAAGCCAGACATTTCCTGAGGTCATCTATTTCTCTGTTGGCTAGTCTCACTGCATTGGCAATGTGTTTAGGACATTTCCACTTAGAACTTTATATCACTACACCTTGTACAATACCCTGATCAAACCTGTATTACAGTTTGATTCAGGAACAATGCAGGGAGGGCAAAGGGCTGATTGTAGAATCTTCTGGCTATGAATCAGATTCAAATACACAGTTATACATTTAAAGAAAATGAATTCCCAAAAATAAATCCCAGGAGGAAAAAAGAGACAACTGGTAAACCAAACAAATCGAACCATCTAAGACAACAAATACAGTACACTCAATTTCTTAAATATCCACTCTTCCTTTTCTTGGGACAACCACTTATTTTTATGGTAAAAAAATAAAAAGTTAAAGACAACTGCTTTAATCAATAGTACATCCTATTTTTACTGAGTATACTCCTCCTCCCACCCCTTTATTTCTTCAGTGATTTACAGCTCTGCTATGTAATGTCTCTCCTGGGAGCAAAGAATCCCATTACAGATGATTCCTCTGTGCAGACTTCGGCTCTGTAAATCAACAGCTGAGCTCTCTAACAGATTTTAAATCCCTGCTTCAGTTAGGCTGGGACAACTTGCAAATTGGTAGGGCCGGAAGTAGGGGGAGGAAGGAGAGTTTGGTACCAGAATAAGTCCCAGAAAAAGCACTTATAACACAACTTGTACTTTTGTTAACTTTCTCCAGTAACTATTGTGCCTTGATACAGAATACAGGAGGTCCAGAAATACCAGGGTTGAAAAAGAACATGCAAAGGACAGTCTCTCCCCAGAGCATTCTCCAGGGAGTCTAACAAACCCAAAAGAATGTATCAGAAGCATAAAGTAAGCTGGACTAATGCCTCCTTAGAGATAAAGGTTTCTGAATGGAATAGAGCACCTTAAAAAGATAGAGTGAAGTTGTATGACAAAGATGGTAGTGGGGATTATTTTTAAAATAAATCTCTGAGAATTAGATGGCTCATAGGGAATTTATTTTCTTATAGGGCTTTTGATGCCCTTATTACTCAGAAAGTGAAAAATTCTCTAGAAATCCACTGATGTGGCGGAAGACATTTGGGAGACTGCCATAATTTTTTGTATAGTGTAAGTCTCACTTAAAATAATGGTTAATAATTGTAAAAGGATGTAAACCACAGGTAATTATATAAAAACATATTTTATAATAAGAGTATCTTACACATATTATACCAACATTGGGGCTTCCCAGGTGGCACAAGGGTAAAGAAGCCACCTGCCAAAGCAGGAGTCTACAGAGATGTGGGTTCAATATCTACGTCAGGAAGAGCCCCTGGAAGAGGAAATGGTAACCCACCCCAGAATTCTTGCCTAGAGAATCCCATGGAGAGGAGCCTGGTGGGCCACAGTTTATGGGATTGCAAAGAGGCAGACATGACTGAGGGACTGAGCACATAGCACATACCAACACTGATCACATTAGGAAATAGACACTTGGATATTTTCATTAAAAATCCAACATGCTGTGGTTTTAAGTGCTTCTATTAAAAAAATAATACTGTGTTCAAGATGAACCAAGTGTTTATTGAAATAGAACAACAACAAGAATAGGGACAGGGAAGCTAGTTCAATATTCCAAACCAAACTGTTTCTTTAGATCAGTGCCATATAAGACCCCATTACTTGAGTTTAACAAATACTCTTTTATTGTTATCAATAACATAAGATAGCTCTCTCCTTCTCTGCCCCACTTCTCTCTCTCTCTCTCTCTGACTCTCATAATCTAAGCAAATCTTTCCTCAACTGACCCTAACAAACACTTCTCTTTTCTCCTCAAATTATTTTCACTTTTTAAAACAAAAATGTTTATTTATTTGGCTACATTGGGTCTTAGTTGCCACAGGCAGGCTCTTAGTTGCAGTGCACAGACTCTCTAGCTGTGGCTTCTGGCATGTGAACTTAGTTGCTCCTCAGTATGTGGGATCTAAGTTCGCTGAACAGGGATCAAATCCGTATCCTCTGCATTGCAAGGTGGATTCTTAACCTCTGGGCCACCAAGCAAAGTCCCTATTTTCACTTTTTACCTTTCCATTTGGCCATTTCTGTGACCAGCATTCCAACTCCTCTATCATTTATTCTATCTACATGCCATTGTTACTTAATTTTATCCATCTTTCCTTTTGTATTTCTCTTATTTTGTTTTTTACTGTTTTTCTACCACCATTATCCTAGTACCAGGTCTCATCACCTCTCTCCTGGATTACTACTATTTCATTCTGTCCAAACTCTTTTGCTTTGACATTTTACCATATCTTCAGCTTCTGCACACATCTCCAATTAATCTTCTTAAAACATTACTCCAATTATGAGTTAATAAAACCTGGAATCTGAAATAATTTCCTTTATTTAGTTCTGTGGTGGCAGACAACAACTTTGACTATCCCCAATTATGCTGAAATCTAATGTCATATGTGAAGGGATAAGAAAATAAATGGATTGGGACAAGTCTCTTCTAGGCAAACTACTCCAAGCACATGCTTCTGTTAGTCAACATTTCCCCACACTGTATTAAAAAAAAAAAGCATATAATTATTAAACTGGAAGAGGTTTAATGGAACCCTGATTATCAATTTAACTTCCTAAAGGATCCTTTCTGTTTTCCAGTATCACTTCTCCAGGTCACCATCCCAGCTCTCAAACACTGCCTCTGATTGCTATGATTACCAACAGACTGAGAATACCCCAAGCACTGTTCTGCTCCTCCAGTGAAAACCCAAATGACAGTCTGTAACAATCTTTGATTCTGCTGGTTTTCTGGAAGGCATCTCACTGTCAATATTTATTCCAAAAGTGTTCCAAAAGTCAACATTTCCCTTAACATGGATTACTATGTAGAGACTTGTCTGTGCTGCCAGGAAACTTCAGACTGAATTTTTAAATGGAAGAAAAAGCCTAGGCATAATTGAGCACCCATGTGCTGCTTTAAAAAGGAAAAACAACAATACAGTATACTAACGCATATATATGGAATTTAGAAAGATGGTAACGAGAACCCTGCATGCAAGACAGCAAAAGAAACGCAGATGTATAGAACAGTCTCGCGGACTCTGTGGAAGAGGGCAGGGGTGGGATGATATGGGAGAATGGCATTGAAACATGTTAATTATCATATGTGAAATCAATCGCCAGCCCAGGTTTGATGCTTGGGGCTGGTGCACCGGGATGACCCAGGGAGAGGGAATCGGGAGGGAGGAGGGAAGGGGGTTCTGGAGGGGGAACATATGTATACCCATGGTGGATTCATGTCAATGTATGGCAAAACCAACACAATAAAGTAAAGAAAATTTTTTTTAAAAAATGATGTGTTTGTTTTAAATTGGTTCTCCATCACTAAAGTTCAAGAGGAATCTTTTAAAAAAAATCAGTGTTTAAAACAATCCAATTTCTCTGCACCTTTGGTCAAGAGTTCATAGTTACTCCCCCTGTTAGGAGAACTAACTTATCTTAGCAATAGCAAAGAAAGTAGAAACCAATGGATTCCCTATTCTTCATCTATTGATTGATCAATAAATTAACTTCTAAAACTATCTTTGCCTTTGTATGCAAGAACTTTAATTCTCTACTTATTTGGCATTTACAATCTCAAATGTAAATAATGAGAACGTTCTTCCACCCTGTACTCCTTCTTACACTTACTTCAAACAGTACTTCCTTGACTTCTGATTAACATTTCTCCTATGTGTACTTTCACAGAACAGGCTCCCTGACCCTCATCACTAACACAGCATTTAACACATTATATTACAGTAGTGATACTACAATTTGCTTCCTCCCTACCAGCACAGTCTGTGAACTCCTGAGAGACAAGACCACATTTTAGTCACCTCTGAATTTCAAAACACAGCATAGTAATTAACATGTACTAGGTGCTCCATAAATTTATTTGCAGAATTGAACTGGACTGACAAATTGTAATTCAGGCCATGTTAATTACTGGTTAAGGCCAGGTTTCCACAAACAGAGGATAGCAGTGAAATGAAGTAATTACCCAGATCACTGAGGACAAAAAAATGTGCTAATTCGGGCAAAGTGAGTGAGCAAGATTTTGCCTTACTGAACTAATCCATCATTTCATTCCAATGCTTAGCTTTGCTAACGGAAATCTGACCTCTGTGGGGGCAGTCCTATTCTCTCCTGTGATTTGTGTTATAATTCAGTCACCTGTTTTATATCGATGCTGAACATACCCTACACTTCTTGGGCACACAACAAAAATCACACCCTAATCCCTGTCAGTGTCTCATGGGAGCATCATTGCTTCCAAAGGGGACCAGCTGAGGGCAGAGTATAGTTAGTTCTGAGAAACCCACAACTGAATCTACACTTTAAAGACCACACCCCACTGATATATAATGAGTTACTGGTATCTATATATTAAAGTTAGCTACTTGCATAACTGATTCAACTTTTAGCACATGGATTCTCCAAACAAATTCTGCATAATCCTCTAGACAAAAAGTTAGGTGGGTCTCTCAACACATTTAACTTTGGGATGAAGATAAACATCACTGGATTTGAAGGATTATTAGAGGAAGAAAATAAGGTGGCTTTTTAAAGAGACCAACAGCTTTGTTATTTATACTGTATGTATTTGTTGGCATCTTTCCTCTCCCAGATAATCTGTATTTGATCTAAGCAGGAAAAGCAAAGTTACTCAAACAACTAAGCAACAGATTAAAATTTAAATACTTTTAATCTTGTCATTCTGTTCCTGTAATTAATTTCCTTATGTACATGTGTCTAGCTTCAGAAACGGTGGAAAAGTTTTTATGTGTTTCATGAGGAAGCATAATTTTTAGAAAATACTTTGCACTTGTAAATTTAAATCTTTCAATTTGCAAGCAGTTATTTACTTTGCAAATAGCTGGGGAAAAAATAAACACTGAAAATATAACTATATTTGACATCAGCACTGTCAAACTTACAGGACTGTTTTTTTTATATACCCTTAAGGTTTAAAAGCAGGACGAGTCCTCATTTAACTTAGTGGCAGATGAAATATTTAATGAAAATTACGGTAAGACAGGGCTTCCCACGTGGTACTAGTGGTAAAAAACCCACCTGCCAATGCAAGAGATGCAAGAGTCACAGGTTTGATCATTTGGTTGGTAAGATCCCCTAGAGGAGGGCATGGCAACCCATCCAGTATTCTTGCCTGGAGAATCCCATGGACAGAGAAGCCTGGTGGGCTACAGTCCATAGGGTCACAAACAGTCGGACGCAACTGGAGCAACTTAGCATATATGCATACACAATAAGACAATACTTTAAGCAGTATAGAGAAATAGAAAGAACTGATATCAGAAAAACCCTAGTTTGAATCTCACTTTTCCCATCCTAACTTCATGACAGAGGGCAAGTCACTAAAACTTTCTGAACTTGACTTTGCTCATTTCTAAAACGAAAATAATAGTTTCACTATTGTCTAATTCTTGAGGCTGCTTGAAGAACATAAGATAACATAAATGGAAGTAACTTTAAAACTGTGGAAAGCTATACAATATAAAGACATTATTTTTATTATTTTGGCAAACGGCTATTGATGGTAGTGATGGTAGTACTGGCCCGACATTTGCCATCAGATGCATCACTAATGCTCTGCTGTTAATTAATGTAATTATCATAACAGCAAATTAATTTTGTTCAGATTCAACCAGCTGCAAGGCCAAAATATTTGTTTTAACATCAAGTGAAAACAACTTATAAGAGTCTAAACTGAGAATAAAAAAAAAAAGACTATAGTTCATATTTCTTCCAATTGAAGAGTCCTTTTCTCACCTGGCTTCCTCTTCACTATTGTAGAATACACTTGTTAGTAAATGTCAATCATATTTTATTAAACTGACTGTGAAAAGAGTAAACTTCAGATAGAGATTTGCAGTCTTCTGCTTCCTTGATTTGCTTGTTGCAGATACAATTTTAGCAACTCCTGCTCAAGTTTCTTTAAAAATAAAAAAGAAACAAATGAAAAAGGAGAAAAAAAGAAAACGGAGTGGGGGCAAAAAGGAGTGAGATAAAGGGACTAGTGCATAAATTCAAACTGGAGTGGACAAAACTAGGTGGTAGATATCAGAACCTACGGTGAAGGAAAGAAGACATAGATGGAACATGCAGTCATTTACACTTCACCATGGGAGTCAGGAACTACCTCAGACACAATCTTCCATGTGTTAGATAACAGGAAAGCACCACAGGACACCAGCCATCTTCCTAAAGACTAGACTTCCTGGCTGCCTGATCGTCCAGTGGTGAAGAATCGCCTGCCAATGCAGGGGGCGTGGGTTCAATCCCTGGTGTGGGAAGGTCTCATGTGCTGCAGGGCAACTAAGCCCATGTGCCACCACTGCTGAGCACACTCGCTGCAACCATCAAAACCCCATGCAACAAGAGAAGCCACCACAAGGAGAAAACTGTGCCCAACAACTAGAGAGTAGCCCCTGCTCACCACAACTAGAGAAAGCCTGTGAACAGCAATAAAGACTCAGAGCAGCCATAAATGAATAAAAACTTGAAAAAGGACTACACTTCTTAAATAAAGAAGCAAAAACTAACTTTTCCTCTTTGTGAAGTGCTAACATCTGCGATACAATCTATGGCTCTTTGTAAAGACTCTGTTGCACCACAGGAAATAATCTTTGTTTTTCTACACATCAGCAATTCTCAATTAGTTTCAATAAGACTCTTCTCCAACACTAACTACATAAGTTGGCTAGAAAAAGGTAGAGGCATCACTGTAGTTCTCTGCGTTTTGTCAAAATGATTACCCTTTAATAAAGGTTTTTATAAAGAGCCTTGACCAAGCTAGTAATCTTCCAAGTGTCTTTCTTAGCTAGCAGCAGCAAGACCTCCAAATTATTTGGTTATCAAAAAAATAAGCACCAAAAGAACTCCTTGTCTCCACCAACTTTAAATTCCACATATTATGCATTTGAATAAATAATTAGATAAAATCTAAAGGGCATATGCTCCAATGCAAACTAGTGTCCAAAGCAAAACTGTTTTATGGAATACTGTGGTGTCATGTGGAAAAAAAAAGTGTTTCACACTCAAATAAGTTTGGGAAACACTGAAATAAACTAGGTTTAAAAGATTTTTTTCCTCTGTTGGATTTCTCAGAATTACAATATACTATCATGTATTGTGATATTCTAAGGAAGTGTTTGGGCTTCCCCGGTGGCTCAAATGGTAAAGAAATTGCCTGCAATGCGAGAGACCCAGGTTTGATTCCTGGGTCAGGAATATCCCCTGGAGAAGGGAATGGCTACCACTCCAGTATTCTTGCCTGGAGAATTCCATGGGCAGAGGAGCCTTGCAGGCTACAGTCCATGGGGTCCCAAAGAGTCAGACATGACTGAGCGACTAACACACACACACGGAAGTGTTTACAAAGTTTATATGACCAAGAAAGTCTTTTTCAGGGAACTCTAAGACTCTAGAGCTCTTTCAAATCCTAAAGGATGATGCTGTGAAAGTGCTGCACTCAATATGCCAGCAAATTGGAAAACTCAGCAGTGGACACAGGACTGGAAAAGGTCAGTTTTCATTCCAATCCCAAAGAAAGGCAATGCCAAAGAATGTTCAAACTACCGTACAATGGCACTCATCTCACACACTAGCAAAGTAATGCTCAAAAGTCTCCATTCCAGGCTTCAACAGCACGTGCATCATGAAATTCCAGATGTTCATGCTGGATTTAGAAAAGGCAGAGGAACCAGAGATCAAATTGCCAATATCTGTTGGATCATCAAAAAAGCAAGAGAGTTCCAGAAAAATATCTACTTCTACTTTATTGGCTATACCAAAGCCTTTGACGATGTGGATGCAACAAACTGTGGGAAATTCTTAAAGAGATTGTCATACCAGACTACCTGACCTGCCTCCCTTCTGAGAAACCTGTATGCAGGTCAAGAAGCAACAGTTAGAACTGGACATGGAAAAACAGACTGGTTCCAAATTGGGAAAGGAGTATGTCAAGACTTTATTTTGTCACCTGCTTGTTTAACTCATATGCAGAGTACATCATGAGAAATGCTGGGCTGGAGGAAGCACAAGCTGGAATCAAGATTTCTGGGAGAAATATCAGTAACCTCAGATATGCAGATGACACCACACTTATGGCAGAAAGTGAAGAAGAAATAAAGAGCCTCTTGATGAAAGGGAAAGAGGAGAGTGAAAAAGTTGGCTTAAAGCGCAACATTCAGAAAACTAAAATCGTGGCATCTGGTCCCATCACTTCATGGCAAATAGATGGGGAAACAGTGGAAACAGTGACAGACTTTTTTTTAGGGAGCTCCAAAATCACTGTAGATGGTGACTGCAGCCATGAAATTAACAGATGCTTGCTTCTTGGAAGAAAAGCATATTAAAAAGCAGAGACATTACTTTGCCAACAAAAGTCCATCTAGTCAAAGCTTTGGTTTTTCCAGTAGTCATGTATGGATGTGAGAAGTGGAATATAAAGAAAACTGAGTGCCGAAGAATTGATGCTTCTGAACTGCGGTGTTGGAGAAGACTTTTGAGAGTCCCTTGGACTGCAAGGAGATCCAACCAGTCCATCCTAAAGGAAGTCAATCCTGAATATTCACTGGAAGGACTGATGCTGAAGCTGAAATTCCAATACTTTGACCACCTCATGCAAAGAGCTGACTCATTTGAAAAGACCCTGATGCTGGGAATGATTGAAGGCAGGAGGAAAAGGGGACAACAGAGAGTAAGGTGGTTGGATGGCATCATCGATTTGATAGACATGAGTTTGAGCAAGCTCTGGGAGTTGGTGATGAACAGGGAAGCCTGACGTACTGCATTCCATGGGGTCACAAAGAGTAGGACACAATTGAGTGACTGAACTGAACTGAAGACTCTAGAATAAAGGTGGTTAAGAAATGCAGATCTGTAATATGGCATAAATATGTCAAAGAATTCATCATGACCATCAAAGAGTTGTCTCTGTAGTTGATTCTATTTACTCCAATCTGTATAGCCACAGGGAACCCATTGTCCTGACAGGTTCTGTTTATTTAAGGAGTAGATACAGACTGCTTTGAGGGAAGAGAAAAACAGATTTAATCAGCACCAAGAGTTCTAAGAAATTTCTTTCTTTCCCAAGTGACAGTAATCTCAAGAAATGGCTTAAGCTTCTTTTTTCCATGATGTCACAAGGTCCCAATACAGTAATCCCCTACAATAGGAACCTTCAAGTTGCAAACTTTCAAAGATGGCAAATGTGTGTTCATATGTCCAATCATGTAAGTTAGTTTCTGTGTCTGGTGTACACTGTCATCTGCATCCTCTACAAATGGTTGTGCTTTCACGTATTTTAATGTACAGTTCTGTATAGAGTACAGTAGTACAGTATCTTTATTTCAAGCCCAGGATGTCTGGAAGCAAGGGTAAAAGCAGCAGTGGTGTAATTGGTACTGTACTTACTGTACCTTTCAAGGTACTGTACTGTAAGATTTAAAATGTTTTATCTTTTGTGTTTGTTTTTGTGTATTATTTGTGTGAAAAATATTATAAACCTATTACAGTATAGTACTAATAGCTGATTGTGTTAGCTGGGTACCTAGGCTAACTTTGTTTGACTTAAGAACAAACTGGACTTATGAACAGGCTCTTGGAATGAATCTCTTTGTATGTAGGGCACTTACTGTATTTTTCACATTTTCACTGGGGTCTATGGGAACAGAATAATTATGGAATTACAAACGGCATGATATAAACCACAAAATATTGCATCCACATTTTGAGCAATTACAGGAAAACTGGTTTCACAATTTAAAGCAGGACATACTACAGCAAATAATAGATCAATTTTAGGGGTAATGACTTAATATCTAATACATATGAATACAGCTGTAAGTAACTCCTTTGAATTAAAATGTCTTATCTCTGTGTCTCTGGAACATTCCTTTCTCTAGTTTCTAAGACAGTTACTACAGGAACTCAAATCAATTCATTCGTAAAGACTTCTTTTATAGTCAGCCTAATGATGAGTTTTATTTTGTGTGTTTACAGGGCAGTGAGGAGGACCTAGATTTTATCTGTTTTCATGAAGCTCCTCTTTTCCCAGCAGAAGTGCAGCCTCCCCGCAACACTACAGTAGCTCCAGAGCGTGTTCAGCGGCTGTGGCAGCTCAACCATGCAATTTTACAGCAGGCAGCAAACAAGGCAGAGAATTCAGGGTTAAAAACTCAAGTGAAGTTTTGTCTTCTACAGTAATGAAAGCTGACTAAAAGAGTAAATCAAATGGATCTCCTAACAAAATGAAAACAGCTGTTTGGCCTGGCTTGGTCTCTGATTTAGGTTAAGTAATTATTGCTCTAGTGTGGTTCAAGGTTGTTCTGTATTAGTGAAATAGGATAGCACATGAAAATCATCCAACTTTTTAATTTACTGTAGCATCAGAAATTCCACTGTATAAAAAATTCCAGAAACGTAATCTTCTAAAAACTTTACCTATAAACCTTTTCAAATACCAATTGATTAAATCTTCCAAGACATAATTACACAATACATAATTAATTATAGCAATAATTTTCAGTATCTATGCTGAGAAAATATTTTAATATTTTAAATTTAAAATATGAAGTTTGTCAAGTTTTACTGAAGTGATATAGTATACCCCTATTCTCAAAAAAAACTGTAAAGATCATTTCTGAATAGAGATTTTACAAAGAGTAACTAACTACTTCCTGAGCACCCAAACAAGTCTATTTTAATAGTGTAAATTTTTTAATTTTTTTAATTCAACCTTTGCATACCAATAGTGGTTGAGAAGAAAAACAATTACAATAAAGAACCACAACAAAGGAAGATTCTTGAGGAAGAGGCTTTTGTGTTTAGTACTACTTAGAGTAAGATAAATTACCCAAGTCACTTCAAATACCATTTCCTGTTTGTGGACTTTTGCTTTTCATTCATCTATCATCATCATCATCATCATCAATGCTATTCCTCTCTTACTTAAACACTTTATTTCTACTTCAGCTTGTCTATGATAACAAAAGACAAATCAGTGGTTGGTTGTTGGTAGTTTTTTAAATGATGCTCCAGTAATTATTTAAATGATTAAAAGAAGCTTTAAATAGTGTCTAATGCAGATGTTAAGTTCTTGAAGAAAACAAAGACTTAAGTCTTGGCCACTATTAATTTTTAAGTTAATCTCCATTATATCACTAAATGGATACTTAAATGCATGGAAAACAACCATAACATTAAAATATTTTCTGATACTAACAACTATCTAAATTATAGGATAACATTTCTTCAATAAAGTGACATCTTTAGAACACTGTAATTCATTTAGATACATTCAATTTGATTCCCAACAAAAAACACAGAGAGAGGGAGAGAAAAAAGACTGCATCAGAAAATTAATATTTTGAAGAAAATTAATTAGGTGGTGTAAAGCCAAGGGAAATTTCTCAGATGTTCTTGTTGCAGTTATTATTGCTGGACACAAAACATGACATATTTACCTTTCCAGTGGGATAGTTTTGTAGCTTTCCTAAGTATAAACAGCATTTCTTGCTAGCCCTTGCCAATTATTCTAACTAGTGCTTGCCAGCACACCAGAATAACAGAAACAACAGGGTTACATATATTACTTCTTTAAAATGTTTCCACATTATGATCCTTCTTCGGGGTCAATATTCCTTAAATAAGAGAATATATCATGTTTGGAGTTTCCATTCAGAAAATGTGCTGTTGAACTAGAGCAACAGGGTACAGTTTACTGAAGGATTAGAGAGGAACTCAGGGAAAAGCAATATTTAAAAGGAAGGTTTAACTTTTCCTTTTCAGACAGTTAACGTAAATTCCACTGAGATCTTCAGAAATGATAAGGCACAAGAAGCCAGTCTACATTCTTAGCTGTCTGCAATACGAGGAGGGTAATATGGACACATGGTCCCATTATTTTTTGCATAGTTGGTGTCTCCTTTTCAAGAAGCACAAAGCCTGATGTTGTTACTGTGTAAATCTGAAGTGATAGGAAAATGTCATTAACTCAAATTTATAAAGAAAATGGAGCTACTTAAACAGTACATCTTTAACTGCTAAGTATAAGGTCAAACTCTATTTAGTTCACAGACATGTTTCCATAAGCAGTGTCAGAGTAGTACCTCCAGAAAGCATCTTTATGCTGGAAAGAGAATCTTCCTTCATGAAAATTTTACTCTCAAATATGTATATGGAGTCCTGATCTTCCTGTAGCTCTCAGTTACTCCTGGTATTCTTTTCTACTTCCTTTGCTTCTTTGATGATTCACATTTACTCTGAGGGTGAGCGGGACACCACTATTCAAGGGAAATGGATTTTCCAAAGATTGACTTCTCTAAGCCTCTCCCTCTGCCTTCTTCCTCCTTTTCCTCGGGACTCCAGCAAAAGCCTGTTTACCACAATCCACAGCCTTCCAAGGCAGCAAGGCTTTCTGCCCATTTGCACTTGAATAGTGAACATTACTTTTTACAATCACTGGGCTTGCACTCTTACAGCCAACCATTTCAAAGCAGCTTTCCCATACATTTTTCCTTTTCCTCTTAAATCCTCTAATGAAAATATTCCTCTTTTAAAAAATTCTTTGGTTCAAAGTAACTACGTAAGCCCTTACGTAGTTAGGTTTCAAATGATTTCATTATAGATTATTTTTGTTTGAAGTTTTAATAATTTAGAAATAAAATGAATATAAAATATAAAATAATGTTTATCACATCAACTTCAATAAAACTTTCATAGATCTTACAAAAAATATTTTGGCAACTATTCTACACTAATTTACAGATTATCTTGAATCATAGTATTTTTTCACTTAATTTTGGCTAAGATATGAGACGATATCTCAACTTACATAACCTGTGAATAGTGGCAACCACATCAAAACGTAGGGCCTTTTTTTAAAAATTAATTTATTTATTTTAATTTTCTTTACACTATCGTGTTGGTTTTGCCATACATTGACATGAATCCACCATGGGTATACATATGTTCCCCTTCCAGAATCCCCCTCCCTCCTCCCTCCCGATTCCCTCTCTCTGGGTCATCCCGGTGCACCAGCCCTGAGCATCAGACCTGGGCTGGCGATTGATTTCACATATGATGATTAACATGTTTCAATGCCATTCTCGCATATCATCCCACCCTTGCCCTCTCCCATAGAGTCCAAAAGACTGTTCTATACATCTGCGTTTCTTTTGCTGTCTCACATACAGGGTTCTCGTTACCATCTTTCTAAATTCCATATATATGCGTTAGTATACTGTATTTTTGTTTTTCCTTCTGGCTTACTTCACTTTGTATAATAGGCTCCAGTTTCGTCCACCTCAGTAGAACTGATTCAAATGAATTCTTTTTAATGGCTGAGTAATATTCCATTGTGTATATGTACCACAGCTTTCTTATCCATTCATCCAGGTAGGGCCTTTACTGGAGTAAATTCCGGCATGAATTTAATCTACTAAAACACTCTGTAGCAAAATATTCACTCCTACTCTCATATCATAGGATTCTTAAATTAGAAAAGCCCTTAGCAACTATTCTTTTTAAAGCCATCTTTTTACATGAAAATGAAAGTGTTAGTCAGATCCGACTCTTTGTGACCCCTTGGGTTGTAGCCAGGCTCCTCTGTCCATTGATTCTCCAGGCAAGAATACTGGACAGGGTAGCCATTCCCTTCTCCAGGGGAATCTTCCTGACCCAGAGATGGAACCTGGGTCTCCTACACTGCAGATGGATTCTTTACTGTCTTAACCACCATGGAAGCCATCATTTTACATACAAAGGGATTTAGCCCCCTGAAAGATGAAGCAAATCACCCAAGGTCACAGGACTGATGGGTGGATGAATTCAGACTAGCTCTTTCTTCCTCTTTGGGCAGAAGTGGTAAAACAAACACATATTTTTTAAAAAGATTTTACCTCATATTATATTGAAAAAATATATAGATATTCTTCTTAAAGAATTCCCAGTTCCTACAATTAATATTTTAGTCCTCTTTCATACTTACAAAGCATAGCCAAATTAAAGTCATGAGGATTTGATCATTTGCATTCAACATTCCTATTCCTGTAATCACAGACCTTCCTCCACAGTCTTTCCTACACAACTATCTGAGTTTTATATTTGAAGAAATTAGCGTACGATAGAAAATGTTATATTTAAATAATAAATATTTTTATATGTCAAGATCTTTAAAAATGCCTGTTGAGTTTCTGAAATAAGTGCCAAGTCTATAAGTAAAACATAATCTATTCATTGTTTCAAAATAGTCCATGAGAAACAAAAGGTGGAAAAATAGATGAAACTAGACTGGAAAAAATACAACTGTAATTATAATTTAATTATAATTATAACATAAATTATCATTGATAACAGATGGCTCAGTGGTAAAGAATCTGCCTGCCAATGCAGGGCACATGGGTTTGATCCCTAGGTCAGCAGGATCCCCTGGAGAAGAAATTGACAACCCACTCCAATATCGTTGCCTGGGAAATCCCATGGACAGGGAAGCCTGGCAGGCTACAGTCCATGGGGTCACAAAAGGCATGACTTAGTGATTAAACAAAAAAAGTTTTTAAGTAGAATATATATGGTTGATTAGATTAACCCTAAAAGAAGTAGAAGATATTAAGAAGAGGTGACAAGAATACACAGAAGAATTACACAAAAAATATTTTCACGACCCAGATAATCACGATGGTATGATCACTCACCTAGAGCCAGACATCCTGGAATGTGAAGTCAAGTGGGTCTTAGGAAGCATCACTATGAAAAAAGCTACTGGAGGTGATGGAATTCTAGATGAACTATTTCAAATCCTGAAAGATGATGCTGTGATAGTGCTGCACTCAATATGCCAGCAAATTTGGAAAACTCAGCAGTGGACACAGGACTGGAAAAGGTCAGCTTTCATTCCAACCCCAAAGAAAGGCAATGCCAAAGAACTCTCAAACTACTGCACAATTGCACTCATCTCACATGCTAGTAAAGTAATGCTCAAAATTCTCCAAGCCAGCCTTCAACAGTATGTGAAACGTGAAATTCCAGATGTTCAAGCTATATTCAGAAAAGGCAGAGGAACCAGAGATCAAATTGCTAACATCCATTGAATCATCAAAAAAGCAAGAGAATTCCAGAAAAATATCTACTTCTGCTTATTGACTACGCCAATGCTTTTGACCATGTGGATCACACCAAACTGTGCAAAATTTTTCAAAAGATGGAAATACCAGACCACATGACCTGCCTGCTGAGAAATCTGTATGGAGGTCAAGAAGGAATAGTTACAACTGGACATGGAACTACAGACTGGTTCCAAATCAGGCTGCATATTGTTACCCTGCTTATTTAACTTATATTCAGAGTACATCATATGAAATGCCGCATTGGATGAAGCACAACTGGAATCAAGATTGCCAGGAGAAATATCAATAACCTCAGGTATGCAGGTAATACCACACTTATGGCAGAAAGCAAAGAAAAACTAAAGAGTCTCTTGATAAAATTGAAAGGAGAGAGTGAGAAGTTTGGCTTAAAACTCAACATTCAGAAATCTAAGATCATGGCATCTGGTCCCATCACTTCATGGCAAATAGATGGGGGAACAATGGAAACAGTGACAGACTTTATTTTGCGGGGCTTCAAAATCACTGTACACCTCATAGTTCAGTTGGTAAATCATCTGCCTGCAATGCAGGAGACCTGGGTTCAACTCCTGAGTCAGGAAGATCCCCTGGAGAAGGAAATGGCAACCCACTCCAGTATTCTTGCCGGGAGAATCCCATGAACAGAGGAGCCTGACAGGCTACAGTCCACGGGATCGCAAGAGTCAGACATGACTTAGCGACTAAATCACCACCATCACGAAAATCACTGCAGATGGTGACTGCAGCCATGAAATTAAAAGATGCTTACTGCTTGGAAGGAAAGTTATGACCAACCTAGACAGCTTATTAAAAAGCAGACACATTACTTTGCCAACAAAGATCCGTCTACTCAGAGCTATGGCTTTTCCAGTAGTCTTGTACGGATGTGAGAGTTGGACCACAAAGAAAGCTGAGTGCTGAAGAAGTGATGCTTTTGAACTGTGGTGTTGGAGAAGACTCTTGAGAGTCCCTTGGACAGCAAGGAGATCCAACCAGTCCATCCTAAAGGAAGTCAATCCTGAATATTCATTGGGAGGACTGATGTTGAAGCTGAAACTCCAATACTTTGGTCACCTGATGGGAAAAACTGACTCATTTGGAAGGACCCTGATGTGAGAAAGATTGAAGGCAGGAGAAGAGGGCAACAGAGGATGGGATGGTTGTATGGCATCAACAACTCAGTGGACATGAGTAGCCCCCAGTAGCCTCTGGGAGTTGGTGATGGACAGGGAGGCCTGGCCTGCTGCAGTCCATGGGTTGCAAAGAGTTGTACATGACTGAGCAACTGAACTAAACTATTCTATTCAGTAAATGTTTATAATTTTTGATAATATAAAGTGTCTATTTAAAAAATTAATCCACATACTTCCTTTTGGGAGAACTTAAGAAAGTACCAAGTCGCAATGTGGACTGTTGAACTGTATACCAGTGGACTAGTGGACTGCTGTAGTCAACAATAAAAATGGTAAAGGAGAATGCAACCAATGTCTTCATCTTTTCTTCTAATTGTGTTTAAAACACACACACACATAACTTGAAGTTAAATAGCTTACCCATTTTAAGTGACCTTTAATAGTGTTAGGTATATTGACATTGTTGTACAATGGGTCTCCAGAACTTTTTTGTCTCACAAAACTGGAACTCTATACCCACTGAACAACAGCTCCCCATTTCCCCTTCCCTCAGCCCTTTGAAACATCTACTTTCTGTTTCTGTGAATTTGACTGCCTTAGAAATCTCAAGCAATGGAATCATACAGAATTTGTCTCTTTGTGACAGGCTTATTTTAGTTAGCATAATGTTCTCAAGGTTCATCCATGTCATCCATGTGACAAGACTTTCTTCTCCTTTAAAGCTGAATAATATTCCATTGGAGATATGTGCTACATTTTATTTTTTGTCCATTCACCTGTCAATGGACATGTGGGTTACTTCCACCTCAAAGTCTTCATATTAATATATTTTCTGAGGAAACTGAAATAAAATTGCTATTAGAAAAACTCAAGTAAGCAACAAGAAGAAAGAATGCATATTCAATTACCAAAACAAAGTCTAGACACTTGATTTTCATCACTCCAGGGGTTATAAGAAACGGAGCACATCTAATGGACATTATTCAGTGGGTCTAAAAGAAACTAAATTTATTATTTATTGACTTTTGTTTTCAACCCCCTCTTTATTTTGGTATCCTTTCTTGATGAAACTATTCAGAGGATACTGATGGATAGAAATATGTTTTTTGTCCCTTAATAAGGGATAAAGATGTAGCTAAACTGAGAAAAAAAGTATCACAATGGATGGATGAAGACTGGGAGAGTGTCAAACATTTCAGATTAAAACTTTTCTGATTAATAAAAATCGCATGTAAATTGCAAATTTTTAAAGAAAATTTGTATTACATGTACTCCAGGGTTTATTTTGATGATGAATGTGCTAAAACCATTTGATGGCTAAATGGTTCCATTTAACCACTTAGAAAACTTTACTGAATGACAACGTGATATAGGGTGGGCTAATTATTTTATTATTTATTAGAGATAATGAACCAACCACAGAGGACACAGTTCTTCAGATGATTATATGCCATCTGATTCTACATGGATAAAGTCCATCCAAAATCACTTGAGTTTCTCCACTGCTATCTGATCTGGAGCCATTTTTGTATTTTATATTTTGCCTCTAGTTCACTTTCTCAGCTCCGACAACAAGGGGTCATGGATCCCTTGGGTTCATTAAGTTTCTGGCTTGGATTATGTGGAATGATTAATGGTGGTGGGCCTGATACATGTTGAGGTCAGCATGCTGAGCATCCTGTATGTCAGCGACAAATACAGCAGTGTGCATCCACTAAGTCACTTTGCCCCTTTGCAACTATAATTTATTCATCCCAGAGTACACTCGACCATCTGCTATTTATTTTGTTTTCTTTAAGCATTATTTCCTTCGATTGGCTAAACCAGGGCACAGGTGAAAAGTGGTAAGAAGCAAAGGGAAGTTGCTGTTGTTGGACACAGGAGGGGTGAGTTGAGCTCCCCTGGAGGAAGAGCATTCAGCTCCACAGAAAAGGCCTGACTGTATTGTTGAATACTTAAATCCCTGTCTAATAGCAGCATTTGGGCCAGGCCCAATCATAACTAGCTAAAGCTAGACCCCTGGGGTGAGCAGTGTAAAGCTGGGGAATTTTAAGCATCCTTAATAGTAGCCTTGTAATAAACTGATGCTCTGAATCTTTGCTAGAGTATATACAAGACTGGACTATAAATCTTACATTTGGCTAAGTGACTCATAAAGAAACACCCACCTGATTTCAGACATGCAATTTTGGCAGTGAGGGTGCTAGTTAAATTAGCTACAGTTCTATTTTTAGCTGCTTTCTTTCTCTGCCTAAAATACAGTGATTCTATCTGTACAGTTTTACATCTGTGCCCTCCTCCACTACTTATTAGACTGTCTCCTGGATTGGGAGATTGCTTCTTTTTTTTAATGCCCAAAACATGGGAGTAAAATTTATTTTTTATTTTATCTGTAAGTGTCTGACCCAGGAAGCTGTTTTTTGTATGGAAGTAACAATAATAAATATTTATTGAAATACATTTCAGCTTATTTGCACTCAAACAATCTCTGCTATTTGCAGAGTGATAAAAATATAAAAACACTTTTTCTTCAGGAAGAATTGAAGTGTCTCTTGTCTGGGGAGGTCCAGTGTTGATTTGAGGAACTTTGGTCAAGCTGGTATTTGACCTTTGGCAGGAGGCTGCCCTGGGTCTTATATTCTCAACAAACTGGACCCAAGACAATAGTGTGCTTTATAGCCCAGAGCCTGATCAGTGTGTTTCTCCAAGGAAGACCTCAAGCTGAAAAGCCAACATGCCTGACAAGCACCGTCAAGGTACCAAGGGCATAAGCACTAGACATTGGAAAACAAATGGAAAAGCACACACAGCTACATCTGGAATCCTAATGGGCCGCCAATGGTTCCCAGCTAAAGGAAGAATTACCCGTGTTATTTTATCATCCCTTGCGCTAACTTCGCTGTTTATGTACAGCAATAAATGATTTTTTAAAAACATATTTGGGTCATTATGTCATATACCACCAGCAAGTAAGGTTGTTTTATTGTGCTTGGAGTCAAAATACACTGCTGTACCCAGATGTACGGGAAGTTTAAAATCTCCTGTCCTTCTGTATTCATTCCTCCTGGACAAATGAGTTAAGTTTTTAAAAGGGAAATTGAGAATTTTTATGGCTTCTATTCCCACCTTGCCAGTAAAATTTGCACCAGTATTTTTCTACCCAGCAAAGGTGCTTGGCCAATGATAACACTAAATAGTAATGCAGAAAGCCAAACAGCTTCCAACCAACAGGAAATGCCAGAGATTTTTTTTTCTGGAACACTTTGAGCAAGTAGAAATTTTATGCCAAGGCTGTGCTACCATCCAAAAGTAACTGCACAAACCGGGAACACAGTGAAATCCAGAGGTTTAAGCAGACTCTTCCCATTCACCATTTGGATTTCTAGCTGCATTTCTCATCGCTGCCAGCAGTTTTAAAATACACCTGCTCTGTTATCATACATACCCAACACTTACCAACAAAATGAAATCTCTTCTTAGTTAAAAAAAAATTCAATGTGCCTATCTCTCTATAATGTATCCTTCTGCATGCTCTTTAATCAATGAATCTGATTGGTTTCTTTTTCTACCCCTTCCCCATACTTTCCAAAAGAAATATTTTATTGGAATATAATTGCTTTACAATATTGTGTTAGTTTCTGCTGTACAACAAAGTGCATTGGCTATATGTATACATATACCCTTCCTCCTCAAGAAAGACTTAAAGCTCAAGTCACCTAAACCTGCTTCCATTCTATTAAGGGAATTTTTTTCACATGAATAAAGTTAAAGTCTTTCTACATCAAGGGAGGGAAAAGCAGAGGAAGGCTAAGAAAAGCAGATGTTCAGACCTGATTGACCCACCTATCCAGAGAATTAGACCTTGTGTGAATGTTTGGTTTCTGAAGCAGAGGATGGTGGCCTTCCTGTTTACTTAGCTAGCCCTGTCTCTGGTTTACAGGTGGCCTGGAAAGAAGATTTAGCAAATGTTTTCTCTTTGCATAAATGAACATCAAATTATTTTACAATGTGCCCTGGTACATGCATTATGACAGATTACAAGGCAGAGACAATCTCATAAGGGGAGAAAGAAGTGGAGATGTGGGGCAGGGAGTTGAAGGTTGTGGAATGAGGGGGGATGGTGAGAAACTTGGCTGAGTTCTTGGTGAAACAAAATTATTTAAAGTTTTTCAAATGTTTTGCTAACAGATAAGTCATTTTTCCCTTTAACCTGGCACACCTTCTCTTCCCAGTCTTCTTCTTTGGCAGGATTTCTAAGTTCTGGTTCCTCCTCCAATGTAACAGACAGATTTTTTGAAAGATCCTCTTTAGTATGCAGCACTGAGTTCCCTGAGCAGTCTTACCATGATCTTACTTTTGCTAAATAATAATCACTATTTAAAAAAAAAAAAAGCCGTTAACATGATTTTGAGTTAGTATTACTGAATCTTCTCACGAGGGAAGACTAGAATCACCAGCATTGCTTCCACATGGAAGAAGTCATTACTTGACAATTTATCAACTAAGGCTAGAGTTCCATCTCTTTTTTCCTCCCTTTTCATGATATTTCATTTTTTCTTTTCTTTTGTCTTATTACCTAACAATTTTTTTCACCAAACTTCAGAGATGATTTGGGTGATTTCTTCCCTTCTTTCTTACTTATTCTTGACCTTGTCCCCCTGACACATTTCTAGCCTGCATTTTAGCAGTATCTGATTCTTGTCATTTTTCATGTTTCGAGACAGTTTTAGTCTCTTGCTCCTATTTCTACATTCCCTCAGCCCAGCAGTCTTACAGATCATCTCTGTCAATTCACGTCCCTCCTTCTTCAGAATGCGGCTAGGAATCATCTCTTAAACTTACCCCATAGGGCTCTGCTCAACTAAATCCCTTCAACAATCCTGTTTGCACAATGTCAGGAGAAGTTGCCTAGAAAGAAGTTTCTATATTCTGCAGATGTTTATATTTTTTATATGACTCTTCTTTCATTTGCATATAACTTCTGGTCCTTACTGAAACTCAAAGCTCCTTGAAAGCACAGAATGATCTTATAACCAAGTACTTTTTGTGTGTTTCTAGAATTCTCAGTTCAGTGCTCACTGTATTATAATGGAGGAAAATCAAGAACTGTGGTTACCTGACTGAAGTCTGAAATTACTTTTCTGGCTATCATGCTATTTGGTCTATGATAGCAAAGCATCTCTTAAGTAATATTCACTCATGGTCCTTTGTTATCGTAGGCTTATTGGTAACATCCACTGGACTCAAGATTTCTGAGGTGACATGGGGTATACTCACCTTCTATTTGTTGGCACAAAAATGAAGAATAAATAGAGCTAGCAAAATAATAACATTTGAAAAATGTTTCTTTTGCTTCCAACGTTCCTTTCAGCATTTGTGAAAGTCCTATCTCCTTTCTCAATTTCAGATGTTAAGTGCCTCCTTAAATTCTAACTTCTCCAAATAAAAGTAGCAAGACGTAGTATTTTTAAACTTTACCTAAAATTAATTATCACAATCTTAATATATTCACTCTTTAAAGAATTTTCTATTTTAAGTCTCATTTCCTGTTACAAAAGTATCTCCTGAGAGAGAAGTTTAGAGAATATTTAAGAAGTGAGAGGGCTTCCCTTGTGGCTCAGCTGGTAAAGAATCTGCATGCAATGCAGGAGACCTGGGTTCAATCCCTGGGTTGGGAAGATACCCTGGAGAAGGGAAAGGCTACCCACTCGGGTATTCTGGCCTACAGAATTCCATGGATTGTATAGTCCAAGGGATTTCAAAGAGTCAGACACCACTGAGTGACTTTCACTCACTCACTCACTCAGAAAGTGAGAAGAATGTTATAGCAGGAGGAGGATGTAGAACAGAGTCTTCTCCTTGACCCTAAAATCAGTGCTACATTTAATTTCAGTCTTAGTAAGAGACTAGCATAGTCTTTACCTTTCCACTTTCCTTAAGACAAAGATTCCTGTCCCAGAAGACTCATAAATGCCAGGGGTCTTCAGGCCTCATCCTGCCTGGGTCTTCCAGTATCAATGCCATTCACACAACTCCTCTCCCCAACCATGACAGGGACAAGGAATATGCCTTTCCCAAGTGACTTCACTTTCACTTTACACTTTCATGCATTGGAGAAGGAAATGGCAATCCACTCCGGTGTTCTTGCCTGGAGAATCCCAAGGATGGCAGAGCCTGGTGGGCTGCCATCTATGGGGTCACACAGAGTTGGATACGACTGAAGCGACTTAGCAGCAGCAGCGGGAGCCCTCTCTTTGCTTCTTCTAGAATATTATCTATAATCCCAAGATCCGAAGTTATAGTTACTTCCAATACCCCCAAAAAACTGAGTCTGACACTGCCTTAGAAGCAGAGAACAGTTGCTCAGTAGTCATCAGATGAAGCAGAATGACAGTAAGGTACAGGGTGGGAACCATCAGCCCAGAGCACCATGGTTATTAGCAGACACAATCCTGCCTCTCTGTCAAGTCCCTGACTGATATCCCAATAAAATTAAAGGTATTTATTGACTCTGTCTTATTGGTAGTGTTTTTAACTAAGGTATAATTGACATGCAATCAAGTGTATACATTTTAAAAGTACAACTTGATAATTTTTGACATTTGCACATAACTGTGAAACCATTACCACAATTCAAGATATTAATGAGTATATTCATCACCCTCAAGAGTGTCCTCATCCTCTTTTGTTATCCCTCCCTTCCATACCCAAGGGATTCCCTTGGTAAGCCCAAGAGATTCTCTGGAAGCTTAGTTGGTAAAAGAATCTGCCTGCAATGCAAGAGACCCTGATTCGATTCCTGGGTCAGGAAGATCCACTGGAGAAGGGATAGACTAACCACTCCAGTATTCTTGGGCTTCCCTAGTGGCTCAGCTGATAAAGAATCCACCTGCAATGTGGGAGACCTGGGTTTGATTTCTCGGTTGGGAAGATCCCCTCGAGAAGGGAACAGCTACCCACTCCAGTAGTCTGGCCTGGAGAATTCCATGGACAGTGTAGTCCATGCGACTTTCACTTGCACTTTCCTCACATTTCTGTCTCTTCAGCCACTTATCTGTTTTGTTTGCAACTACAGATTAATTTGTATTTTCTAGATTTTACATAAATGGAACCATATAGTATGTACTCCTTTTCCTATGGCTTCTTTCACTTGGCATGATTATATGGACATTCACCCATGTTGTTATATGTATCATTAGTATATTTATTTGTATTACTGAGTAGTCTTTCATTGCAAGGATACACCTATCTGAAAGGTGTTAATTGGGCCTCTTCTTTGTGGTAGACACTGGAAGACAGAGTCACTCAAGTCTAGGTATCAGTTCTTAAAGATCTAATTTGATGTCTAGCATCTGTGTGTGTGCTCAGTTGCTCAGTCATGTCCAGTGGGATTTCCCAAGTAAAAATACTGGATTGGGTTGCCATTTCCTACTCCAGGGGATTTTTCTGACCCAAGGATTGAACCCCACCTTTGAGTTTCCTGCATTAGCAGACAGGTTCCTTAGCACTTCATCATCTGAGAAACCCATGGTATCTAAGTAGAGACTGAGAAAAAAGTTGATGGTTATAGTAACGTGTGATCTTTGCTGTAAGGGAGATGAGTGTAGGGCTTCTGAGGCCTCAGCACAGACCATGAAAATTAGACTTTGGGAAGAGAGGTTCAGCAAAGCCTGTTGGAGGAACTAGTGCTTGAAGTGGAATTCAGTGGATATGCAGAAATTTGTTACAGAATGAGGTCAGAGTTACAAGTAGTTCTATATGCCTGGCATGGTTGGGGCACAGGAAGCTACTTAGAAGGACTTTAATATGCTGGGTAAGAAGCTTAAATTATATCGAGAAGTATTAAAGTCATTTAAATAGCAATTGAATTCATAAGTATATTTACTTTTTACTGTGTAGAATAAGCTAGAAAACAAGACCAAAGATAGGAAGACTAATTAAGAGGGTATCAAAGTAGCCCCCAGATCAGAGGGGATGGAGGTGTAGGCTAAGATGGTGGATGCAGAGACTGGCGGAAGTGGACAGACCACAAAGAAAGTAAAAAAGACAAAGGAAATAGAATTCTAAGTACTTGTTTTATTTTTATAATTTTTTAATACAAAAAACATTTTGTTACAAGCAACTCCTACAGCTCCATTCTAGAAAAATAAACGACCCAATCAAAAAGTGGGCCAAAGAACTTAACAGACATTTCTCCAAAGAAGACATAAAAATGGCTAACAAACACATGAAAAGATGCTCAACATCACTCATTATCAGAGAAATGCAAATCAAAACCACAATGAGGTACCACTTTACACCAGTCAGAATGGCTGCAATCCAAAAATCTACAAGCAATAAATGCTGGAGAGGATGTGGAGAAAAGGGAACCCTCTTACACTGTTGGTGGGAATGCAAACTAGTACAGCCACTATGGAAAACAGTGTGGAGATTCCTTAAAAAACTGCAAATAGAACTGCCATATGACCCAGCAATCCCACTGGTGGTCATACACACCGAGGAAACCAGAATTGAAAGAGACACATGTACCCCAGTGTTCATCGCTGCATTGTTTACAATAGCCAGGACATGGAAGCAACCTAGATGCCCATCAACTGACGAATGGATAAGAAAGTTGTGGTACATATACACAATGGAATATTACTCAGCATTAAAAAAAATTCATTTGAATCAGTTCTACTCAGGTGGACGGAACTGGAGCCTATTATCCAGAGTGAAGTAAGCCAGAAGGATAAACAACAATACAGTATACTAACACATATATATTGAATTTAGAAAAATGGCAGCGAGAACCCTGCATGCGAGACAGCAAAAAGAACGCAGATGTACAGAACAGACTCGTGGACTCTGTGGATGAGGGCAAGGGTGGGATGATATGGGAGAATGGCATTGAAACATGTTAATTATCATATGTGAAAACAATCGCCAGCCCAGGATTGATGCTCGGGGCTGGTGCACCGAGATGTCCCAAGGGGAGGGAATCAGGAGGGAGGAGGGAGGGGGGTTCTGGAAGGGAAGCATATGTAAACCCATGGCAGTTTCATGTCATTGTATGGCAAAACCAACACAATAAAGTAAAGAAAATTAAAAAAAAAACATTTTGTGTTGGGGTATAGCCAATTAACAATGTTGTCTAAGTACCTGTTGATTCATTAACTGCATAGGGAAAAGTTAAGTAGATTCCCATATTTAGGGTTTGAGCAACTAGGTAAACAGACAATGGCTTAAGAAGTGACAGTAGGGTTTGGGAGGATGATAAAGTTCAAAAGAAGAACAGAACTTAGATGGGTTTAGACTGTGCAGGAGTTTGGAGATGGAGATACACTTCATCGTATTTACAGAATTGAAGGATGAAAAAGATAAAGAATGAAAAAGAGCAACAGGCTTAAAATAAAGTTCTTGGAAACACTGCCTTTGTGGGGGAAAATTAGTTCATGTATCTCATACATTTATTTCTGCTCTTTAATTAGTTTAGAAATTCCTGAAGGAACAGGCTTTGCCTTAAAGTTTTTAGTAACTCATCCCCTATAACAAGGAAGGAGTTCAGAACTCATTATTTGCATATTTATATAGTCTGACTCTATAACCAGCTGTCTCTAAGAAATCAATCTATTTGGCATACTAAATGCTCAAACAATTATTTAATGATGCCAGGTCATGAGCTATCACCACCACCTAGATGTGATCTATTTCTGTTGAGCAGAAACAAAAATTGCTAGTTACAGAATTTTCTGATATTTAACCACATATGTAAAAGGAAAAAAGTGCTGCCAGTTTCAAATCTAGTAATGTGACTTAAGCCAAACCATGATGGTTAGGTCCAGCAGTGGGATTACATATACAGCTAAATAAAAAATCAGACGACACACTGAACATTCCTTTTGCCATTTTTTGCACATCATGCAGAATTTAGCAGGTGACAACTTGGGATACATTTTTGCAAAAATGATTAAGAATCCCAATTTTCTCAACAGCACCCCTACCAAAACTGGAAAAGTCTTCCTAATACAAATTAAATCTAAAGACTGCAAATATTATTGTATATTTAAACTGGATTAACTCAAGGTAAATGAGTGTAAGGTGGTCAGGAAAACCTCAGTGAATGAGTTCTCATTTTTCCTACCACATCAAGTGGAGAAGTTATGATTTAGGCAATTTCTGCAAGGGAAACTGCTTCCCTTGTAGCTTTTTTCCTTCATGATCTCTCCCCCATAATACATTAAGGGGTAACCTTTACTTGCCATAGAAAAACAGACTTGTGAATTTGATACTCTGAGTTTGTTGATATGTTTTTAAAGCTGGTGAACAAATAGAGTGCAGAATGTTAAATTTTTTTGCTTCAACTGCCACATGGCAAACTGGAAGCTGAGTTCAGGACACAGCAAAGTATCTATTCTTATTCCAAGAACAGCAAAAATATTAAGTTATGTTTAGGGAGAAAAATTCTTATTCTTGATATCATCAAAGTTGTTTCTGAAATACCCTCCAATTTCTTCTAGGTGGAGAACCTCACAAGTGAAATAAAAACAACAAACTTAATTTGACCATCTCCAAAAGATGTCTAACAATTCTCAAAGGAATTTTTCAGACCCTTATTTTTCTGAAGTTTCTTTTTTGTAAGTAGAAAACAACACTGTAGTTTGAGTTGTAAGTACATTTCCTAACTCTTTAAAGAAATATTGCTTGGATGTAACTTGATTTAAGAAAATTTATATGCAAAATCTTTCTGAAGAAGATAAATTAGGAAGATATTAATTGTATTAAAAAGCTTTTTCACATTACAAAATCCATTAATATACTAATCTCTTTAGAGAACTTAAAAATTAATTTATAAAAGTTTTGTTCACACAGTCTTTGGGAAGACACATTTATTGCATAACCCACAGCATGTGTGAATTTTTTTTATAACTGTGGGTCTATGATACTCAGTCTATCATTCTTTTCTATTTCTCTTTACATATTCAATTTCCTCCTAATGTGCCAGAACAAGAGAATTCCAGAAAAACATCTACTTCTGCTTTAAGGACTATGCTAAAGCCTTTGGCTGTGTGGATCACAACAAACTGTGGAAAATTCTTCAAGAGATGGGAATATCAGACCACCTTATCTGCCTCCTGAGAAATCTGTATGCAGGTATGTACATATGAGAAAGCTGTATGCAACAGTTAGAACTGGACATGGAACAACAGTCTGATTCCAAATTGGGAAAGGAGTATGTCAAGGCTGTATGTTGTCACCTTGCTTACTTAACTTATATGCAGAGTACATCATGAGAAATGCTGGGCTGGAAGAAGCACAAGCTGGAATCAAGACTGCCAGGAAAAATATCTATAACCTCAGCTATGCGGATGACACCACACTTACAGCAGAAATTGAAGAGGAACTAAGGAGCTCTTGAAAGTGAAAGAGAAGAGGGGAAAAGCTAGCTTAAAACTCAACATTCAAAAAACTAAGATCATGGCATCTAGTCCCCTCACTTCACTGCAAAATTATGGGGAGACAAAGGAAACAGTGACAGACTTTATTTTGGGAGGCTCCAAAATCACTGCAGATGGTGACTGCAGCCACGAAATTAAAAGACACTTGCTCCTTGGAAGAAAAGCTATGATCAACCTCGACAATGTGAGAGTTGTCTCAACAATGTGAGAGCCGGACCATAAAGAAAGCTGACTGTCAAAGAATTGATGCTTTTGAACTGTGATGTTGGAGAAGACTTGAGAGTCCCTTGTACAGCAAGGAGATCAAACCATTCAGTCCTAAAGGAAACCAGTCCTGAATATTCATTGGAAGGACTGATGCTGAAGCCACCTGATGTGAAGAACTGACTCACTGGAAAAGACTCTGATGCTGAGAAAGAGTGAAGGCAAGAGGCAAAGGGGAGAACAGAGGATAAGATAGTTAGATGGCATCCCCGACTCAGTGGACATGAGTTTGAACAAGCTCTAGGAGTTGTGATGGACAGGGAAGCCTGGCATGTTGCAGTCCATGGGGTGACAAGAGTCGGACATGACTGAGCAACTGAACTGAACTCTCACGTATTCAACAGAAATTTCACTGCAACTATACTTTGATATATTACATAAAAGAGATCCTGAAAGATTAAGCAAGTTTTAGAAATACTACAAGCTTTGAATGTACCATTGGAATGTTTGCTTTATTATTTATAGGAACATGGGCTTTGTCTAATGCAATGAATCCTTCTCTTGAGTTTTAGAAACTTGAATTTCTCTATAAAGTATTGGGTTTTCGTAAGGTAAGGTCCAGGGCTTCCCTGGTGGCTAAGTGGTGAAGAATCCACCTGCCAATGCAGAAGACACTGGCCTGACCCCTAGTCTGGGATGAGCCCACATGCTGTGGAGGGCATCTAAGCCTGTGTGTCACACTCGCCAAAGCCCACGCACTACAGAGCCTGAGCACTGTAGAGCCCACGCTCCAAAACAAATGAAGCCACTGCAGTGAGAAGCCCGTGCACCACAACAGGAGCAGAGCCCCACTCTCCGGAACTAGAGGAAAACACCTGAGCAGCAACAGAGACTCAACACAGCCAAAAATAAATCAATGAAAATTATTTTTAAATAAGGTAAGGTACAGTCACAAAGCACTAAAATCCGAAGAAGACTTCAAGCCTGTGAAAAAAGGAAGAGTAAACCTTGAAATTACATACTGAGTAATGTTCTCCTAAACTTGTCTTAATTTAAGAACTGACCTGCAATTTTTGGTTGATATTGTTTTTAAATTTGTGGCAAAATCCCCACATCTAAAGATTAAGGTATTTACTTGCCATTTGTTTCCTACTGGGCAAATGAAGAAACTGGGCTAGGTCAATGTTCCCCAAACATGATTCCAACTGAGAAGTTTTTTCTTTCTTTAAAATAAATATTACAGAGATGACCAACATATAAAAACATTTACAAAATTCAGCTGGGGAAATGAAAAAGAGAGATAACTCTTGTTCCCTGTCCCCTTTGCCCCATAGCACGTTGCTTCTGAAGTGCCAAGAGTTAGATGGAGTACAGCTTTAAAACCATTTGTCTGTGAGAGCTGCAAAGACTCATTTCAAATCTGAAGCTACACAATTCTAAAATTTACAAACATTTCTATGTGTGCAGTTATCTAAAGAAGAAGGACTAAATAATCAAATCTCTATGCCAGGACTTTCTAGGGAATATGAAAGTGTTTGGCATAATATAGGTGTGATGTAAACTACAACAATTATGGAGGAAAGCTCTCTGGAAATCATCATCATAGAATTAATGGATTCTATAATGCTTCTGTAATTATTTTTTTAATCTAATACTTTCCATTATTTAAAGAAGTCCATGAGGGCATGTATAGTTGAATGAGAAAGGCAAACTGCTGAAGAAAAGAAAGTCACTAATATTTCAAAATTGGTAAGTGAAAAGAGTGAGTTTCAATGAAAACCACAAAATTATGACAGGAACTCAGTTTGAAGAAACCCCAAGACATCCAGAAACTCAAAGTAATGAGCTTAATTCCCCAAAGTCGAAAGCAGTTTCCACCCCAGGGTAACAAAAACAAGACCTCATGTTTGTTTGCTTTGGAGTCTCCATTTGGACCTGGAAGGTCAGGCTCTGAACAGCAGAGCCATTGTTCAACATCATTCATCCTGATCGTGGTCCAGCACCTGACCAGGAATTAGGAAACCTGGGTTCTCTATCTGATTCTGTGATTGACTCGCCCCTAGAGTTTTTGAAGAGTGATAGTTTCTTCCCTCTAGAGTATCTGTGAAATGATCTTTTCCCTCTGGATAATGTAGGAATTACAGAGATTATGCTATCTCCTAGTAATACTTGGAAATATGCTTAACAAGGTTAGGCTGACACTTTATTACCAATGTTTTTCACTTTAGTACGTAAAACAACATCAGTAATAATAATCAGCCAGGACCTTTTCTAAATTCCTTACATAAATTAACTCAATTCTCACAACAACCCTATTACTTAGGTGTACTATAATCCTTGGCTTCCTGGTGGCTCAGTGGTAAAGAATTTGCTTGCCAATGTAGGGGACACAGGTTCAATCTCTGGGTCAGGAAAAGCCCCTGGAGAAAGAAATGGCAACCCACTCCAGTATTCTTGCCTGGGAAATCCCAAGAACAGAGGAGCCTGTATGGCTACAATCCACAGGGTCACAAGAGTAGCTACTAAAGGAACAAAAACAAACAAACTATAATCCTCATTTTGCAAATGAGGCAGCAAAATTATAAAGAAGTTGAGTAACTTGCCTAAAGTCACACAGTTAGTAAGTGATGGTGCCAGAGCTCTAAAGAAGGCATTGCTCTTCATGCTGCATTACCTCCTCCCCAAAGAAGCTGCCTGGTTTCCCCAGATTTGCTGCAATGAACAAGAAGGCTAGAGCATACCTCATCTCTTAATTGCCTGTCAAATCAGATTAGCTAGGTTTTCTCTCACACAAAGACTATGACATATATTGGCCTTACATTTTTTTCCCACTACGGATTCAGGTAGTTGAGGGAGGGTTAAATAACTTCAAAATGGCATTGTAACTGAACTGGACCATCTTTCAATATGTTTGTATTTAGAACAAAAAAGGCTTGGAAAATTTTGTTAGAGTCATTTTAATAATAATGGCAAATCCTGAACTTTCTGTTAGAGATACTTTGCAATTAATATCAAAGTACCAAGATAAAGTGAAACTTGCAGATCAAGTTTCCATGAAGCAGATGCTGAATTGATTTTGTAAAGTCTGTATGCATTCATGACACTGTTCTGCCTTTACTGCTCACTTCTCCCCCCCAATTAGAAGTTCTATCATTAGACTGTACAAGATAGAGAATTCTTAGGTCCTAGCAGAAATGAGAAAACAACTGATAGTGTATTGCCTGTTGATCACAGCTAGCTGCAACACTGAATTTATTCCTGCCCCACACAACGCCCCTGGCTCCTACTCACCCAAGATTCCTTGAGTCTGTCTTTAATAGGAGCCAAACAGGACAACGGTATCCAGAACATTTGGCCTTATTGCAGTTTGTTTTAAGACATTACAGTTCAAAAGCCTCTGTGCTGCACTAATCACAAAGAGATCTCTCCTACAGGAACTATGAAATAATTTAACTGGAGTCTTCCTTCCAAGACTTCAATAATTCTAAAAGTCACAGTGAGTCAAAGGACTTGGAGAGGCATTGAGGCTAAGGAAATGCATCCTGGTGGGGTTATATTAACCCTAAACCAGTCTGGAAGTTGATTCCTGTGAGATTAAGAAGAGCACACTGCAGGCTAGAGGAAATGAAGTCTGGGTGTCAAGTTCAGACCCTTGGAACATGTAAATAAGACGCTTGGTCCAGGCAATTGAGACATATTTTGAAGTGTACATTCTGTTCACTAACGCAAGGAGAACCAATATGAATCAACTGCCATGAAACCAGAGCAAAGTCAGAAGTATGGGAGCAATAAGAAAAACATGACCTTAAGTGGTAATGTAGCAAAGAGCAGACCATGGTCCGTTGCTGGAACTTTGCTAACAGGCAAAAGTAGGAGGCTCTGGGTCTCACCAAACCCAGATGGCAATGTAAAAATAAATGAATGAATGCTGAGTAATTATTTATCAAGCAGCACGATCATTCCAGAAACAAAGAAAATATGTAACATAACAAGAAGTATTAAATCAGTCCCAGCAGAGTTTTGAAATGGGGCAATAAAGAAGTTCACATTGATTAAAAACCAAAATGCAATCTTGGGCTTTTGATTTGCTTTGCTCTTACAAAATAAAAGTGTTTTATTGATATCCATATGTGGAGACAGAAAGCAAAACCTTTCTTGAATTTCATGCACAGTAAATGTGGTTTTCAACATTTCACCCATTCCATGTCAGGCTTCCAATTAACTTTATCAGGCTTATCAGGAAAAACAATAGGACTATATTAGTAGCACAGACTTGTAGGTGCTGGATTTCATGCCACTCCTAAAAGAAATATAAATATATATGGGCTTGTCCTTTTTTCAGGAAAAAAAAAAAAAAACAAACTTTAAAATTAACTTACCACAATCACCCAAAGAATGAATACTTTTTTAGAAAGAAAATTATTCTTTAAAAACTTTTTAGGTTCACTCACAAAGTTCTTTCATTGTTTACAATGTTTGTGAACCTATTTAGATTGTTTTGAAAACAACCACTACTTCCATTCCTTTCTCAACATAATATCTAAAAGGAAGACAAGGAAAACCTTCAGGAAAAAATGCTGTCTTCTAAAGCCTTTGACTATATGGATCACAACAAACTATGGAAAATTCTTAAAGAGATGAGAATACTGACCACCTTACTTGCCTCTTAAGAAACCTGTATGCAGGTCAAGAAGCATCAGTTAGCATTGGACATGGAAAAACAGACTGGTTCAAAATTGGGAAAGGAGTACGTCAAGGCTATATATTGTCACTTTGCTTATTTAACTTAAATGCAGAGTACTTCATGCAAAATGACGGGCTAGATGAAGCACAAGCTGGAATCAAGGTTGCTGGGAGAAGTACAAATAATCTCAGATACACAGATGACACCACCTTTATGGCAGAAAGTGAAGAGGAACTAAAGAAGCTCTCGAAGGTGAAAGAGGAGAGGGAAAAAGCTAGCTTAAAACTCAACATTCAAAACACTAAGATCATGGTATCTGGTCCTATTACTTCATGACAAATAGGTGGGCAAAAAATGAAAACCATGACAGACTTAATTTTCTTGGGCTCCACAATCACTGCAGATGGTAACTGCAGCCATAAAATTAAATGACACTTGCTCCTTGGAAGAAAAGCTATGACAAACCTAGAAAGCATATTAAAAAGCAGAGATATCAATTTGTTGACAGATGTCCATACAGTCAAAGCTATGGTTTTTCCAGTAGTCACGTTAAGATGTGAAATTTGGACCACAAAGAAAGCTGAGTGCCAAAGAATTGATACTTTCAAACTGTGGTGCTGAAGAAGACTCTTGAGAATCCCGTGGACAGCAAAGAGACCAAGACGGTCAATCCTAAAGGAAATCAACCCTAAATATTCATTGGAAGGACTGTTGTTGAAACTGAAGCTCCAACACTTTAGCCACCTGATTCGAAGAGCTGACTCGTTGCAAAAGACCCTGATGCTGGGAAATATCGAGGGCAGGAAAAGAAGGAGGTGACAGAGGATGAGATAATTAGATGGCATCACTGACTCAGCGGACATGAGTTTGAGCAAACTCTAGGAGATAGCGAGGGACAGAGAAGGCTGGCAGGCTTCAGTCCATGGGTCACAGAGTCAGACAGGACTGAGTGAACAACAACAAAGAACTCATGAGAACAGTAACTCCTTTTGATTTTGCAGAATTAATTAAGGTAGGCCATACACATTCTCCCAGAGGCTGTGTCAATTTTAGTATGCTAAACTACCACTTTCTAATAACATACAGGTAGGAAAACAACTGTCATCATAATCTGAGTCATGTGTCTCTACCAACTACCACCTAAGGAAAGTTACATGACTCAGAGAGGGGAAGAAGCAGAACATTTCTACAGTTTCCTGGTTTTTCAGTAAAAAGTGTACCTCTGCACTTAAAAGAGAAGGTGCCAACGCCTGAATAGATCTACACTATTCAATAGACCCAAAATGCTGTAACCACGGAGATGTCACTGCCTACTTGCCTCTGACTTCTGACAGATGAGACACACTATTACAAATCTCCATAGAAAGGTCCAAAACTTTGCTGTGGTATTTAATTGAGAAAGTACTTGACCTGATTCTCAGCTCACATTCATGAAAAAAGGGTTTGGCATGGGTGCCCCATGCTCAGAGTTCTTCAGAGGACCAAGGGATCTAATATATAGTGAGCACCCACACTTTTACAGGCTTGAATCCCGGTAAAAACTGAGAGATTAGCCACTCAGATCCATAACTAGAGCAACTACACCTTCTAGTTTTACCCTGGCAGCCTTGACTTCAAATACTGTGTCCTGCTGTAGCCTCATTAATTAGCTATTTTCAACTGTTACTCACCTCTACGGAGATTGCTTTAATTTTTGCCTTTTAAAATATATGCTGGACCACTCCTCCTCCTCACCCCTCAAAACCTTCTGAAACTGCAGGGGTAGGGTTAAGGTAATCTCTATTTGCTTTTAATCTCCATACAGGTTATAAAGCAACCAGAGTTAAAAAATCACTAACAACTGCGATGGTTGAATTTCCGATGTCTCAACTGTAGTAACTGAATAAATCAGTCAGAAAGCCTTGCCAAGAAAAAAAAATTCAAGAATGGGAAAAGATCGAGCTCCATCACAGATTTCAAAGGATCCAAGAATTACTAAAATAACAATTAAAAGGTACATACTTTAGACTCTAAAATTTAGATCAATGCTGTGCAAAGGATATGCAATGAGACACAACTGTGAGTAATATGTGTAAATTGTAATTTTCTAGTAGCCGCATTGGAAAAAAAAAGAAAACCAGATGCAATTAATTCTAATATCATGTCTTATTTAATACAATGCATGCGTGCATGCTAAGTTGCTTCAGTCGTGTGCAACTCTATGGACTATAGCCTGCCAGGCTCCTCTGTCCATTAGATTCTCCAGGCAAGAAGACTGGAGGGGATTGCCATGCCCTCCTGCAGAGGAGTTTCCCAACCCAGAGATTGAACCCAGGTCTCCCACATTGCAGGTGAATTCTTTACTGACTGATCCACCAGGGAAGCCCAAGAAATAAGCAGTTTTATTAGAATTAATTCATTTTAGAGTAAAGTAGATGACAAATCTGCCCCAACTTCTACACTTTCCAAGCCAAAGTCATCTCCTCCTTGCTAAAGTCAGTAATACAGAGCTGAAGTGGCAACCAAGCAGTTTTAAGATCCAAGGTAACTTCCTATGTAAACATTAACCCAAAGCCTCTACCAGTAGAAAGTTTGAATGGTTCACTCTTTGGGCATAAGGCAAATCAGAATTTTAGATTCTTAACCAAAAAATTTGGTTTGCCACCTATATGCCTGGTTTTCAAGTATTTTGACCTTATTTCAGACAACACAGAGATATCTACTCTTCAGGCTTCTTCATCTAAAATAACAGTTCCATTTACCAATTTAGGCTATTCTATCTTTTTCACTGCATTTAGTACTATCATAGTTACTTTGTTCATTTAATTGTTTACCTCTTTACTATCAGGGACCTCCAGTAGTACATCCGGGAAAGTGAAGTCATTTCCACCCAAGAACCTAAAAGGACAAGAAGGGCCAGATCCTGAGAGAACAGCTGCATGGAAAGGGCTATCCACAGCTGATAATAGCTGTGGTCTTTGTCCTAGGGTCAGACAGAGCCCAGCCTCGGTGACTAGGCAGCAAGGGAGATAGTCAATAAGCACTCTAACTTCATCCTTGCTTTCTCCTCCCTGGTCTCCCATTGGGACCTCCCATTAGGTTAGATTCTGTGCTCTCACTGCCAGGAACTGGTTTTAATCCTTTGGGGAACTGAGGTTCAACAAGGCATATGGTGTAGTCAAAAAAAAAAAAATCACCTGAAGAGTGTTTTAAAACTAAAGATTCTGGGATCTACCCACTTGACACCCCCAACTGCTAACTCTTCAGAAGAGAAGAAGGATTATGACACACAGATTTTAGAACTAATGTTTTTAAACGTCCCTTTCAAATATTAAATATCTTGGTTCTTTTGAAGTGTTTTTATTTTTCCATGCTTGTTTTTGTGCTGTTTTAAATTAAGTATTCATCAAAGATAATTTGTTATTCAAATTTCTGAAATCAATCACTAAAATCATTAATAAACATAAACATTTAATAAAAGACTTTTGGGGGTTCCAATTCAAGATGGTGACATGGAGACTCCTGAATTGACCTCCTCCCATGGCATTAAATATGAAGTGATTTTCAGAACTAAGACCAAAGAAGGATGAAAAGGGAAGGTTAAAAAAAAAAACATATGCAATGGCTACATGATCTAACAATGTATATACAATATTTTTTACAAATTAAGGAAATGGGGAAAGCAAGTGTAAAAATCATTTTCTTAATTGTTTTCATAATCCTTTTGGTGGGACCATCCAATTTGTGGTCTTAAAATGATATTTCCTACTATAACATTCAAAAACGTCTTAGATAAATGGCTGACTCTAGGTTTAAAGAAGAAAGCTAAAGCCTGAAACATTCTGTCATAACAGATAACACAGAAGCTATCACATGGTATTAGGATAAGGTCAAAAGATTCCAGAAGTCAACTTGAGGAGGCTCATATTAGTCAAAAATAAGACAATTTGAACATCAATTAGAAACAATAGCTTTGATGGACTGAAGCACATAGAATATATTTATACCTGAATTGATAATGAGAAGAAGAGTAACAGGGGGAAGAGTAACAAAGAACTTGTGAGTTACTCTACCCTTAATATAGGCTGGTGTTAGCAATTTGCCTATGCAATAAAATGCAATGGAAGTTACATTCTGAGATTTCAAAGCCTAGATCAACATAAGATTTGCAACTTCCATCTTTTCCTAACATTCTCTGGGAATCCTGAGTTGCCATTAATTAGAAAATTCTAGTTGACAGTCCCAGCTAGGGCTAGCCTCCCAGCCATCCTGACCATTATCAGATGTGAACTCACAAACACAGCACTTTAGATCTCTCAAACCAGCTCATCCACAGCTAAATATCACCAAGTGACCTTAGTTGATGCCACATGGAAAAAAAGAATCACATGGCCAAGAGCTGCCAAAATTCCTGACCTACAAAATCCTGTGATAGAACAGTTTTTATTTTAAGCCACTAAATTTTGGAGTAGCTTGTTATGCATTAATAGGTAAATGGAACATATTTTTATATCTTCAGTAACAAAAACCTAAATCATATCATGCTAAAAAAAATTGGTTTGGAGACCACAGAAGCTAGAAGAGCTTCAGGGAGACTAGCAATGACAGCTAAAAGGTCCAGAGAGACTTTGGTGAAGATTTAAAGGAGAGTGAGAAAAAATGCTAGGGAGTTTGGAAAAGGAGGGGACTCTCATATAGTGGAAGTCTGACAATATTACAGCCTTTAGTAATGTGGAATACAAAAGAGATTAAAAGAAGAATTGTTTGGTTTTTAAGAAGTGTTTTGAGGAGGAAAAGAAGATCTAGAACTCGCTATGGTTAAATAAAACTGTTTCTCATCTCTATTTTCTCCAAGCAAAATATTCTCAAGTTAGAAATGACTTCAGGGCAAAAATCACATCCAGAGTCCAATAAGTAAAACTTGGTCTCAAATTAAAGCTGTCAAGTATGACTCCAAAACTCTCTCCAAAACATTTAAGGGTATGCCTAGTAGAGTGTCTAGGAATCATATACGTACGCTTCTTAGACCGTCTCTGCTAGACAATCTGGTGTTCAGGAATCTTAAAGGTGTGCCTCACAGCCCTTTCCAACTAGATGATAGGCTTCTATTTTAAATTCATTGTCCCACAGCACCCAGACATTCAGCTCACCACCACCGAGAAGAGCAAGTTTCTGGAATAAAATGTAGATGTTTCTTTTGACTAATTAAGCAAATTGTAATTTGATACACAGGAAGCCCACAAATTGCTTTAAGAAAGTGTGTCAGCTTCAAACAAAAGGCACAAAGACAATCCAAGAGGAAAAAAAAAGGAATTTGATCCCCAAACTTCTACTAGCAAGAATCAAGACTGGGAATGGTTGTTCTTTTGCAAAGAGAAAGGAAAAGAAAAACTGACTCAGTGTGAAAACAAAACCCCAGAGGTCCATGCCAAGAGCTACAGAGAATCATTTCCAGGGGAAAGGACAGTGTCCTGATCAATGAACTGGTGACATTCGCCCAGCTGGAATTCAGAATTGCCACAGACCTTCTTGGCTATTCACCTCCTGTTTTATCCCTTTGTGAATGGAAATGTATACTGTAGACATCTTGTGCCTTTGCCACTACCGTATGTTAGGTATACGAGAAGGGGGTGAGGGTGAGGGAATATTTGATAAATTTGTCTCTGATTCGCAGACGTTCAGATCAAAGGGAATGACATTATACCTGAGAAAATCACACACAAGTAACTTCATTAGCATCTGGATCTGATTTAGATAATGTCTTAGTTCAGACTGTTACAACAAATTACCATAGATCATGTGGCTTAAACAACAAACATTTGTTTCCCACAGTTCTGGAGGTTAGAAAGACTAAGGTCAACATGCCTGCAGATTTGGTTCTGATAAGTACTCACTTTCTGGTTTGTAGATGGCCATCTTCTAGCTGTTTCATCACACAGAAGAGCAGAGAGGGAAAAAGCTTTCTAGTGTCTCTTCTTATAAGGGCACAAATTCCATTCATGAGGGCTCTACCTTCATGACCCAATTAATGCCCAAAGGCCCCATAACCTGATATCATCACACTGGGAGTCAGGATTTCAACATAAAAATTTTGGAATGGACATATTCAGTCTATAACAGATAATGAGTATTAGGCTTCAAAGAGGAGGCCACAATGAGATGAGAACTTGGAGAAACTGGGAAAAAGATAACGCTTTTGCACTTGGTAGGAACGTAGGAGTGTAGCCTGAAGTAAACTCCATGTGTGTGCATGTGCTCAGTCACCTAGTCGTATCTAACTCTCTGTGATCCCATGGACTGTATCCCACCAGGCTCCTCTGTCCATGGAATTTTCAGGCCAGAATACTAGAAAGGGTTGTCATTTCCTCCTCCAGGGAATCTTCCCCTCCCAGGGGTTGAACCCCTCATCTCTTGCGTCTCCTGCAGATTCTTTACCACTGCACCACCTGGGAAACCCCAGCCCCAACTAGGAAGTAGCCACAAATTCTTCAATGCCTCTCCCATTGAAAGTTGGCATCTCACGTCTTTCTCCTTGAATCTGGACTCACTTTAGTGGCTTGCTTGGTCAAAGAATGTAGTAAAAGTGACACCTTAGAATATCTATGACTTAGAAGCCTCAAGGCTTCCACCTGGCCTTTTTGAAACATTTGTTGGTAGACCTAACCTGTCATACATAAAAATCCAACTACTCAGAGATCTTTCTGCTAGGGGGGCAAGGAGTAAGCTCTCCAAATGACAGTCCTAGCTAAGCCTAGCCTTTCAACCATCCCCATCAATGCACCAAACATATGAATGACTGTCCAGACCTATAGACTAGACAAAAAGATTCCTATCTCACTCTGTTCTTTAAAAGATTAGGTAACAGCCTAAATAAAGACACTTTGAAACTTCAGCAAGTACTATATAAATTCTATAAAATAGAATACCCAATCTGTACATCCATAAAGTGACACACGTACACCTCTGTAATTTATGCATTCTCCAAATCTATGAAATGACTCACACTCTTTCCCACCATGTCCACACACAATGGACCTGCACAGTTTTCTTCTATTCTAGCCACCCTGCTGTGTGCTGACCTCCAACTACAGACTCGGAGTCTGTAGCCAAGTCAACACTGAAAGATAATTTATTTTTACATACGAGGGGCAAGCATTCATCCATATCCATCACACCTTTGCAAACTATCAGGCTTTTCTTTCTCCCATACAAACTTCCGAAAATCTTTATCTAGACATGGTATTGATTTTTAACCCTCAATCCACAAAGACTAGAAACACTTCAAATTTCTCATTCCTCTCCCTGGAATCATTTAAATAAATTTCCACACACTGAGAGCTGGATTTTTTAACCATATCTCAAGAGAAAGTAAAAGACCATTTAAGATATATTTCAAAAATGTACTTCTTATTGGAGATTTAATCTAGGTCCTCCTCTAAACTGTTACCACTATATTTAAAGTAACGCAGTACCATTTTCTTCCCTTTGGATTTAGAACTTTCAAATATGTATACAAGCTTACAATAACCTCCCTTTAGTCACAGACCCCCTAACTATATTTAGCTTTTGCAGTCTTGACATTCCTCACCCCAGATCTTTTTTTTGAAGCTATTTTGTTTTGCTTTCATCTGTGATACAATGACAGTTGGAACCTAAAGCTGTATTCCAGGTGGGTCTTGAGTTACTTGCCTTTTACAAAGTATTTTTTTTTTCTGGCCAATCAATTTTATGATAAATTCAAGTTAGGAAAGTTTTAGCAAGTTCAGCTAGAAAAAGGACAAATTGTTATAAATGGAGGATATTCATATAAACTGTTCAATTTCCTTTGATTTTTCTAGCTCACTTTCCATATCCTCAGCCTAAAAGTTACTGGATTTGAAAATCTTGTGAAATTCTCTCAGCTAAATCAATACACATTAGCAACAATAAGATAAAATATAATAATGCTTTAACAATAAAAAGCTTACAGCATTGATTGATTCCAGTGAATACCCATGTACAATTGGAAGTAAATCCAATCTTATTTTCTTCTTTTCTTTATAATGATGAACTACATTGTTGTCACTTTTTATGTTAACTTGAGTTTTCATACAAGTACAAGCTTTCCTTTGGTAAACATTTCATTCCAAGAGTTTTAATTCTATCTTGTCAGTGGATACTTCCTTCAGAATTTTGACTGCATTTTCCATTTTAACAACATATTCATATTAAGATGTAGAACATTGATAGCTTAACAAATTAACATCAAAAAACCCAGATACCCACAGATTGCACAGATGAACCTTCAGCCTAAATCTTACAGTGCCTGGAATGGTTTGCTTTTTTATGTTTTCCATATGAAAAGTTTTCTACCCACACGGCAATGATCATACCAATGCAATTTTGAATTTGGAATATGTTCATGGGATCCTATAGCCAGAACTTTCCCACATTCAAATAACAGCAGAACTATAGTATATTCATTGAATACTTTCAAAATTCTATTAAATAATTTGAAAAATGATTAAAGCATATAAATGGCAAATTATTCTCCATATGTGCTATTTGTGTGTGCTAAGTCACTTCAGTAGTATCTGACTCTTTGCAACCCCATGGACAGTAGCCCACCAGGCTCTTCTGTCCGTGGGATTCTTCGGGCACAAATGGGTTGCCATGCCCTTCTCCAGGGAATCTTCCCAACCCAGGGACTGAATCATCTGAGCCACTCAATTCAATTAAATTTGTTGAAATCAAGTCAGCAAATATTTATTAAATGCCAGAAATTTGGGGCCTCCTGGGTGGTATAGTGGTAAAGAACCCACCTGCCAGTGCAGGCAACATAAGAGCCATGAGTTTGATCCCTGGGTTGAGAAGATCCCCTGGAGGAGGGTACGGCAACCCATTTCAGTATTCTTGCCTGAAGAATCCCATGGACAGAGGAGCCTGGCAGGCTACAGTCCATAGAGTCACAAAGAGTCAGACAAGACTGAAGCGACAGCACACAGCACAGTAAGAAATTTAATAATGAAAAACACAATCTTTACTGCATATCAAAACCCTTATATCTTTACTACCATTAGTGTGACCCTTGCTTTTCTGGTAGACTTTAAATTGGTAAAGATGCAACTCATTTGACCAACTTGTGTACGCAACTGTTAAAGCAGACCTTCGGGGGCTCTCTTTGTTTTATATCACTTCTGTGAAATAATCAAGGCATCTCAGTATTTATTTTGGGTCCAGGGCTGCCAGGTATGGTAATCAATCATTTTATAAAAGTTACTTTTCCTCTGTGAGTTTTTATATTCTTGGCTGTAAGGTGACGGGATTAAACCAGATGATATCTGAGACCTTGTCCAGTTTTAGGGTACTTGGATTTTGGTCTCTCTCGTTAGAAGGAGCATGACTTGGACTAGACAGGTGCTGCTCTGTTATGCATTGTAACAATAGCTGAAATACTGACTGAATTTTGGGGACATTAGAGTCTGAAGACCAAAGCAAGATCTCTTGACAGCCTGTCATGTTTGCGGTCAAGTTCTGCTAAAATCGACAGATTCTTTTCCATGCAGGAGTGTACAGACTAGCACCACTGTCAGTCTGCCCCTGAGAGCCTTGCTTGCCTTGCACTCTTGGATCACATGAATGTACATGGTGTCTCAACTAGTGGTGACTCCTTTCCTCTCCCTCAAATACTTCTCTCAAGAAAGGTTAAATATCTCCATAAAACCTTCTATAAGCTCTCCAGATAGGGGTCCCTTCCTCCCTGGTCACTATTCTAACCTGAGTGTATCTGTGGTACTACATTTACATAATGGTAAATAATGAATTACCATTATTTAAGTATATTCTCATATATTAAGCCATCAGCTTCTTCAGGGTAAGGATCATGTCTTATTTATCTTTGTATCTGACACAAGAGCCTACCACATAGGAAATATTCAAATTACAGTAACAGCCTACATTTATAGAGTACTTATCAAGTGGCAAACACTATATAAACATCAGCTTTGAACCATTACAACAACCTATGAAGTATATACTATTATCATCGTCACTAAGTCAGAAGGTTAATAACTTGTTCACATCTACACACAGCTAGATAGTGACAAAGTACAAATATGAATCCAGAGAGTCTGGCTCCAAAGTCAGTGCTACTAACTCTTATGCAATGATTAATTATTACATGATAGTATCTTTCAGTATGTTATTGTGATATATATTATTTATCAAATTATTCTTTCCCCTTCTTCTGAGACAAGGCTTACTGTTTCTAAGCTGGACCTCTATATCATATATGGAAATTTATACAGAATTATATGAAGTAGAATATTTTAAGTGTTTGGCCATGCCATACAACTTGTAGGATCTTAGTTCCCTGACCAGGGATTAAACCTGGGTCACTGGCAGTGAAAGCACAGAGTCCAAAGCACTGGATCACCAGGGAATTCCCAGAATCACACTTTTTAAAACAGCTATTGGGATAGGTTTACTGAAACAAACAAAAAAGCTGAGAAATAGATTTTTGGTATTTGCCACTGGGAGAAACTGGAGGAAGAAATGGCAACTTATTTCAGTATTTTTGCCTGGAGAATCTCATGGACAGAGGAGCCTGTTGAGCTACCGGGGTCACAGAGAGAGTCAGACTGAGTGACTGAGCACACAGTGGGAGAAAATGACCACAAAGGCAAACCTACAAGCATCAACTTCTATAACGGAAGTCTTCACAGAGTTGATAAACATTAACAGGGTCCTGTGTGGATGGAATCTGGCATCATCAAATACTGCCACCCCAAGGTAACTAGTCTGGGATTTCCAAGTGAGGGCACTGGCAGAGGGCCAGCCAAAACTAGAGTGGCATCAAGCAACACCGTCCTGGATCCAAACTTGGGCCTGACACTTAGTAAGTTCCATTCCAGGAACTTATTAAGTTATAAGGAATGGTCACAAGTCGTGCTTTTAAGGGATCAAGAAGCTAACAAGATGGAAGGATATCTTGCTAGAAAAACATTTACAAACATTGGGATAAAAGAAAATAAACCATTTCTCTCTTTACTATATTAAAAAATAATAATAACCACAAGAAAAGTAAGAATGGTGGGAACTACAGAGAACTAAAGGGAGAAACATACACCATTCCAGGCATCAGCTGCCAAACCTTTCAATTTTTCATGGGACACTAGATTCTAAGGTGAAAGTCTTCAGTTCTGAAAATATTATTAGCAACCAATCCAATTAAAACACACACACACACTCAATGCAAATAAACTCTGGATGTGGCAAACAAAACTGTTGGTCAGATTTGGCCCATGGCACACAGTTGCAACCTTGGAATTATAGGCTCTGAGTTTCCCAGCATTTAGAAAAGAAGAAACTACATGGGCAAATATGGCCACTTGTAGTCAGAAATAAAACAGAGAATAGAATTCAGCAAGTTAGACCAGGTGAGTAGAAGCAGAGAGATCTGGATGTAAAGCAGGAGAGAGCCCAGAAGTCAGGAATATCAGTGGGTTAAGACAATGGTACCAGAAATCCAGACCACAGAAAAAAGCCTGAGCCAGGGCATGTTTTGCCCAATACAGCCTTCTCTTCTCCCTGTAAGCTGAAGCTTGGAGAGGGTGGTGGCCATCTCTGGAACCAGGGTATGCATAAGGAAGTCAATGTGGGTGGTTGCAAGAGAATGCCCTCTTCCTACAGGTGTGCTCTGATCCTGCTGGAACGGAGACAGTCCAGCTGGAATTCCAGGGAGATTCTTAGGTTAGAGCCCCTGAACTTTCAATTCTAAATAGGAAGCACACCTCAGAGACAAGAAGGTTAAGCCCTCCTATATTTCAGAGCCTGCCTTGTATGCCAGGGGTTCCTCACGTGTTCTACAAATTAAGCACATTTTGCTATGACATCAATGAATAGCACTGGTCCCAAGCAACAACATTCAGGTCGATCCCTCAAATGTCAGTTTTCACAATCTGCCCTCTTTCTTGTAGACCACCCAGTCTTCCTATAATGATTCTACATTGTCTCATTTATTTTCTTCATGGCAGTAGAGATCCGAATTTCCTTAGTTAAATTTCATTCCCTCCCTTATGCAACTGATGATTTATTTGTAATTCCCTGACTCTCTATTAGTCAGTTCAGGATGATTTTTTCTCTCTAATCAGTTGAGGAATATAGCAGAATTGATAAGCTTTTACTTTTACTTTCCTACTCAGAGAAAAGTGAGAAGCAAAACAACAATAACAACAACAAAAAAAAACGGGGGGTGGAATGGAGGGGAGAAAAACAAAGTACAAAGCAATTAGAAGGGAAAACAGATGCTACATGTAGGTAGTTCATAGTTCATAGTGTCCTTTTTGCTAAGTGTTTTGAAAGAAATGGACAAGAAAACAGTCTTAATGAATTTACCCTATCATTTAGTGCAGCTCATGTTATTGCATTATTGTAATGAAAAACACATCAGAATATGTCTAGACACATGACATACTCCTGGTAGAGAGTTCCCTGAACTTCAAAAAAATTGTGGTTCAATTTCCTTCTGGGAAACGCTCCAATGGCAACATTTCAGGTTCTTGAAAGGCTCTTCAGAATGACCGCCTAAGGGGAGGCCACCTCCACACGAAGACTTAAAGCACCAGGGCACTGTAAGGGCTGGCAGAGCTTTCCATGGGAAAATGGTCCGAACAGCATGGCCCCCCTGGAGAAACTCCATGTACAATAATTCACTGATAGCTTTTGCTATGTACAGAGTAGCTGTGACAATCTAAATAAAACACTAAAAAGAACCTGTAAACAGAACAGAAGTAATAAAATACTTTGTTTTGGTGATTCTTTAATTTTAACTACATATGGATTAAACAAATCCAATTGGTATAACTTTCACCAATGTGTTGATTTAAATCAAATTCTATAGACACTGGAAGTCAGGAAAGGAAAACACCACATCTCCGTGGTACACTACCTATTATAGGGTAAAAGATGCTATGCCTGTGCTCTCACAGAAAAGTCAGGAGAAGTCCTAAACTGCAGTAATCAGTGCTTAGACTGTAATTCAGGCTATGCCACTCCCAGACTTAAATCTCTAAATGCCTGAAGCTGGGAAAACCACATAATCTCCTCTTATACATCTGTAAAACAAAGAGTATAAAACAAAACGTAAAGGATCCTCTTTTCAATCCAACTCCTAGAATCTTCTAGGATGCCATCACACACAGGACAGGATGATTTGAGAGGTATGCGGATGCGCTCTGTCATACTCAACAAGTCAAAAAGCATTTCTTGAGTATATAACCAGTACTACAATTAGAGCAATGAATGGTCCACCAGGTGAATACAATAGTCTCTAAGGAGTCAACAATCAAGACTGGGAAAGAGGATTAACCCCAGTTAAATAATTAAGAAAAAAGACAAAACTGAATATAATTAAATGCAGAATGTTGAGAGTTTAGATAAGTTTATAGGAGTTTGGTCAATGGGCTAGATAATAGAGAGGATATCTTATGAGAAGTGGAATTTTAGTTGGGCCTTGAACCATGAGTAAATACAAAGAAAGGCATTCTAGAATGGGAAAATAATATAGCAAAGGCAAAAATTGGGGAATTTGTTGTGGAGGGAGGGCCAGGAGCAGCGATTACCATGGATTTGGGGATACTGCTGCTTGACTGGTACTTATTGGAAAGGTGCCAGGTAAATCAGGCTAGAAGGAGCCAAACTTTGAAGTTTTAAAAGCAGGCCTGGTGGAAGTGAAATCTCTCTCCAGAGAATTTAGCCCTCAGTGCAATAGCTAACCCCAAAGAAGTTTGCCTTACTCTAAGGAGCTGCTCATGTGTTGCTCAATACACACAACAGTCCCACACAACAGTCAAGCCTCAAGGCCAGAATGCAAGCCAAAGGGCTTTGCTGAAACCACCTCCGCTTGCACCACTGAGAGTCATCATCTAACGTTCAAGTTCAGGAATTGTTCTAACTATGATTTCCACTGATCCTCTTCCCTAGCCTGTATCTCTGAACAACTGTGAATTATAAAGCCCTAAACATTCCAAATTCACTTCTGTTTGGTTAGATAAACCAGACTGTATGCCTTCAAGACTCACAGTAATTCTACCACCACTGTGACTACCATCACGAACACCCCATCCTATGAATTAACCTGTTTAGGTCACCTGTCCTGTATTCTGCCCTAGTCATTCTGTCCCATAATCTATCTCAATTCCAAGGTGACAAAAAAGTTCTGTCAACAAATAATTATTAGATACCCACTATGTATTTGGGAACATTAGATACCTACTAATCACTGGGAACACAAAAATCTGCCAGCCACAATACGAGGCCCTGGGGGTACAGAAATGAACAAGATATGATACCTGCTCTCAAAGAACTCATAGTCTCTTTGGGAAAGACAGACAAGAAGGCAAACTGGATCAAGAGAATAATCTATTGTACCTCGGGAGAGGGATTTGTTCAAAGGTATCTTTATGGAGGAGGTGACACTTCAACTGATATGTGAAAACTAAGGAGGTGTTTGAGGGACAGAACAGATGAAGAAGAACACTCAATATAGAGAATATATTATGAGGGAATACCACAACTTGGGTTATTCAAACCTGTCTTCCCACTGAAAACAATGTTAGACAATGCAGAAAAACATCTTAAACCCATTAAAAAGCTAACAAGTTTAGAATAACCAGGCTAAAATCTAAGGGAAACAGAAACTCAGAGAGGTGAGCAGAGCTCTGGAATTCATTTTGCTCCAGGACATTTATCAGCTAGGTAACTTTGAGTTTTTATTTGTAGACCTCTTGGGGTGAGAAGAAATCGAAGCTCAGGTCCCTTAAGGTAGGGAGACAAATCAAAGAGATTCCTTCATTCAACACTTTCCCCAAAGGACTATATTCTCAAGGAAAGGGTGAACTAGAAGTAAAATCACCCTATCCCATACCCAACCTCAGGGGACTGTAAAGAAACTGTCTTTACTGAGCAGATTAGAAGGGAAGTCCTTAAGAAGCTGCAACCATAAAATTACCCTTGAGTAAATGTGAAGACCACATCACTTTAAAAAAGTACCATGAGCAAAAGCCAGCAGAAAGAGTAAAATGCAGAAACAGATCTTCAAAGACTTCAGATAGTGAACCATTGTACATATATTATAAAACAGTTAGTGTTACTATATTAAAAGAAATAAGAGAAAAGTAGAATAAAATTTAAAAGGAAAAGGAAAATATTAATATGTGCCCTAAGCAAATCTGAGAAGAATAGATTTTTTTACAGTTGAAAAAGAAAACTAATTTAAAGTATTTTTGCAACAGTTGTAGTAAAGATTAGATCAGGCAAGAATCGTCAGTAATCATCAATGCCAAATCTAAGGGGAGATTTTTATAAGGAGAAGTCTATTTAGTTTTGTTGTTTTTGTTGTTTGTTTTTACATGCAGAGCTAACTTATTTACTTGATTTTATTACCTTCTACAGACAAAGGGTTCATTTTTTAATTGACATAAGAACTTGTAACATGAGACTTACCCTCTTAATTTTTAAGTCTACAAGAGAATATTGTTAACTATAGGCACAATGTTGTAAAGTAGATCTTTTGAACAGTGGCCCTGCATAACTTAAATTTTATACCCACTCAACAGAAACCCTTCCTCATTTCCCCTTCCCAGAGTGAGAATATTTGTATCATCTTAAAGTGTTACCCTGAAAATTGTTTATTAGTTGCAAGAGAGGGGGAAAAATAATTATACAGTGGAGAAATCAGATAAATTGACTGATCAAAATTACTATCACTACCTACAGATATAATACCCTGGGAAAGAAACAGCATCACTGATGTAATACTCTTGCCAAGAATGCATAATCTGACTCTAACCATGAAGGAACATTAGACAAACCCCAACTTAGAAATATTCTTTTTTTAAAAGGTGAGTATAAAATGTAACTATCATAAAAGACAAAGAAAGACTAAGGAAATGTTCCAGATGAAAGAAAGTTTAACACACATGACAAGTGAATACAATATCTGACTCCAGACTGGACACTAAAATAGAGGAGAAAAAACAATGCTATCAAAGATATACTTGAGTCAACTGAAAAATGGAATATAGCAGCAGATTAGATAAAAAGCACTGTGTGTGTTAGTCACTTAGTCATGTCCGACTCTTTGCGACCTCATGGACTGTGGCCCACCAGGCTACTCTGTCCATGGAATTCACCAAGCAAGAATACTGGAGTGGGTTGCCATTCCTTCACCAGGGGATCTTCTTGATGCAGGGATCAAGCCCAGGTCTCCTGGGCTTGAGGGCAGATTCTTTACCATCTGAGTCACCAGGGAATCACTGTACCAATACTCTAATTGTTGAACTTAAATTTACCATGTCAAAATTTACTTAAGTTGATAAATTTACTGTAGGTACATGAAATACCCTTATTCTTCAGAAACAAATAGTGAAGTAATCAGGAGTAAAAGACCATGATGTATACAAGTGCTACAAGTGCTTCTATTCCTGCAGCATCTCAGGAAAGAAAAGCTCTAGCAGGAGATTGATACAGATGTCACATATGAAAGGAAAGCATCTAACAACACTCACTACCCAAATGATTGTACACTTTGTTTTATTTACTTGGACTCCATATTATTAAAAAAAAATTGAAGAGGCTTAAAAAAATGCATACGACATGTAAAAACCCAACAAAAGAAAATAAAGATGAAGCAACATCTAGCAACCTAGAATTTCTCATTCTGAGTGAAATAAGTCAGAAAAGCAGAAACATTGTATGACACCCCTTATATGAGACATCTAAAAAGACATAATGCAAATGAACATATTTAAAGAGAGACTTATAGACTTAGAGAACAAACTTACGGTTGTTGGTAAGGGGAGAGAATAAAAAAATGCTTCAGAAAAAAATATTTACATATACACATACACAGATAATCACGAAGGTGTGATCACTCACACTCACCTAGAGCCAGACATCCTTGAATGTGAAGTCAAGTGGGCCTTAGGAAGCATCACTACGAGCAAAGCTAGTGGAGGGGATGGAATTCCAGTTGAGCTATTTCAAATCCTAAAAGATGATGCTGTGATAGTGCTGTACTCAATATGTCAGCAAATTTGGAAAACTCAGCAGTGGCCACAGGACTGGAAAAGGTCAGTTTTCATTCCAGTCCCAAAGAAAAGCAATGCCAAAGAATGCTCAAACTACCACACAATTGCATTCATCTCACACACTAGTAAAGTAATGCTTAAAATTCTCCAAGCCAGGCTTCAGCAATATGTGAACCGTGAACTTCTAGATGTTCAAGCTGGTTTTAGAAAAGGCAGAGGAACCAGAGATCAAATTGCTAACATCTGCTGGATCATCAAAGAAGCAAGAGAGTTCCAGAAAAACATCTATTTCTGCTTCATTGACTATGCCAAAGCCTCTGACTGTGTGGATCACAATAAACTGTGAAAAACTCTGAAGGAGATGGGAATACCAGACGACCTGACCTGCCTCTTGAGAAACCTGTATGCAGGTCAGGAAGCAAGTTAGAACTGGACATGGAACAACAGACTGGTTCCAAATAGGAAAAGGAGTACACCAAGGCTGTATATTGTCACCCTGCTTATTTAATTTATATGCAGAGTACATCATGAGAAATGCTGGGCTGGAAGAAACACAAGCTGGAATCAAGATTGCCAGGAGAAATATCAATAACCTCAGATATGCAGATGACACCACCCTTATGGCAGAAAGTGAAGAGGAACTAAAAAACCTCTTGCTGAAAGTGAAAGAGGAGAGAGAAACAGTTGGCTTAAAGCTCAACATTCAGAAAACTAAGATCATGGCATCCGTTCCCATCACTCCATGGCAAATAGATGGGGAAACAGTGCAAACAGTGGCTGACTTTATTTCTGGGGCTCCAAAATCACTGCAGTTGGTGACTGTAGCCATGAAATTAAAAGATGCTTACTCCTTAGAAGGAAAGTTATGACCAACTGACACAGCATATTAAAAAGCATTACTTTGTCCAGAAAGGTCCACCTAGTCAAGGCTATGGTTTTTCCAGTGGTCACATATGGATGTGAGAGTTGAACTATAAAGCAAGCTGAGCACTGAAGAATTGATGCTTTTGAACTGTGGTGTTGGAGAAGACTCTTGAGAGTCCTTGGACTGCAAGGAGATCCAACCAGTTCATCCTAAAGGAGATCAGTCTGAGGGTTCATTGGAAGGACTGATGTTGAAGCTGAAATTTCAATACTTTGGCCACCTGATGTGAAGAGCTGACTCATTTGAAAAGACCCTGGTGCTGGGAAAGATTGAGGGCAGGAGGAGAAGGGGACATCAGAGGATGAGCTGGCTGGATGGCATCACTGACTCAATGGACAAGGGTTTGGGTAGACTCCAGGAGTTGGTGATGGACAGGGAGGCCTGGCATGCTGTGGTTCATAGGGTCTCAAAGAGTCGGACACGATTGAGCAACTGAACTGAACTGAACAGAACTGATAATAGAAAGACGGAGCAACATAGCACAAATGATTAAGCAAATGGAATACAATCATAATAGGCATATGGGCAAAGAGTTTACATATGTTTTTTGTACTGTTTTTATTTTTTCTTCAAGTTATCCATATGTTTTAAATGTTTGAAGTTATTTCCAATAAAAAGGTAAAAAATGAATCTCAATGAATAGATTCAGCTGTAATCTAGGTAAGAGGAAACTTAGTATACTAGAAAGCAGGAAGATGAAATTATTCAGAATCACATCATAGTGGGAAAAAATAGAAACATAAAAGAGAGGTTAGGATACATGGGCTAAGGAAAGAGGGCAAATATATGTTTTACTGGAGTTTAATTGAAAGAGAAGATAAAAATACTGAAGCAGGAACAGGGACAAAATTGAAGCAGTAATGACTAATATTTGTAAAGAGATAAAAGCCACCAACCCTAATTCATGAATCATAATGAATCTTGAGCAGGTAAATAAAATTCATCTAAAGGAATATCAGAGTAGAACTTCATTACACCAAAAAAGTGAAAGCATCCAGAGGAAAAAATAACAGATTACTTCCAAAAGAGCGGCAGTTTGGCAGCTGACTTCACAAAAACAAAATTGAAGTCCAAAAGTCAATGGAATTACAATACAACTTCAATGTACTGAGAGAAAACTGCCAACCTAGAGTTCTACACACAGCAAAATTATCTTTATTATAAAGATGTTTTCAGCATATAAAGATATTTTCCTTCTATTATACCACAGATAAAGGAATTTTAAAAGAATATACTTCAGGGGAGAGAGGAGGGAGGCTCAAGAGAGTGGGGATATGTATAATTATGGCTGATTATATATATAGTTATGTTGTTGTATGGCAGAAACTAACATAACATTGTAAAGCAATTTTCCTCTGATTAAAAAATAACTTTAAAAAAGAACATACTTCAGTGAATGTGATCCTGGAGGGGAAGGTCCGAGATTCAAGAAGGAATAATAAGGAAAAAGAATGCTAAATACATGAGAGGATAGCATGAACAAAAGCACAGAGACAGAGAGCAGTCTGGTATGTCCTGGAAATTGCCAGAAGTCTTGGAGTAGGTTGGTAGAGCAGACAGTTAATCTCTCACATTTATGAAATACAAATCCTACAGTAAAAAAATAATATTAAATATGTGCATGGAGAAGGAAATGGCAACCCACTCAAGAATTCTTGCCTGGAGAATCCCATGGATGGAGGAGCCCAGCGAGCTGCAGTCACAAAAGAGCTGGACACGACTTTCCGACTAAACAACAACCACCACCATGTGCTATGAATAGCCTAAATTTTAAAAGTCAGTATATTATTGTTGGGGAACTAGGACCTTGTATGCCACACAGCACAGCCAAAAAATAAATTAATAATAATAATAAATAAAAGTTGAAAAGCAACACATAATTTAAATATATATGTATACTACGTATAATTAAATTATACACAAAAAAAATTTAAAGGATAGAATTAAAAACAAAATATAAACTTTCTGATGATTTCTTCCTATAGTCTAAAGCATTTTTATACTTAAATCAGGGTTGGCAAACTCGCTTGCAGGCCAAATTCTGGGATAGCACCTTTTTTTGTAAATAAAGTTGTATCGGAACATGGTAATACTCATTTGTTTGAATATAATCTATGAGTGCTTTCATGCTGCAACAACTGTTGTATAGACCATGAAGTCAAAAATATTTGCTATCTTGTGCCTTACAGAAAAAGTTTCCAAACCCTGGGCTTGAATATGGACAAGCACGGGGGAGGCATAGGCTTGTAAGTCACTACAATATGGACAGAAACACACAGGCAATGCCAAGTATTCAAAGGAATTTAAGCAGGAGAAAGGTCACTCTAGCAGCCACGATGTAAAAAGAACAGAGATCAGAAAAGGGAGACATTAGATTTTTTTTTCCTGTGATATTGATTAAAGCATTTTCTCTGAGACCAGTTTCCCTGTCAATAAAGTGGGAGTGACAATTTACAGAGATATTTTGTGGACCAAATAAACTAATGTGTAATAAAGTGTGTCTTAAATGTAAAAGCACTATAACAAATCAAGGTGTGATGCTTTTACTTGCAGTAGATTTTCATTAAATGAAAGCTTCACAAAGCGTTATATATGTTTTTTTCCTCTCAGTTTGGGCTGCATTCTTTGATACTAATACATATTGTATTAGTATCACATAGCTATATTGAAATCATTTAGTACCATCTAATTTTAGATGTGATTTAATTGTATTAATTGACTTAAATTCACTAGTTACTTGCCTGGAAAAATGATTCCAGATGTTAATATCCAGTGCCATTTATTTGCCTGTTCAGTTACAAATGATGCTCCTCGGTTGAAAAATATATTGTATAGGCATTGACTTCTTATTAACACCTAGTATGCATATCCCATGTAAAAGACATACAAAGGCCATAAAGAAACAATACAGCAGAAAAAGATTGTAAACATAATCTTACATTTTCTTATAATTTTTGAGACTACCAAAACATTAGGAGCTAAATCAAGCATTTCAAGTCTTTAAAAAAAAAAAAACTTAAGTGCTTCTCCTATTAATACTTGACTCTATGATCATATTAGTTGATCGTTTTCAGACTCAAGGATATGGTTTTCAACAGCATCTATCTGCATCCACCATCTCATAACATAAAGTGCTGAGAGCATTATCTGCGGCAATAACAGATTATGCCCTCCTAATTTTTAAATGCCTCTGTCCTTCATGCATGTACAAATATGTGCTTATGAACACATGTGGAGATGTCTTTTTAAAACATGCCAGCAAATTGGTGAAAGAAAAAAATACATAATTATCATCAGTGAAGATAGGTGAGAAACAGTACCACATGCATCCTAATAGAACTGCAGGCTGTTTTAATTTAAATTAGTTTCAGCCTTCTTTGTTGAAAACAGAAGTAAATCATGTAAGGAACTAATTCATACTGGGAGAGACAACAAAGAATGCCAATAAAATTTATTTGCAAAAAAAAAAATTACTACAAAAATATTTCTACCACATTTCCCGTTTTGTTTTAAATAAAAGAATAGAGGCCCCCTTCCAGGAACATTTTAAAAGGATATAGCTTAAAGGAAACTTTCATTTCTTTTTTTATATATATTTGGCCGAGTCTCATTTATTATGCATTAATTGCAGGCAAAATCTTAGTTCTCTGCAAAACGAGGCTTGACACAAGCGACATGGTGGTCTATGAAGCAGAAGGTCACATGATCCCTAATTCTGCCTGGGTCCAACATGTGCACAGTGCTGTTCACTCCTCTGATAAGAAAGATCAGATGCGCCTAGCATACAAAGCACACTCTTTCACAGAAGCTTTCCACCACCAAACGCTCTAGAATTCACATGCAGCTCTTTTATTTACCTGTCTTTGGAACCTGTATAATTTAATGAGCCCAATTTCCCCCACATTTCTGTAGTTGTCTTAACCTGCCTAAACCAACTGTAATATATATATTCCCCGTGGTCCATTTCATTACGATATTCCTTCTCTGATGGACACACCAAGGGACATAGAATAGAAGAGTGTGTCTGATCCCCTTTAAGAGTTGTGGACATACCCCCAAACTGTCATTGTTTCCCCAATCTGTTATTCATGAGCTTATCTAACTTTTAATAAATCTATTTATATTTTCGATCTGCACCACATCCTGGGATAATGCATTCCACAAGTCTCTATTCATTGTAGACCTCTTTTAAGTTTCTGAGAGTGCTCTGAGTTCTAGTATACCAGAATTCAATAAATAAGAAAGCATAGCTTTCATAATTTTATAGATTTTAATTACATCCTCTATCTCAACCTTCTTCCTTTGTAAACAGAGTCCTCCTCTTTTTATGCTACATGTGGAAAAATATTTAGTGAATGAATTCACCAATTTAAGCTAATTAATCAATAGAGAGGCCTATTTTTCTGCCCGTGTTAGTTAACTTTCTCTGGACCCACTCGCTTTAATCACATCTTCGTTGAGGGCTGCTCACCAGAACTGCACACCATGTTCCTGGTACAGTGCATAATGAGGCACAAAGAGAGACTGTTTATTCTAAAACAATTTATAAGCAAGCCTGGAAATGATTAAGACACTTGTGGAATCACCACATACCACCACACTGGAATCAAGAAGGGCTTTGGGTGAAATGGTGCTTGTCAGTGAAGACAGGGTACAGAGGGGAGAAGCAAGCTACCCTTGTCAGGTTCACGTCCTCTTAATCCCAGGTTGCCTTCCTCACTGGACAAGCCATCACATCAATTTCTCCAGGATAAGGCCTTTTCACATAAGGCTCTGAAATATCAAGCATTTCCTTGAAAGCACAATTTTCAAATAATTTTACAAGACAAGATGAAGTACTGTGACCATACACGCAGAAAGATACTAGGATATTTGTCTGTTTGTGCTCATATTAAGCCACATTCCAAAGTGGTTACCCATCTATAAAACATCCAACAGATCTTCAAGGGCACAAATCCCCCAGAAAGCTAATTCAGAAGGTTTCTTGGCAAGTAGAGAATAAAAGCAAAGATGTTTACATGGTATTGATGAAAATGGAAAAGCATGTTACATTGATCCTACTGCAGAATACATCACTATCATGACAGTGATACAGACAACTTGTGCCCATCAGATACTATTTTTTCAGAGACCTGGACAGTGCCAGATAAACAGCTACAAGTGAGCGATTTCCAATTTCCTTTTAAATATAAGCCCCAGGTAGACAATTCCTCTCCAATTACTTTACAGGAAAGAAGAAAAATGCCTGGCTCACATGTGGCCATCTTTCTATCCCCCACCCTTATAAATGGCATAGACTCTGAATCAGAATGCAGTCTCAGAATGTCTCAATTCAGTATTTCTGGTAATTATTACAAAATTATTACTAGGTTATTGTTTTGGGGGGTGACATTTTAGTGCCAGAGATACATTCCCGTTATTGAAGATAGAAAAATACCCAAATTATATTTACAAACATCCTTCCAAGGTTCAGTTTTTCAAGGACTCTAAGAGGCCATCAATCATCAAATGCACTATTGTTTTTATGTAGCAAAAGGAAAATGCTGCTAATTATTTGTAAGGTTTGTTGTTGTTGTTGTTGTTTTTTAGTTGCTAAGTCGAGTCTGACTCTTTTGAGACCACATGGACTGTAGCCCGCCAGGCTCCTCTGTCCATGGGATTTTCCAGGCAAGAATACTGGAGTGGACTGCCATTTCCTTCTCCAGAGATCTCCCCAACCTAGAGATCAAACCTGCCTCTCTTACGTCTCCTGCATTGGCAGGCAGATTCTTTACAGCTGAGACACCAGGGAAGACCTTTGTGAGGCTACAGCAAATATACAATATACCCTAGTTCCAGAGCTGTTACAGTGTGGGGGAAATGTATCTAGAAATCTATTTAATACAGTATTTTCATTTTCATATTTTTCTCAAACCAGTCCCAAATTTTGAGAGCACTCTTCATCCAGGCCCCGTGTTCTGATTTCTAAAGCTGTCCTAAAGGCCGCTTCAAATTAGTGAATTCTGAGAAATGGCATCACTGCCTCCCACACTCAGTCATAAGCAGGGGACAAGCAAGGGTTTTATTTGAGGTAAGGATTCTGGTTGACTGCAAACCAAATAGCAAGAGTCATAAGGAGAACGGTTTCTGGAAATATTGTTTAAAATGAGAAGTCAGGAAATGGTCTAGCAGCCTTAAAAGAACCACTGCCTATGAAGTAGACCTTCTAGTCACACATGCACATGTAGAAAACACAGTCATCATCAGATATATAACCTTTAAATACCAACGATAATAATAAAAACCATACATACCTCAGTGACAACTTAGTCCTGGGACAAGGCATCATTCTTGAGCTTGGTTCCCAGGTTCATTCAGTACAGCCCGTCCCTGTTTCCCAGGTTCTCTCCTGGCATCGTTCCTGAAGCCAGCAGGCTTTCTTAGTGTCCAGGTTAAATGCTCTGCTACTGTGCACTCTGGCATAGCTTCAGAATAAAGTGTGAACCTGTCTTAGTTGAGCAAAACCCAGGGTGGCCTCCTGGGAACACATTACTTGTTGGTTGACCATGGAACATAATCATTTCTCTAGACTTTAAGGCTTTCCTGGTGGCTAAGTGGTAAGGAATCCACCTGCCAATGCAGCAGATGTGGGTTCAATCCCTGGGTAGGGAAGATCCCCTGGAGAAGGGAATGGCAACTCACTCCAGTACTCTTACCCAAAAATCTCATGGACAGAGGAGCCTGGTAGGCAACAGTCATGTGGTCATAAGAGTTGGACACAACTTAGCAACTAAACAATAATATACTCTTGAAGCTTATCTGTAGTGTTCTAATCACTTCCTGGCTTTCTTCTACATTAAAAAACAAACAAAACTCTTTGTGCAGCTGAGATAAGAAATTCCTAGAAAGCTCTAGAAAGAGGCTCAGAAGTCTGGCTCTTCAATCCTCTCTAGAATCAGTCTCCTTATCTCCCCAGTTGACCTCTGTCTAAATCAGTCAGGTAGCATCTTCCTTTAGAAAATGGAAAGAAGAAAGAGCAATTACTCCAAAGACAACTTAATATTTTACTCACTTAATAAATCTTTAATTTTTTCTGTAGCACTGCCAACTACAAAATATCTCACATGCAGCAAAAAGAAAAAAGAAAAACTGTTTTCTACAACAAAGAACATTGTTTCTACTGACTTGGTATTCTTTTCTAAAGTTGAAACCAATGTTTTCCATATTTAATAACACATAACTTACATCCATTATTGAATGAAATTGAACAGCGCTCCATTGTTGAATTAGAAATCAAGATTATGCTACATATTCTTCATTTGCCCCTTTGCTTCCTCTCTCCTCCACCTTTTTCCAAGAGGCTAATTTCTAATAACTACATCAACTGTATTCTCTTTTTGCCTTCTGACATCCAGTTAGGTTAGACCAAAGGGAGATATTGATAAGAATTCAAAGGCAGGAGGGGAGAGAGAATTGAATATTTCCTTCCCAGCTTCCTCCTCTCCAAGCCTAGCTTAGAACTGTTTCTGCTGGTTAAGGCCAGAAACCCTATGAAGTGAAGTCGCTCAGTCGTGTCCAACTCTTTGCGACACCATGGACCGTAGTCCACTAGGCTTCTCCATCCATGGAATTTCTCAGGCATGAGTACTGGAGTGGGTTGTCATTTCCTTCTCCAGGGGAATCTTCCTGATCCAGGGATTGAGCCCAGGTCTCCCACATTGCAGGCAGACATTTTACCATCTGAGCACCAAGGCCAGAAAGCCTATAAGGCAGCCTTATCCTGCTTCAGCTACGGCCAGGATTGGTAGTGGTTTCCCATGGTTGCCAAACCCTGGTGCTTCACTCTCCCTTCCTTAAATGTACTCAATCTTTTCAATGGTTCTTCCATTCATCTCTCTTCAATTATGCCTTTTCCATGAGCCATTTCCTGCTGGGACTTAACAGACACATCAGAGTATACAATAATCCCTGCTACTTAACATTTAGTGTGCCTCTGTCTTTCAGTCTAAAGCTAAGGATATCTCTTCCTCAGACAATAATCTCAATTTTGAAAACTTGAAAGAACTTTAACTATTCTTTTACTGTCAAATCTTGCCTGAAACATCTGACAGTCAAGAGGATGGTCTATATTAACCACTTTCTCTTCAATAGCCCAAGCATTACCCCTGTTTTAGGCCAAATCAAAAGGCAGCTACGTACCTCAACCATGTCTCTCTGTACACACCCTACAGCCCTGCTCTGGTCTCAAAGGATTTCATCTCTCCCATTTCTTTGGTCTGCATTAGCTATTCTTTCTGTGGGCTCTCACAGGGTACTGAACTTATCTATCTGATTCTCTGTATTGCAACTGGTTTGTTTTTTCTGCTAAATTTTATTTCTCTATCTGCCCATTTGATTATAAGCTCTGTGAAAGCACAAATTTATTTTAACTCACTTTAATATTTACAGCTTCTAAAATTATGCCACTAGCCATTTGCTAATACTTGTTTAAAAAAAATGAACTGAATGTTATGCTTTTGAATTTAATGGGTGATGACATAATAACACAGTACAATCGTAGGTGGAACACAAATGCATTATAAATAAACTGCTAACAAGTACTGTGGTCACTCTCTCATTGTTTCATTCACTGTTTCATTCATTTGCTGTTCTATTAAATGTGTTTAGGGTCTGCTATTAGACCCTAAGTCTGCATATGGACTTCCCCAGTGGCTCAGTGGTAAAGAATCCACCTACCAATGCATGAGACTCAGGTTCAGTCCCTGGATTGGGAAGATTCCCTGGAGAAGGAAATGGCAACCCACTCCAGGGGTTGCCTGGAAAGCCCATGAGTAAGAGGAACCTGGCAGTGCCAAAATTCATGAGGTCACAAAAACGTCGGACACTACTTGCCACTAAACAACAATTGGACAGCATGGTGCTAGGTCCTAGAAACACAAATTTGCATGAAGCACTGTCCCCACCTGAAAGTGACATTGTTAATTACAAGGATCCTGTAATTAATTACAAGGATCCTGAGGGTCATATTTTGACCATAGATGGATTCCTATGCAAATTCATCTTGAAAGAACTGGTTTCCTATTGCATCCCAGTAAGAACTGGGAAGATCACTTTGAAACGTTGGGCAATTTTGTTTTTTTAATCAAGCAGCACAGCTTTCTACCACTCCAACTTCTTGACTTAACATTCCTCTCTCCTCTATTTCCCCTTTCTTCCTCTTATTTATACTTTATAAGTGGTTCTTGCTTGTATTTTCCTTTGCCCTGGTTTTTATTGTAAGCAGTTTCAAATGCTTCTTGAAAAAAGTTGAAGCACGAATAACAAAACAAAACAAATTATTTTTTTCCCACTTAAATTTTATCTACCTTTGAGGTTCTTTATTGATTGATCCAGCTAATTTTTCACTTAAATTAATTTTAAAAGGCCAAAATTGCATTAGTAAAATATCAACAATAGAAAATTCCATGAATGATTAAGAAGTAGTTGATACACACCAAACTGTTAACATGTCAAGTGACAGGGAGGAGGGGAGGCCCCCACTGGAGATTTTAGCTATTTATATTATATAATTTTCAAAATTTTACAGGCATTTTACTTGTATATGCAGAAAAACACATTTAGAAGAACAAAATAAAGAGAAGACAGCCTAAATTATTTTTGCTTTTCCATGTCCATATGGTGGTCAAATGAACATACAGATTTAAGATATATAGGGTGGTAATTTGATTATTGAGTCATATGTGACCCAGCTGAATGGATGTAATAACAGACAGATGATGGTTTATGTTGTTGATAGAAACTGATTTCCCTCGTTCCATATTTTAGCAGCCAGTCATTTCCAGAATTGGCTTAGACCCTGAAAATAACCTCAGCAGGGATGCTGTTTTGAGCCCAGGACATTCTCTAACAGCTGGAAGACATTCAGTGACTCCGAATGATGAGGGCCAGTGGGAGCATGTGAAGACGGGCACCTGTCCTGGAGCTTCCCTGAACTGGCAAACACCTTGCTCTGGCAATGAACTCTCCCTCGGGCTCTTTTAGGTATTAAGTTTCAGAACCAAATTGAAGGATGACAGTTCATTTGAAATAACCTTCATATCTAGAGACCACACTGTAAGACTTTTTAAAGTTTAATAAGAGTCTGCATTAGAGAAGAGTAGAAGGGAGGAGGAGAGTGACATAAATAGCCTTATTTTCAAATTCCGAGGCCACCTTCTTCAGAATAATTCCAAAGATTCACAAAGCAGATTTTCTCTATTACAGAGTAAAACAAAGTCTCCATAAAATATAAAATTAAATGCAAAGTGTATGAATAATGAAATATTGGGGATCCACGTTTGTACTCTCATAGCAAAATATCTGAACTGTTTAACATTAAACTCCAAAGATCTAATCATCTATATATCTGAGTGACTCAGACATTGTAAGTAATTTCAGGATTGCAGTATTGTATTTGCCAGGAGATACAGTCAGTTCTTTCACCAACTGAGATATCATTTAGTCTACAACTTAAACAAGCATTGATAAAGTTTTTTACAAAAGATGCTATCAGCAAAACAAACAGAGGACTTTGTATTACTTCAAAGCTTACTTATAATGTGTTTAGAAAAAATTCAATGGAAACAGGAAAATAATGTCTTGATTTTCTAAACTTTACAACATCTGCTTTTACTTACTTTTCAGCATTGTAAAGGTCTGTGGATTTCAAGTGAATTACTTTGCTTTCCCTTTGTCTATTCCTCTACTTGACTATCTCCACACTACCTTATACATCCAGGCACAGTATATGAACCCATGGAAATTTCTGTGGCGTGAATAACAAAGGAACTTTAGAATATGTAATACACTACATGGAAATATGCCTCAGAAGAAAGACCAGGTATGCAGGAGCAGATCCCTCTATAAAAATATTCAAAACTCTGTATTATTCTTTCTCATACCATCCAACACTGGTTATTTACATGTCATTCATAATCTTTGCTGCATAATATTAAAAATGTTTCCTAAAGGAAAAGAAAGGCCTTTTACATATATGTGTATACCTGAGTATGCTTGTGTGTTTTCCCCAAAGCTAAATGAAAGTATTAAAATAATATTCAGTAAATCCACGGTTTTGGGGGGAAAAAAAGTCACTAAAATCTGCCAGGAAAATAACCTCAGTGTTAATCTATTTCTTTGGGTTTTTGCTTTCCTTCTTCCCAAATTAAAAGAACTTAAATCCAAAGACATTTCAGAAATGTTTTCTAATTTAAAGAAAGATATTTCTCTATACTGAGTGAGACTTGTCCATAAAAAACACTAGCATCCAACTATTTTGGAGGGCATGTAGGTCTCTCACTCCTTGACCTTTCTCTGTCTAACTACACATTCATTTCATTTAAAAGTAGTTACCTTAGATAAATATAACCATCTCTTCTGCTACATCCCTGATTTCTTAAAATTTGAGTATCAGTAAATCTTGCATCAATAGGAGACAGTGGGTAAAAAAATAAAGTTGATATATTGCTCATCATACCAACACAATTTTATTTAAGACTTTCTTGGAAACCTTGTTGAGATACCTTAAACATTTGTTGGTGGCTTTTTGTGAAGCTGATTTAAAGGCTACGGGTTATTTGTGGTTAATATACAAAAGGAAAAAAGAAAAACAAGGAAAATGGCCTTTATGGAGCACACTCCTTAGGTTTCACTGCTGGGTTAACTGACATTCCTTCCTACACTTCCCCAGGTAGGCTGACCTCAACATTCTTGGTGTCCAAGACTTCTAAAAGAATGTAAACCAAATCTTCCCCAGAGGGGAAAACAAAAACAAAGTTGGATGATATGTCAGGATAAGGAATAGGTCTACCATGTGTTTAAGAAGGAGGAAGAGTTCTACTACAATCTTACCAAAAATCAAAGTTTTGTGGACATGGGTTTGTCCACATCAAAAAAGAAGAGTGGCTCTGCCAATTACTCAAAGGTCCTTTACAAGCAGCTAAAGAGCAAGTTGGGAGCCGTTATTCTTGGGTTTTGCCACACACCTGTGAGATCAAGATGGGAGAGTGAATACAAAGAGATTCATATCTCTAAAGGATTTAAAAAATGACAAGATACTATAAGTCCGTGGTGAAAAGAGGGAAAAGAAGCAAGGTTCTTCTTTGGCCATCACTGAATGTTGGCAAAACTGCATTTTATGGTTGCTTTCATTATGCACTAAATTCAAAAGTTTTAGCCATGGATAATTTGATGCTTTGATTTTACTTTATTCTCATTTTTTTCATTACATGTTTTAAAATGGTTTGTGTTCAAGAATCAATTTAACCACAACAGAAGAGACTCTGATTGGAATCTGTATGATTTCACTTGAGGTGCAAGTAAAACGGGAAATCAGTTCTGAAAAAGAAAACTCTCAGGCTTGCAAGCTTTCCTTTTTTCTTTAAAAACCATTTTTAAGATGTTTTCATCTAATATTATCTTTAAACCATCACATTTTGAAAAAGATCCTTTCAATGTCAGTGTTTCTCTGAGGCTCCATCGTAAGTCCTCCACTGTTCCCATTCCAGGCACTCTGCGTAACTAATAGCATTAACTTACAGAGCCTCAGTTAGCATCCATGTACTGGTCACCTCTATATTTCATCTCAGTTCATATCTGCTGCTCTTTGGACTCGCTTACCTAACTGCCTGATGAACAACAGCCTACTTGGTATCTCATAAGCCCTCCAGTGCATCACGTTCACAAGTGGTCATTGCTCTTCTTAAGTCATAAGCTTTTCCTCTGTGGCTTTAGAGTCTACCCAGGGAGCCCATATAATTAACCCAAGGATCTCTCCGACTCTTCTGTCTCATCCAACTAATGACAAAGTCCTGTCAAAATGCCTCCCCAATATCACATTAATATCCTTTATCTCCATCTCTACCACCACCCTAAGTCATTGTTATTTCTGACATATTTTGCTTAAACAGTATCCTAACCAGTCTCCTTACCACTACTTACTCCTACCCCATTCATTTTCCCTCCACACAGCCCTCAGAGAAATCCTTCTTGAAGTGATCCCCGTAAGACACAAATATGATCATATATACCATATTAAAATCCACAAATAATTCTCATCTTTCCTATAATCAAGTCTAAACACCTTAACTTAAAAGACTCTTAGTATCTAATCTATCTCTACTTCTCCACTGAAGAGTTTCACTTCTCCTTCCAGTCACATTGAGCATCTTTTCATCCTTAGAACCTGCCATGCTTTCAGTTGGAACATGTAGTTTGCACTGTTCACTTTTAATCCAAATGTCAGCTTCCTAGAGACATATTCTTAACCTAAAATAGATCAAGGGCCCAGCTATGTTTGTAAAACACCCTAACTTCTAGTGCAACCCTCATCATATACTATTTAATAGTGAGCAATGTCTCCTCCATGTTACTATATGCTCCCTGAGGGCAGACACCACATTTGTCTTAATTACTACTCAGTATCTGGTACTTGGAAGCTATTTAATAAATACTCACTGAATGTATGTGCATGTATATTTATTTCTTCACTGTTATCTCAGGCCACATGATCTGCTATAAACTTACCAGTGACTGGCTCATTCACCACAAAGGAAGTATGAACCATCCTATATCCAGGATGCTCCATAATCAAGACATCGCATAGAATTTATAGGTATCACTTGCCCCAAATTCTGCCTAGTTAATAGGGCAGTAGCAGTGTCATCTAAGCCTAGCCAGATCCAAATACTTGCTTACCTTTGGCTAATTCAAAAGTCAAGAGTGAAATAAATAAATAAGGTTGTTAAATGGTTTTTTACTACTTTTATTTATTCTCCTTGATCCTGTCACCTAGTTTAGAGAAAAGTAGGGAGTTATTCATGGAGAAGGAAATGGCAACCCAAGATTTTCTTAAGCTGGAGGAATATTTTACCCATCCCCTAAGTACAACTGATAGTTACTACCAATAACCACTTAGTTCCAAGTTCCACTTAGATCCTGAGCATGTTGCCAGTAAGGCATTCTTGTGAACTTCTTCAACCTTGAGAATATGAGAAAAATAATGAGTTTATACAGGTATTACAGTGATACCTCAATCAGAAGAAGGTTTTCTAGGGGCCATTTTAACTCTCTCTAACCATTGAGTATGTTTCCCCCTGATATCAGATAAAAATATCAGGTATGATCTCTTGAGACAGTTTAACTGACAGAAGATGCAGTGTTAGTGATATATTGTGGAAAATGACACAATTGTGCCAAATCTGGGACAGAAGACATGATCCAACAAGAGGGATGCCACCTGCAGTGTCTCACCTCACAACAAGGGCTCAATTCACTTATGTTCTGCTCCTTGCTGCTGTCTTCTCCAAAGTAATGATCCGTGTCTCTCAAGTGTTACATCAAACAGAAATTTCTTACTGTCTTATTTATTCTTAAGGTTTACTGATAGAATGCTACATTATTATGCCAAAATCATTATTGACCTGAGTTTTATTGCTCTATAATTGCTTAGGATGATGAAATACAATCATAATTAGAAATTAAAATATCTTTGGTGGTTTCTATAATTCTGCAAGTCAGCAAGACATGCTTCAAACCCCAGCACTGGATACTGCATAAAGTAAGACGCCATATAGAAGAGAATACTACAGAATAGAATGAATTAGATCAACTTTGGATAAACATAAAGGCTTAGCAAGAATGCTGTGCTGTGCTTTTCTTAGCCACTTAGTCGTGCCCAACTCTTTGTGACCCAATGGACTGCAGCCTGTCAGGCTTCTCTGTCATAGGGATTCTCCAGCATACTGGATTCTCCAGAATACTCCAAGAATACTGGAGTGGATAGCCTATTCCTTCTCCAGAGGAACTTTCAGACCCAGGAATCAAACTGGGGTCTCCTGCATTGCAAGTGAATTCTTAACTATCTGAGCCACCAGGGAAGCCCCTCAACTCACGCTTCAAATCCCATCACTGGATATTGCATAAAGTAAGATGCTGCAGAGAAGAGAAAACTAATGAAATGGAATAAATTAGATCAACTCTGTGTAAACCATAAAGGTTTAGCAAGAATAATCCTATTCAATTACTGTACTAGAATCTCTGAGGTACTTCAGTTGTTACAAACAAGCCAGGAAACTATGGCAATGCAGCAACTTTGCTGGAAAACCATACGGTGACTTTCTATAAAAGTGCCCTTTCCAAAGGTAGTAGTAAAAAAAGAGAATGGTGTTTATAGAGACACCTGGAGAAGAAATTTGGCTCCACCTATTTCTCCTTCTGTCTCTTTAAAGTTTCAGGTCTCAGAAATGAAAAAGGAGTGATGATACCTATCTCACACAATGGCTCTAAGCAATGAATTAGTACATGTAAATCTCCTAGCACATGGCGAAGTACCTGGCTCATAACAAGTATTCAAAAAATTTAGCTCCCTTCCTTCTTCCTTTCCCTGCCCACACTCAAGTACCTATTTTGTGCTGTGGGAATCACACAGTCACTGAGCAAAACAGAAACCATTCCAACCTGATATTAGCAGGTCCTATTCTCTAGGTATCTTTTCACAGTAATTTGATCTATCATTTGTCCTCTAGAAATAGGATCGTTGAGGTGCATTTTTTACTTTAGTGTTTAATTCAGCTCTAATTTAGGACAACAATCTAAATAAAACTAATTTTAAAGTATATAATTCTACAACTACCTCTAATTTGAAGATAGTATAATAAGTCTAAAATCCATTGTATACCGACACCAAGAAACTCCCAACATCTCTCATCAATTTCAAGTTTAAATCTATACTAACTAGCTTAATACATCAAACTGTTTGCAGCTACGAGGCAGAATTTTCTTATGTTTTCTTATTTTCTTATGCTTATGTTTCTTATTCTTACACTTAGCAGGATGTAAGGTAGACTCTAAGAACAAGAGAGGTGTGATAGGATGGAAATAATTATTTCATTCCACACAGTACTATTAAATGGATTCACAGTTTGTTTATTCAGCCTACTATGAAAAGCCTGCTATATGCCACTGTTCTAGGGTATACAGTTGTAGGCATATACTTCTAGTGATGATTCACAATGTGGCACTGATCCACGTTCCTAGTTTTATCTCATGAGTATTATCTTCTTTCTAACTACACTAATAACATATGCTCAGTGCTTGTGATAATGTTAGACAGAGTACAGGTGCTTTATCCCATGTACTCTTCACAATACTCATATGAAACAAGCATTATTATAATCCTTATTTTTCCAGATGAAGAAAAGAGCAATGGAAACAATGTTTAACTTATCAAGTCCACCCAGTTGGTAACCAAAAAATCTGAAATTCAAACCAAGTCTCTCTGATTCTAGAATCCATTCCCTAAAGTCTAAACCAATGCTATTCAAAGCATGATCCTCCAGGGACTGGGAGTATCAGCAGCACCTGGGAGCTTCTTAGAAATACAGAAACTACTCAATCATAATTTGGTGGAGCGGGGCATAGCCCTCGATGCTAAAGTTTGGTAAACATTACTCTAAACCACTACATAATACACTATCAGTCTCCCTAATTCACAGGACAGTAGTGGTATCAGGTCAGATTACTACTCACTTGTATTTAAGAATTTTTAACCCTTATCATAGGTGTCCTTTTGGGTAGCTGAAAAACAACTCTGTGCCATATCCTTTAAGCAAAGTGGTGATTCATCCTAATTCTCCTAGGAAAACCCCATTAATTAACGGTGGTCATGATATAATTAACAGTAGCCTCTTTCACTCTCATACGTGCTATGGTCAGACCACACGTCACATGGCAGTCCCAGCTGTAAAACACTACTTACCCTGGCTGCCAGTTTCTCTAACCTCACCCTCAACTTCTATTCTTTCACTACAATAATGGTCTTCTTTCAATTCCTTAGAGATCTCAAACTCATGCAAGGCCTTAACATTTCTATTTCCCCTTCCTGGAAGACTCTTCCTCCAGATTTCAGAATAATTCATTCCTCCTCAGGAACCATCTCGAGGGTGGGCTGGTGAAGTAGTCTGCACAGCATACAGGCAATTTTGAAAATTTTAAAATAATAGTAAAGCCAACTAAAAGTCAGCCTACTTTTTATTTATCACCATGTCCCAGCAACTGTAAACAATGTTAGTGATAAAACACTGCTCCCCCCCAAAAAATACTTTGTGATTTGTCTTTTAATAATCACTGTATTCTACAGCGAAGTTAATAAGGAGAACTCTCAGGTATATACGTGGCCCCCAACAGACACAAACACAGATATTTATCTTGTATTCATTTCAACAGTAAATTCCTAATAGTTTCAGGACAGTCATAGTTTATTTGGAGTAGTTTGTGTCTCCAACCCCTGTGTTACTACATATTTCTTAATGTAAACAGTAGACTTGAAGTAAATTGTGGTAGTGATTATAAAAATGAAGAAATAGAACTTGACTCATTTCAATTGTCATCTTATTTGGTTTCCTGGAATTTTGATTTGTATTTAAGATTTTAAGCAAAGGGAAATTCAAGTGGGCCAGAGTAGCCAAAACAGTCTTCAAAAAGAATAATAAAGATGGAGGATTCACACTCCTTAACTTAAATACTCACTGCAAAGATATGGTAATCAACAGTCTGGTACTGGCACAAGGACAGTCACATATGTCAGTGATATATGCTTCAGGGTCCAGAAATAAATGCTCACCTCTAAACCAATTAGCTTTCAACAAAAGTGCCAAAACAATTCTTAAGGGAAAAATCCTTTTTGATACATGGTGTCAGGACAACTAGATATCCCATATGCAAAAGAATAAAGTTGGGCCCTCATCTCATGTTAACTCAAAATGTACCAAAGACCTAAGTTCAAGAGCTGAAACAGTAAGACTTGTAGGAAAAATATAGGTGTAAGTCTTTGTAAGCTTGCATCATGTCTTTTTTTTTTTTTTTAAAGTCACTCAGTTATGTCTGACTCTTTGCAATCCCATGGATTACACAGTCCATGGAATTCTCCAGGCCAGAATACTGGAGTGGGTAGCCTTTCCCTTCTCCAAGGGACCTTCCCAACCCAGGGATTGAACCCAGGTCTCCCACACTGAGCCACAAGGGAAGCCCAAGAATACTGGAGTGGGTAGCCTATCCCTTCTCCAGCGGCTCTTTCCAACCCAGAAATCGAACCGGGGTCTCCTACATTGCAGGCGAATTCTTTACTAACTGAGCTAGGAGGGAAGTCCCCATCAGGCCATAGTTTTTTAGATAATGCCAACAGCACAAGCAACAACAACAAAAAAGTAGCAACTGGATTTCATCAAAAATAAAAACTTTTGTGCTTCAAAGGAAACCATCAAGAAAATGAAAAGACAATCCATAGCATGTGAAAAAATATTTGCAAATCATAAATCTGGTAAAGGACATAGCTAGAATATATAAAGAATTCTTACAACTCAAAAATAAAAAGACAAAGCAATTCTAGATGGGACGGGTGTTTGGCGGAGACTGGATACTTGTGTATATATGGCTGAGTCCTTTTGCTGTTCACCTGAAACCACCACAGTATTGTTATCCAGCTATACTCCAATACAAAATAAAAAGTGTAAAGTTTGTGGAAAAAAGACAAAGCAATTAAAATGGGCAAAGAACTGTGAAAACAGTATGGAGGCTTTTCAAACAACTCAAAACAGAACTACCATATGGAGGTTTCTCAAACAACTGAAAACTAAAAACCGACCTAGCAATTCCACTCCTGGGTATATATCCAAACAAAACACCAAAGTCAAAAAGATACATGTGCCCCAATGTTCACAGCAGTATTACTTATAATTTCCAAGATATGGAAGCAGTCTAAGTGCCCATCAGTAGATGAATGGGTAAAGAAGATGAAGTATACATATATAATAAAATACTATTCGGCCATTAAAAAATAGAGCAAAATTTTCCCATTTGTAGCAACATAGATGGGCTTGGAGGGCATTATGCCAAGTGAAATATGTCAGAGAGAAAAAGACAAATATGATATTATATTACCTATCTGTGGAATCTAAAAAATACAACAAAGTACTGAATATAATAAAAAGGAAGCAGATGGCCAACAAACACATGAAATGATGTTCAACATCACTAATTATTAGAGCAATGCAAATCAAAACTACAATGAGGTATCGCCTCACACTGGTCAGAATGGCCAACATCAAAAAATCTAAAAACAATAAATGCTGGAGAGAGTGTTGGGGAAAAGGAACCCTCCTACGCTATTGGTGGGAATGTAAACTGGTCCAGCCTCTATGGAGGACAATGTGGAGGTTCTGGAAAAAAAACTAAAAATAGAACTGCCATATGACCGAGCAATCCTACTCCTGGGCATTTACTCAGAGAAAACCACAATTCAAAAAGATACATGTACCCCAATGTTCATTGTTGCACTATTTGCAATAGCCAGGACATGGAAGCAACTAAATGTCCATCAACAGGGCAATGGATAAGGAAGATGTGGTACATATATACAATGGAATGTTACTCAGCCATAAAAAGAAACAAAATTGGGTCATTTGTAGTGACATGGATGAACCTAAAGTCTGTAATTCAGAGTGAATGTAAGTCAGAAAGGAAAAACAAATATTGTATATTAACACATATATATGGAATCTATAAAAATGGTACTGACAAACCTATCTGAAGGGCAGGAATAGAGACACAGATGCAGAGAAAGGACTTGTGGACGTAGTGGGGGAAGGAGAGGGTGGGACGAATTGAGAGAGTAGAACTGACAAATACACACTACCATGTGTAAAACAGATAGCTAGTGGGGAGCTGCTATACAGCCTGGGGAGCTCGGCTGGGCACTCTGTGGTGATTGAGATGCGTGGGATGGTGGGTGGGATGGGGGATGGGTGAGAGAGAGGCTCAAAGGGACTGGACATATGTATATGTCTGTGTATACATCTGTATATGTCACAGCTGACTCATGTTGTACAGCAGAAACCAACACAACATTGTATAGCAATTATATTCCAAAAAAATTAAATTTAAAAAATTTAATGGGCAAAGAAAACATACAAATAGCCAATTGAAAAAATGAAAAGATGTTCAGCATCATTAGCCATTAGGGAAATACAAATCAAAATCGCACACTCACAAAGATGTACAGAATCAAAATTTTAGATAATAACGTGTTGGCAAGGAGTGCTGGAGAAGTTAGATCCTGCATTCGTTACCAGTGGGTATGCAAACTGATGTGGCCACTTTGGAAAACAGTATGATAGTTCCTCAGAGACTTAACGTAAGAGCTGCCATGCTGCCGTTGTTGTTGTCGACTCACTACGTCGAGCCTGACTCTTTTGAGACCCCATGGACTGTAGCCCACCAGGCTCCTCTGTCCACGGGATTTTCCAGGCAAGAATACTAGAGTGAGTTGCCATGTGCTTCTCCAGGGAACTTCCTGACCCAGGGATTGAATATGCGTCTCCTGCATTGCAGGTGGATTCTTTACCAGTAAGCCACCAGACACTATTGCATTCCTAGGAATATGTGTGAGTTTGAAAGTCGCTCAGTCATGTCCGACTCTGTGATTCCCTGGACTGTAGCCTGCCAGGCTCCTCTGTCCATGGAATTCTCCAGGCAAGAAAACTGGAGTGGGTAGCCTTTCCCTTCTCCAGGGGATCTTCCCAACCCAGGGATCACACCCAGGTCTCCCGTATTACAGATGGATTCTTTTCTCATCTGAGCTACCAGGGAAGCCCAAGAATCCTAGAGTGGGCTAGTAAGAATACTAGCCTATCCCTTCTCCAGTGGATCTTCCCATCCCAGGAATTGAACCAGGGTCTCCTGCAGTGCAGGCAGATTTTTCACCAGTTGGGTTATCAGGGAAGCCCTAGGAATATACTCCCCAAAATATAAACATATAGTCAAATAAAATCTTGCACATGAATATTCAAAGCAACATTATTCGTAATATAAAAACAGTAGAAACAAACAAAATGTCCATCAGCTGATAAACAGATAAATGAAATATGGCATATCCATACAATGGTATATTATTCAGCAATAAAAAAAATAAAGTATTAATAAATGCTACCACACAGATGAACACTGAAAACAAGATGCAAAATAAAAGAAGCTTGTCACAAAAGAACATATTTATGATTTCATTTATATGAAAAGTCCAAAACAAGCAAATCTGTAGACCCAAAAAGTGGATTATTGGCTTCCTAGCACTGGACAGGAGAAGTGGTGATATAGGGAAACAAGAGGTGATTTTAAAGAGAATGGGATTTTTCTTTTGGGGTGATGAAAATGTCCTAACATTGACTGTGAAGATAACTGCACAACTCTATGTGCATACTAAAAACCACTGAATTATACATTTTATTTATTTATTTATTTTTTATTTTCTTTACATTATCATGTTGGTTTTGCCATATATTGACATGAATCTGCCATGGGTATACATGTGTTCCTCTTTCAGAACCCCCCTTCCACCTCCCTCCTGATTCCCTCTCTCTGGGTCATCCCGGTGCACCAGCCCTGAGCATCAAACCTGGGCTGGCGATTGATTTCACATATGATAATTAACATGTTTCAATGCCGTTTTCCCATATCATCCCACTGTTGCCCTCTCCCATAGAGTCCAAAAGACTGTTCTATACATCTGCGTTTCTTTTGCTGTCTTGCATGCAGGGTTCTCGTTACCATCTTTCTAAATTCCATATATATGCATTAATATACTGTACTTTTGTTTTTCCTTCTGGCTTACTTCACTCTGTATAATAGGCTCTGAATTATACATTTTAAATAAGTGAATTTTATGACATTTTATCTCACTAAAGCTGTTCAAAAAAAGGATTTATAATGTGAAACAGTGCAAACTGCATATGATATAGTTATGTTATTTTTATCTTTTTACAGAATAAATACAATGATTTAATTTAAAAGTACTAATCCATTATTCCCTCCCTCTGTTGTACAGTATGTTTATTTTTTAAATTAATTCTGTTACTGGCATGATACTACCATAAAGCTTGGTAACATTTTTTCATTGTCTGCTGTGTTTTCTAACCATTATTATCATTCTTTTCATTACATTAATATTACTAAAAATAATTGTATCTAAAGAGGATAGAAATGTTAAAAATTACTTATCCTAGGTGACAAATGCCACTATTGTATCATTTATTTAGATTACTTAAGAGTAATTGCTCAAATTGCATCTCAGGGAAGCCTTCTCTTAACCACTTTGTTTAAAAGACTCCACTCCATGTCCCCAAAGACATCACTTTCTCTCCCCTTACTCAACTTCACATTCTTTATAACTTAAAATTATCTGACATTATATTATTTGTTTATTCCTGTCTCCTTCACTAGAATGTTTGTTCCCCTCTGTCTTGCTCACTCTTGCATACTCAAACCACAGAACACATCCAATCAGTTTTGGTGAATAAATAAACACACAAAATTTTATCTACTGCTTAAATTTCTTCACATACATTTTATCCTTGTATGCACTTTCTGTTTTCTACTTTGAGATGAAAGGACTGGTTCTCACCAGCCTCCTCATCAGAGTATTTCCTGTATGGACGTTGTATTCTGCTAGATAATTCAGAGATGTCTAGCAATCAAAACCTCTTTGTCTAGGAATTTGAAATCCCCCCAAAATTACACTTAGCATTTTATACCTCTGAATTATCTTCAACAAGGTTTATGAGCTGTAGTTCACCCAACTTTGCAACGTTCTTTCCTAAAGTTATCAAAAAAGTATAATTTTTTAAGTTTAATCAGCTTAGATTATCCCAGAATTCATTACTCCACTTTAGTGATAAAAACCAGTCTCCCTTATTGAACCTAAATATTGCTGGACTTTGTTAAACAGACTTCAAAACACTCACTTCTGAAAACTTGACAAATTTTTATAGCAACTACTTCTTAGAGCCTAGATTTTTTTTTCTTTACTATTGTTTCTATCTCCTTCTCAAAATAATAGTTGTGTTTTTAAAACAAAGCAGAACCCTGCTATAATATGGCTGAATATTACAACTGCTTGGGTAGGCCATAAGTCAAATCCTGTCCCTCCCAAAACGCAACAACCACACATGATAAAAACCTAACCACACTGTTAAGCCTATAACCCTTTTGTTAGTCATGTTCTGGGATATGAAAGCTAAGAAAAAAGTATATTACTATGTATATAGGTATATTAACATAATATTCCTTCTGGAAAAGTTCCCCCAAACATAGTGAAATAATCTTTGGAATACCATTCCTGAAGTCTTTTGAATAATAAATTTGGTGGATTTAGATGTTTGTGTATAGATCTTCAACAACTTAAACTAACAGCTGCACTGCAGAATGGTTAAGAGTCTTGAATCTGGAGTTAGAATGCCTATGTTCAAATCCCTAACCTACCATTTCCTAGCTGTGTGACATTGCTCAAGTTACTTATCTTCTCTATACCTCAGTTTTATAAACTTAAAAGTGAAGATAATAACAGAACCCACCTCAAGGGGCTATGATGATTAAATGTGAATCATGTATAGTAATTAGAATCGTGCTTATGACACAGGATACCATCATTTTTAGGTTGAAAGGGAAAAGCATTTAAAGTCTTAGATACCACTAAAGTATCAATTTAAAGTCTAAAATATAATTTCACACATTTTAATATAAAATTAGCAGGAACTTTATTTTAGCTTCAGGCTTTCCAGGTAAAATTGTATTTTATCTGTTCAGCTAAAGTAACGACTTTCTGAAGTGAACACTTATGCAGAAGCCTAAAAGATGCAAGATTATTTTCTTATACTGTTGCAGCCTAGTAGGAAAAGGACCCATGGCCCTCCTGCTAAGTTTAGACTAGACGGTTTTCTTAAACAGTCACATATTTCTTCATTAAACTGTTTTTAATGGCCTTTTTGATGACTGCCAGTTTCCTCCACAATAAAGGAAGTTTTGACCTATGAATTCATTTTTTTAATCTAGTAATAACTTTGAATACATTAACTGAACATTGTGGGCCAAATTAGGAGTCAATTACTTGTATTTTCCATCCTCTGAATAAAATACAAATGAACCAACTTCATCACTAAACTTAAAAGGTTGTCTTCATTGGCAAAGAAGTCTAACTATTTTCTGCTAACTCAAGTTCTTTTAAGAGAATAAAGAAAGTTGAATTATCTGTGACCTAAAAACAACCAAGTTTCATTTTCCCTTGCCTTCTGTGAACACCAGTCAAGTGACCTAGTACTGTTTTATAGTAGCGCTCCCCATAAAATTACTCTAAGAACTCATTACTTAGAGAGCTGCTTATAAATTACAATCCAGCACAGTCTTCATTTTCATAAATAGATGCTGTTTATTTTTCCTTCCTCATCCATTCTTTATTTTCCTTTCTCACTCATCTCGATATCAGGACAGCGTGATGAATGCATACTCCTCAAGTCACTATCTTTGGCAAAGAGACCTCAAAGATAATCACCTCATCAACTAGTTATAACAAGTCAGAAGAGAGACAACCATGAATGAGTCTGAAATCTTAGCGCAAACACTCTCCAACCATGTTTGCTTTTTGTAAAAGCACATCCTTTCTCCTCAAGTGTTTAGTTTTTATAGATGTCAACTGAAAAGATTTCAAACTACACGCACACCAAACACCACATCACCATTTTGTGCCTCTCCAGATAGTGTATATGTGAGACATCAAGCATACAGGAAATACGGTTCATCTCACCAATACACATTGGAAAAGATCCTCACTTTTAGCATTTTCACGTGTACTTTCTTCGGAGTTTCAAAAGAGAAAGTGAAATATCAGCTTTAAGTTTAAACATGTCATCACAACTTTGGGGATTTTTCACATTCTAAAAGTAAAAAACACAACTGGGTTGTACTAATTATTTACAATCAAATGTTTAAATTCATCTATGATGAATTTTTTCTCTTGAAAATATATCTTTAAATTCTGATGACCTTCTGTTTTCCTATTTCCTAATTACTTGCTTACACTGTTGCTAAAATATCACAGTTCATACATGCTGCAATTTTTAACACCCTGGTTTGAAAATATTTCTACAGCTGTTGCTTTTGTAGGAATCCCTTTTTTAAAAGTTGAGGAATAATGCCGCTAATGAAATATAGATACTTAATAAACCATTTTTATGTTTAAAAGCAATTCATTAACCGGACAGCTAACTAAAGAGAATACAAAAACCTCACTTTTAATACTCACAGGTTCTTATTGTGAATATTTGTTCTGTTGAATACCTTTCTGTCAAGCAAAGTCTCCAAGCTGGGAATGGGCCCCTGCCAAGTCTCTGAAAATCGATTGCTCAAAAATCTTAATTATAAGAAAGTAAACAAAGAGCGGGCTGAAGCAGTGCAGAGTTCTAATGAGTTAATGTAACAAAACTCGGCAGAGTCAACTCTCTTCAAAGCGGCAGGCTCAGCTCTGACAGTCATCCATCAAAGTGAAGGTCGCCTTAATAAATGCCAATTATAGGGCACATATGCACAAACGTGGCTAGCCTAAGCTTGAGGATCATTTCCTTCTGAGAAAACTAGTGACCAGGAAAACACCCAGGCAGGATAAGCAGCAGTATAACCAGCCCACCAAAAGTAAGGTTTGCTCCTGATAGGAATAATAACCAGCATTATTTCTCTTTTTTTCAACTTTGGAAAAGTTCAGAACCACACAGAATTTTGTTTGGGGTTATACAAATTCCTTCACAATTTGTATAGAAGTCTAACATAACTTTTTAAAAGCCATGACATGCCCATAATGTATACAGAGTCTCCGACTTCCGCCGTAAGCGAGGCTTTTTCCTAACTTAATCATACTCAAATTTCACCCCTTTTAAAGATCCTGATTCAAAAATGTTCACTCATTCTCCACAGTCCACAAATTTATACCATCTCTTCCTGTGGTATTTTATGTGCATAAATTAAAAAAGAATGGCCTCTAATGAGGATTAAAAGGTTGAAAAAAATCATAGACTTTCCAAATTTAGTTTCATTTTTTATTTTAACTCTCAAAATGTGTGTTAACAAAATATATATATTTTCCTATACTCTTACAAAATAATCCATTTATGCTAACCTTATTACCTAGAGGAAATGCTGAATTGACTCAGATAGGAAGTAACATTGTAGGCTTAGGCTTAGCATCATATCACTATGTAACTCAGCATACATGAGAAATAAATGTTTGAGGACTTCTGAGAAATAATGAAAATATTCTCCCACTAGTATATTAACTCCTACTGTGGAACTCAAACCATTATATGAATCCTAAGTTTCAAAAATATTTCTCTCCTGCCTTTTTCATTATCTACTTGGCCAGGCATGGAGTCCAACCTCAAACAGGTTTCCGGGAGGTGTATGATGACATCAGGGGAGGGGAGGGAACTTTCTTAGCAAGATGGCCACATACTTTTTGTTCAGAAGCCATGAGCCCCAATTTTATGCCACAGCACAATTTCTTTAATAGAGATAGATGGATTTTTAGAAAAGAAAGTCTGTATCCTCCTATGATGACAGAGATAATTAATGGAATAAATGAAAATGTTCATGTTTGATATTTTTATGCAAATGGATTAGAATAGTCTGCATTAGTCCCAAGTTGATGTCTTATCTAATTGCTGTTTAAAGTGATATCTTCCATTACACATGCAGACCCGTGCTAAATTCATTTATTTCCATCTTGCCTGAAATTATGATGAATGGTCTGAGCTCCATTCAATTATTTAAAATGTGCAAAGAAACAGAAACAATGAAACTGGCAAAGCTCTCTACATTCTTAGGAACAATTTAGGCTAATTAGCATCAACTTCTCCCCCATTCATCATACCCCTTTAGAAATATAAACAAACTGTCAGCTCTAACCTAACAAACAGATCACTGAGCTACTTAACACAAATTATTCTTACATGAAAAGCTCCTTCTCAGGCAATATTCTCCTTTAGGGCATCTGGGAAGCTGAGCTATTAAAATTGAAGACATATGTTCCAGTCAAACTTAACTCCCGGATTGTAATGATCGCTGTTGTGACAGTTTTCAGTCAGCATACTTGCTGCTGGCAACACAACCCAAGCTTGAGCGAAACAAAAGTCAAATGGAATGATGCACACAGAGTCCTAGATGCAGAGGACACCTCCTCATCCTACCCATCACAATTGACTTAGTAGGCCTCAACTCGTGATCTCCAGTGGCAGCTCAAAGTTTTGCAAAATTTGGTTTGGGAGCATTAGGGAAAGGAAGGTAACGAAGGTGGTCTTCGACAAGACAGTGGATTTCATCATGTGTTACTGTTCATTACATCCAGTGAATAAGGCTGAAGCTATGGTCAGTGGAAGCCTGTAAATCATGACCTTTCATTTCAGAGAAGGTAGAGAGGACACAGAAGAGTCTAGGTGGAGAGAAATGTAAATTGCAGATAGATTGCATATGTCTTCTCAAGTGGACTACTTAGAAACTCTGAACTCTCCTTTTAACTAACAGGAATTAAAAATAAAGTGTGTACAGACTAGGATTCTGTAACTGAATCCATGCCTGGATATTGGAAGAAGATATTTTCTTCAATTGTTTAAATGAAATCACATATATACAGTCAATTCTCATTACTTGCAGTAGTTATATTCTACAAAGTCACTGTGAGCACTGAATTAGTGAATACTGAACCCATTACCTGAGAGCCTCTGATCACAACTTTTTCATCAACCAATCAGTAGACTACTTTATGTGTGCCTCAGTTTAAACACATTTTACTTAATATATAGTTGATATATTAATACTGACCTCACAACCAATAGTATTATAACTCATGCCTGAACACAGATGTATTTTCTCATAAGGCACACCACAGCCTTCTCATATTTAGAAACACTGGATGGCACTTCAGCACCATGCTTGGAGGCCATTTTAAATGGTGAAATCACCAACAAAAGGCACAAAAAATGTGAAGAACGTGGCACTAAATACACTGTGAAAGCAACATGTGTTTACAGCATGAGAGCTGAAACAGGAAGGCAGAGCATCTTCTCACTTGACCTCAGCTGGGAACGTGGGCTTCAGATGGCTCAAATTGTTCACCATGCTGCACATGTCTGCAAATGACCGTGAAAGCACGAGCACTGATTTTGAGGTTCCAAGCAAATTTTAACAAGTAGACAAATTCACAAATACTAAATCTGTAAATAATGAGGATCAAATGTGTCTACATTCATACACTTTTTTTTTCCTTCAGATTTCTCACAGAATGTCTCTGAGTTTTTTTTCTCTTAGTAAGCTAGAGTCATAGTCTAAAGTCAAGCAAAGGCTTTCATGAGCTAACTGATAAAGCAGGTGGCCACATTCCTAATAACATGATAAGCAACAAGGCCTTTCAAATATGTTTCTGTTCTTTAGCTTCCTAGGAACATGAATACTGATGGCACCTATACTTCTACAGTATAGAAGTACAGAGCCCGACATGGAACAATGGACTGGTTCCAAATTGGGAAAGGAGTACAACAAGGCTGTATATTGTCACCTCGCTTATTTAATTTACATGCAGAGTACATCATGTGAAATGCTGGGCTGGATGAAGCACAAGCTGAAATTAAGATTGCCAGGGGAAATATCAATAACCTCAAATATGCAGATGACACCACCCTAATGGCAGAAAGCAAACAGGAATTAAAGAGCCTCTTGATGAAAGTGAAAGAGGAGGGTGAAAAAGCTGGCTTAAAACTCAGCATTCAAAAAATGAAGATCATGGCATCCAGTCCCATCACTCCATGGCAAATAGATGGGAAACAATGACAGACTTTCTTGTCTTGGGCTCCAAAAATCAGTGTAGATGGTGACTGCAGTCATGAAATTAAAAAATGCTTGCTCCTTGGAAGAAAAGCTATGACCAACCCAGACAGCATATTAAAAAGCAGAGACATTACTTTACCAACAAAGTGTTGTCTGGTCAAAGCTATGGTCTTTCCAGTAGTCATATACAGATGTGAGAGTTGGGCCATAAAAAAAACCAAGCACCAAAGAATTGATGCTTTTGAACTGTGGTGTTGGAGAAGACTCTTGAGAGTTCCTTGGACTGCAAGGAGATCCAATCAGTCCATCCTAAAGAAAATCAGTCCTGAATATTCATTGGAAGGACTGATGCTGAAGCTGAAGCTCCAGTACTTTGGCCATCTGATGTGAAAAGCTGACTCATTGAAAAGACTCTGATGCTGGGAAAGATTGAAGGCATGAAGAGAAAGGGCCAGCAGAGGATGAGATGGTAGGATGGCATCACCGACTCAAAGGACATGAGTTTGAGCAAGCTCTGGTAGTTGGTAATGGACAGGGAAGCCTGGCCTGCTGCATTCCATGGGGTCACAAAGAGATGGACACAACGGAGCAACTGAACTGAATACTCCTACAGTAACAGTGTTAACCCCCACCCAGCCTGCCCTACACAGTACAGTGTACTATATCTCTACCTGACTGCAGCACTTGAATTATTGTTATGTGCTGCAGTGGATAGCTTTTGTTACCAGCATCCCTCTCTCTCCTCCCCCCATCTACCTAGGTTTCAGATTACTCACTCACTATATTTAAGTGGAGTTGTCTCTAGGACTAGAATACTGGCCTTTAAGCCAGCTGGTGCATCCATCCCCTGGGCCACAGTAGTTTCTTTAGGAACAAGTACGTAACTCAGTCTCGGCTAATAACACACAAGGAGATGTTTGCTGAGTTCATCTGGGAAAAACAGTTCCTGTTATAGCCATGGTGGGAGCCAGCCTCAGGATGAAGCAGGCACTATGAAAAGCAGAGCAGAGAAATGCAAAGAATCTGGGTCCTTGGTGACAGTGTTGTGCTCCTGGAAAAAAGTCTCACATTTATCCCACTCTATTTTTTAACATTTCAATTCAATAACTAATAAATACTAAAAATAGCCTTCATTGGTTAAGGCAACTTGGGTGAGATTCTGTTTTCCTTGTACCCAAGTGAATCCTGATATTTTTACATGCTATTTTTTATTTCTACTGCTTCTAATATACACACACAGAGAGAAAAAAACATTAGTTACCTGAATTATTTGTTGCTCATCTTTTTATATGCTCTTTACTTCCTGGCATCATGACTGATAATAGCAGCCATTGATAAATATTTGGTTGGCAAAAAAACCCATTTGGATTTTTCCATAAGGTGTTATGGAACACATAAGGTACTTTTTATGCCAATCCAATATATAGAATTCAATTATTAGAATGGAGAATTCCTCCCTTGGATACAATCATAACAGTTCAGTTCAGTTCAGTCGCTCAGTCGTGTCTGACTCTGGGACCCCATGGAATGCAGCACACCAGGCCTCCCTGTCCATCACCAACTCCCAGAGTTTACTCAAACTCATGTCCATTGAGTCGGTGATGCCATCCAACCATCTCATCCTCTGCCGTCCCCTTCTCCTCTCACCAGTAAACCACATTAATTGCACAATGGTTAACCACGATAGTTGCTATCACATTGCTGCTCACCCATGAGAACAAAGTTCTTGCTATGATCACCTTAAACATAAAGTTATTCATTTTACATTATACATATCTGTACCATAGAAGGCTAAAATCTTAAAACAACCAACAAGGATCATCTTTTAACTTTATCAAGGAAAATTACAAAGAAAATACAATCATATTTCCTGCCCACCCCTCCCAATAGGACAACTTTGGAATACATTTTCTTCAGTATCCCTAACTCCAGTTTCTGAGGACTGGGATAAAATGAATAGGGCTGAATGTTACCCAAGCTTCATTCATAAATGCTAAGCAATATGCCAACATTTTTTTAAAATTTCTGTCCACCTTTTTTTTCTCTATGGGTGGTTTTAACAGCCATGGTTATTTGTGGATGCAAAACTGCGTATAATAAATTGCAACTGCAATTGACTAACCTCAGAAGGACTGACAAGAGACTAATTACTCCCACAGGGGGCCAACTGCTTTGGCAATTAGCCCATTGTGGGAAAAATTCATGGCATGGAAAAAAGAAGCTTCCTTTTCAAAATATCCACACCTCCTTTCTGGAGGAGGAAAGGAGGAAGAGGACTTACACTGGTGGGGGGGTGGGGAAGCAGGGATAAGGGATAAATGGAAAAATTAATGGTTTCTTCAATGACAACAAAAAAAAATTTCTACCCAACTACCTTCCTCCAAAATAACCTCAGTAATAATTTTAAAGAGAAATCAAGCCATCTAGCTAAACATTTAAAATAATTATAAGGCCATCTGCCATGAACAAATATTTCCTCTTGGGTTTATTATATGTCTCAGAAATGTTTGAGTGATACTGTAGCAGTTTTGGAGACTCTGTTATAGCCCATTCTTCACAGAATATAGCAAATATATGGCAATAGAATAAAAGATTTGTGTCTAAATGTACGTTTTTTTAATTAATCTGTTTATTCTATATCATTAGCTTTCTACTAAAACATCTCAAGATCCTAGATAACATTCCCATACCACAGCAACATAGTCAAGAGAGAAATTTAGCTTTTTTAAAATGTATTTATTTATTTTTACTTTTGGCTGTGCTGGGTCTTCGTTGGTGCACAGGCTTTTCTCTAGTCGCAGTGTAGAGGCTTCTCATTGCAGTAGTTTCTCCTGTTGCAGAGCACGGGCTCTTGAATACATGGACTCATTTGTTGTGGATCACAGGCTCTAGAGCACAGGGTCAATAGTTGTGGTGCATGGGCTTAACTGCTTCATGGCATATCAAATCCTCCAGGATTGGAGATCGATTGCATGTCACCTGCATTGGCAGGCAGATTCTTCATCACTGAGCCAACAGAGAAGTCCTGGAATTTATATTTTAAAGATTTCTCTCCTAACGGACTTCAATCAAGAATTAGATGTTTAAAATATTCATACTACCCAAGTAATCTACATATTCAATGCAATTCCTAACAAAATTCTAAAAGCATTCTTTTACAAAGCTATAAAAATCGATCCTAAAATTCACATGGTATCAGAGAGGACCCTGACTAGACAAAGCAATCTTGAGCAAGAACAAAACTAGAGACATTATTCTTCTGCCTGATTTCAAAGTATACTACAAAGTCATAGTAATCAAAACAGTATGGTATGAGCCTAAACATAGATTATGTACATCAATGGAACAAAATAGAGAGCCTAAAAATAAATCTACACATCTACAGTCACCTGATCTTTGACAAAGGTGCCAAGAACACACAAAAAGGAAAGGACAGTCTCTTCAAAAAATAGTGTTGAGAAAACTGGTATTCATATGCAAAAGAATGAAATTGGACTCATCTCATACCATGCACAAAAATCAATTCAAAAATGGATTAAAGACTTAAATGTAAGCACTGAAACTGTAAAACCACTAGAAAATATAGAGAAAAAGTTTCTTGACATTGGTCTGGGAAATGATTTTTTGAATATGAACCCCTGAGCACAGGTAACAAAAGCAAAAATAAAAAATGGAACTGAATCTAACTGAAACGCTTTGCACAGCAAGGAAAACAACAAAGTAAAAAGACAGTCTACAGAATGAGAGAAAATATTTGCAAACCATCTGATAGGAGACCAATATCCAAAATACTGAGTTGGCCAGAAAGTTCATTTGCAGTTTTTCCTATAGCATCTTATGGAAAAACTGAAAATAAACTTTTTGACCATCCCAAGACATAAGGAATGCAAAGAACTCAATAACAAGAAAACAAATAATCCAATTAAAGTATGGGCAAATGATCTGAATAGATATTTCTCAAAGGAAGATATACAAGTATATGGAAAGATGCTCAACATCAGTACTCATTAGAGAAGTGCAAATCAAAACCACAATGAGATATCACCTTACACCTATCAAATGGCTATTACTAAAAAAATCAAAAGATAACGAGTGTTGGTGAGGTTGCAAAGAAACTAGAACTCCTGTACATTGTTGGTGGGAATGCAAGATGCTGCTGCTATGAAGACAGTAGGGTAGTTCCTTAAAAGCTTGAAAATAGAACTACCATATGACCCAGCAATCCCACTACTGGGTATATATCCAAAGGAAATAAAATCAGTATCTTGAAGAGCTATCTGAACACCCATGTTCACTGCAGTATTATTCAAATAGCTAAGAAAAGTAAACAACCTAAGCATCCATCAATAGATGAATGGATAAAGAAAATGTGACATATTAGGTATTCTTCCATTGTGAAATGGAATGGAATAATATTCAATGGAATAATATCCAGCCTTTAAAAAGAGAAAATCTTGTCACTTGTGACAACATGGATGAACATGAAGGACATTATACTAAGTGAAATAAGCCAGATACAGAAAGATAAACACTACATGTTCTCACTTATAAGTGGAATCTAAAAAAGTATAGCACATAGAAGCAGAGTAGAGTGGTGGTTTCCAGAGACTACAGGGTGGGGGAAATGGGAAAATGTTCAAAGGGTACAAAGCTTCAGATGTGCAACATGAACAAGTTTGGGAGTTCTAATGTACAACATGATGAACACAGTTAACAATATTGTATTGAATACTTGATATTTGCTAAGAGAGCAGATCTCAGTTATTCTCACACACACAAAAAAGTTAACTGTGTGAAGTGGCAGATGTGTTCATTAGCATGATTGTGGTAACCATTCACATATACCAGAACATTACATCATACATATTAAATATGTACAATTTCTGTTTGTCAATTATATCTCAATAAGGTAGGAGAAAATGATTAGGTATTTTTTTCCCTAAAGATATAAGTAACCACCTTATGATCAGTCTCTCCATTCACCAGAGGTGGGCCTCATGAAGGACAATACTAGTAACACTGCAACAATCAAACGAAACAGATACTTTATATGCCAGACTTGGAAAAAGCTGGATACATCTCATTGCCATCAGCTGAGATGATCCCTACGTGCTACATGCTCCGCTGCATTGGACTCTGCAACCGCATGGACCATAGCCCACCAGGTTCCTCTGTCCATGAAATTTTCTAGGAAAAAATACTGGAGTGGGTTGCCATTTCCTATTCCAGGGGATCTTCCCAATGCAGAGATTGAAACTGCATCTCTTGCATCTCCTGCATTAACTGGCAGATTCTTTACCAATGACCATCAGGGAAGCCCTAAGATGATCCATACTAGTATGGGAAAGATGAAAACCTTTGACTGTGTCCAGTTGGTGAGGACTGGGAGAAATAAGCACTACACTGAAGACAAAATACACCACACTGAAAACAAAAACTAGAGGGAAATTGTGACATCTACCAGAATATAAAAAACAAATTCGTTTGACTCATAAACTCTCTTTAAAAGAATTATTCCACAGATAAACAAGTTTGTACACAGATATACATGCTTGCTGAAACATTCACATGTAACACATAACACAAACATTCATATATATGCACAGATGGGCATACATACACACACATGCAACTAGATAAATATACTACATTGCAGGGTGCTATAGCAGCATGGGGCGTGCATGCGTGCCAAGTCATGTTCGACTTTGTGACCCCATGGGCTGTAGCCCGCTAGACTTCTCTGTCCATGGTATTCTCCAGGCAAGAATGCAGAAGTGGATTACCATGCCCTCCTCCAAGGGATCTTCCCAACCCAGAGATCGAACCTGCATCTCTTGTCTCTGCATCGGTGGCCTTGGAGGAGGTCATGAGGATGGAGGTCATGAGGACAGAGTTCACATGAATGGGATTAGTTCTCTTACAAAAGAGAACCAGAGGACTCCCTCACCCCTTCTGAGGTGAGAGTGAGAAGACAGAAAATCATTTATGAACCAGGAAGCCGGCCCTCACCAGACACTGAATCAGCAAACATCTTGATTTTGGACTTATCAGCTCCAGAATTGTGAGAAATAAATTTCTGTTATTTATAAGCCACCCAGTCTATGGTATTCTGTTTCAACTACCCAACAGACTAAGACAGAAAGTAAAGGGCCAGAGTGTTAACTACTTACTCTCAACTGGTTCAGACAAAAATAGTATCAACTGATGGATGGATGGACAGACGGATAAATAGCTAGACAGATAGAGAGGTGAACATAGAGAATAAATGATAAAGCAACTTAGCCAAAATGTCAATTGCATTGAATCTGGAGAAAATTTCTATCATTCTTGCAACGTTTTTGCAAGTTGGAGCTTTTTTTCAAATAAAGATATTATTAAAAGACACGCTTAACAGTTTCTGAATGTAAATACTAAAAAATGTTTACAGCATTTACCTCTAGGAAATGTAAAGAGTGGGCTTTGCAGGGACAGACAGCATAAGATCATTGAAAAGGAGGACTCTGCTTTCATTTAGTGTGCTTCTCTACTGTCATAATTTAACATGAACATACGACACCTTTGTCATAAGAACGTCTAATTAATCTAAAGTAACAGTGTGGAGCTGTAGAAAGTGTGTAGTCTCTGGAGCCGGACAGATGTTGGTTGAAATCCCCTCAGTGCCCACTTTACCTTGGGTGTGGCCTTGATGAAGTCAAATAATTTTCTTGAGTGTGAAATTCCTTAGATGACCTGGTTTCTTGTCACAGCTGTGTCATGAACAAACTGGAGAATATTAAGCATACCATCTCACCTACTTGAGTCTCAAATCTCTTGTCTATAAAAGGACAGAACACAACCATATTTCTTTTCAAGTTCATTTTTGCTGCAAAGAGGTTTGGATTTTCAGGACATTACCATTAACTCCTGCTTTCCAAACTTCCTCCATACTCATCTTTGCTGCTATCAAAGACCTGCATCAGTACCTGTTTTCGTTAACTGAAAGAAATCCAAAGGTTTCTGTTTTTATTCCAAAAGGTGAAAAGCGAAAATAGCATTCATCATTGGTTTTGCAGGAAGTGCAACAGCATCCCTGAGTGAGGAGAATGTGACTGCCAAGCTCCTTTCCAGGGAAGGAGACTCAGCCTTAAACTGTTTTGTTTGTGAGTATCTGAGCCTTATCTCAATTATTTGTGTGCAACCTTTAGCAAGGTGTGTCCTAAGGTAATTGCTTCTTTCACTTTTACAACACTTAGGAAAGGTTTCAAAGGAATTCTTTGCTTTTGGATATCTGGGGAATCCTCTGTCTTCTTTAACAGGAAGAGTTTTAATTTCACCATTCACATGAAGAAAAGATGATCTACCATCTTCTGAGCTTATGATTATTACCTAAACTCTTGCTGCTGCTTCTAAGTCGCTTCAGTCATGTCTGACTCTTTGCAACCCTATGGACAGCAGCCCACCAGGCTCCTCTGTCCACGGGATTCTCTAGGCAAGGATACTGGAGTGGGTTGCCATTTCCTTCTCCTAATAGGACTTAAAATGTTTTTCATACTCTAGAGTTGAGGCCACACTGATATGTAATCTTTGGACTTCACCAAAGTTGGGGCTGAGGGTACAATGTCCATCCCTGATTCTTCTCCTCCTGACCTTCCCCAGGGCGCACTTCTCAGTCTTTGCTCTGTGAGTGCACCTAAAACCCTGCTGGGGCAAACATCAGAGACTGCTTAACTCAGAAGGGCCCTGTTCTCATTTCTCTTTCCCGTTAATGTTGAAACCAGTGCGTTGCTGAAAGGAAATTTAATCCATATGCTTCTCAGTAATTTACACTTAACACATCACAGTATTCCATTGTAACAGTCATTTGTTATCCCAAGAATTCTCTCAAGTCTTTTTAAGGCCTTTTATTCTTAGTAGTCTCGGTTCAGCAGTCATAAATGGAATTTGAACTCCAGAAGAACAGTGCTTTATCCTTATTATTCCTCACTTATTTTGGTAGACCTTGCAGGCTTCTTTCCCTCCCCTTAGGTAAGAAAGTTTTGTTCTAAGATGCTTTTTACATTCTTTTAGTTATATAATAAGGGTGTTAATAATTTACTATTTGCTGGGCATCAATAATGACAGGCTCTATACTAGGAACTTCTCTGTATCTTCTTTAACCTTCACATTGAAGTAAGCATATTTTTTTCCTATTTTTCCAGATTCAGAATTCAAAGTTCTGAGAGATTAAGTAATTTGTATAAACCATATAGTTGATGAGAACCTAAGTGTGACCAACTCCAAATACTGCACTGTATATCTTCTTTTTTTATCATGACAATTATCTATTTATATTCTTGATCAAAATAGTGTAAGTATTGTGTATATATAGTAATTTTGATGAAAAAGTGGAAGCGGTGGTAGATTTTATTTTCTTGGGCTCCAAAATCACTGCAGACAGTGATGACAGCCACAACATTATTATAAGAGATGTTTCCATCTATTTGGAAGGAAAGCTATGACCAACCTAGACAGTGTATTAAAAAGCAGAGACATCACTTGCCAACAAAGGTCTGTTAAGTCAAGTCTATGGTTTTTCTAGTAGTTATGTACAGATGTGAGAACTGGACCATAAAAAGGCTGAGTGCCAAAGAATTAATGCTTTTGTACTGTGGTGTTGGAGAAGATGCTTGAGAGTCCACTGGACTGCAAGGAGATCAAACCAGTCAATACTAAAAGAAATCAACTGTGAATATTCATTGGGAGGACTGATACTGAAGCTGAAGCTCCAATACTCTGGCCACCTGATGCAAACAGCTGACTCATTTGAAAAGACCCTGATGCTGGGAAAGATTGAAGGCAAAAGAAGAGAACGGCAGAGGATAAGTTGGTTAGATAACATCACCAACTCAATGGACGTGAATTTGAGCAAACTCTAGGAGATAGTGGAGGGCAGGGGAGACTGGTGTGCTACAGTCTTTCGGGTCACAAAGAGTCAGAAACGATTTAGCAACTGAACAACAACATAGTACTTACTAAGTACTAAACCCTATTCCAAGAATTTTACTCATTCAATCCGTATAACATCTCTAAAATGTGAGTATTATTATTATCATCTCCATTTCACTGAGGAAGAAACTGAAACAGAGAAAAGCTAAGATGCTCAAGGTACACCCACAGCCCACAGTTATTAAATGAAGTTCAAACTCTGTCATTCCCTCTCATAATGTAACTATTACACTTATTTGCACATACTTAGTGAGAACAGAGGGGAAGTCTGAGAAACACTGAGAAATGGATATACGTGAGAATCAGTTTTGGATCCTAGTAAAAGTGATGATAGGTCTCAGTTTCCCTCAGGACAGTCCAAGCTCATAACTATTGTCTCAGTAATTATTAATAGTAATCCTTTCACTATCAATAGTATCCAAGTCTGGGCAATAAACTATAGGGTCAAACTTTTAGAAAAGACCTATTCTGCTACCATGAGCAAGGCTCTTAAGCTTTGTTATCCATAATTCCATCTGTAAAATGGAAATGCTCTCTTTTTGCCTCTCAAGATGATATTATTAAGGCATTATAAAGAAGAGTATAGATGTAAGATATTTTGCAGTGTTACAGACATCAGAGAGCTGCCTGGGGAGCTTCTCTAACTGTAGAGCTCCCATTATGAAAGGTGCATGAATCTAGACTCTAGATTTATTAGTGGACTCATTGTCCTTGAGTACATAATGCCTTTTTTATTCTTACAAAACAAACATTTGTGATAGAAACCTTGGTGTCAGGATAGAGTACAAACAAACCATTGTCATTCTTAACCATCATTACTGAACTAGAAACTGTGACAAGAAACTTGAAAAGGAAGCTTTGCTAATTTCATTATATAATATCCACTTTATGGCTGACTCATTATTCCCATATAAGCAAGAAAAATGAGCAGAAGAAAAGAATAAACTGTTTTGTTATTTAAATTTCAGTTTAAAAAGCTAGTACTGCTAAGTAATTCATCAGGGAAAAAAAAGCTATGGTTTTTTCAAAAAAAGAAAAAGCCTATTGAGACCTTGCTGCCATAGAAATGAGTTGAAGTTCAGGAAAATAAGGCACATAGTAGGAACTAAAGGTATGAGTTCTATTGTGTATGTGAAGGGGGAGAGAGACAGCATATTCCTTTGTGTTCTGGCTTTTTGGTATGGAAATTCACAAAAACAAGAGAGAGATCATCTAAAATGGAAAAAGGTATTAAATCCTTTTTATCTTTTTGTATTTCTGCCCGGTTTTCAAGTTTTTGTTCCCTGATTTCTATCCATTCACTTTGCCACATGCTACTTTCTGACTTATTGGCCATTTTATCAGTGTATCACTTTCCTTTGCTCCTCTTTATTATCTCACTAAATATACTCATTTCTTTGTAAATAAGGGAAGAAAATAAGTTTATTCATTGTATTTTTTTCTTACATTTTGTCCCACTTTATAAACGCAGAGTTTGGGTTACAGTTTCCTTACCTATAAATTGAAATGTTTCATTTAGTTGATCCCCATGAAATTTACAGCTTTGCAGTTCACAATATATTGCATGAGTGGGGGGAGTTTAATAAATGCTTCAAACTGAGACAAGGATAGAAATTACAATGGTGTGAATTATTCCCTCTTCCTTCGGAAAGAAAAATTGCCATAACAACTAACTCTGCTTCAATTAAGCAGTAAACCTCTGGTTAAACAGAAAAAAGAAAGGACTAAGGAAAAGAAGGAAAGGAGAAAGGAAGAGAGAACAGGAAAGAAGGAGGGGAGGAAAAAACCTCTAGGTACATATAAACATGGGTCAGATTTGTGGCATTCCCTTAATTTTTTGCTCCAGTGAAATATGATCTGTTAGTCATTAGAATGTGAAATATGAAGCCAAGATACATAAATGCAACTTGAACTTTCTGAAAAATCGTTTTATCTTTACCTGTCATAAAGAGTGGTTGTGAAAGTAAACAATGTCCTGTAGTTAGGAAACTCATATGCTACCCTTAGCTCGATTTCTAACCAGCTTTCTAAGTCACTTGGTTTTTTTCAGCCTGGGTTTTGTCATGGTTCCTGAGGCATCTCTCAGAGTGGGAAATAACAATAAGGATTATACCTTCGGTGCATCACAATTTTTGTCACATTGCAAAATTGCCATAGAATTGACTCTTTTTTTTATAATCTGAGGTCTTTATAAAAGAAAATAAAAACATAAATTTGATAAATAATATTTTTCCAGTTTGATTTCTCACAGATATGTGAAAATGAACACTGCATGCCTAAAACTAAAACAGCTTGAATGTATATAATGAAAGTAAACTATTACAATTTTACTAAATATCTTATGGGGGTTTCTTTATAACATCATATTACAAGAACCAGCACTTCTGACTTTAAGTTGACCTGTGCTTTCCATGAAGAACATTTTCACACTTGTGAAAAAAAAATGTAAAATTGCTGTAAAACAATAGTTTGCGAACACTACTTCAGACTTTCTAATCATGCTCAAGGGAACCCAAGAGCTCATTTCCTCTGAAGTTCTATTACTTATGTTTTATGTTAAGAGGTTATATTGGTTTGCAAAGGCATTAGTTAGCCCAAAAACTAGTCCCTAGAGAACCTGCTTTATTATTAAATGCAAAATAAGACAGTAAATAGTAGGATGAAGGTAACTTTCACATTTATTTACTGCCAAAATTACCTAATAAGCTTATAGTGAACAGGTGAGTATCATTCAGTTCTGAAGTATTAAGCTCATCCATTCAAAACATGGCACTTGCAGGGCCTTCAAGGGGCTTCCCAGGTGGATCAGTGGTAAAGAATCCACCTGTAATGCAGGAGATATGAGTTTGATCCCTGGGTCAGGAAGATTCCCTGAAGAAGAAGATGGCAACCCACTCCAGTATTTTTGCCTGGAAAATCCCATGGACAAAGGACCCTGCTAGGTCACAGTCCATTGAGTTGCAGAAGAGTCAGACATGACTTAGCAACTAAACAACAGGACCCTCAAAGCAGGAAAGAGTCTTCATCTTTTATTTATTCAAACCCAAATCACAGGATGCAGAGATCATCGTCTATGATAAAGATGTAAGGAAGGTATCTGCTGCTTTAGTTGAGTTCAGAAGAGAAAGTGATGGGGTCACTCATTTCTCTGGAGGTCAGTCCCTACGCTGGGTCTGGGTCATTTCCACCCACACAACCTCCACAGAACCATGATTCAGTGATATAAGGGACCTCACCATACTGCACTCAATAACTGCCAGGCAATGCCACAACTAAAAGACCCCTCATGCTGCTTGCCACAGCTAAGACTTGGTGCAGCCAAATGAAGTAAAGAAAGAAATATTTTTTTAAATTGTCAGTTAAAGTCTTGACAATGAAAATACTTCATTCTCAAACAACCATTCATCAATAATAATAATAACTGACAAGACAATACAGTGGAGGAATAACCTGTTTGAACCGCTATTTATTATACACGTTACTTGGTTTTTACAAGACTATAACTATTGGAAGAACTGGTTTCCTATTTTATGCCAAACTTCATCATATAATTCCAAAAAACGAAAACAACTCACTTTTTTAACAAAGACTCTAAATCACTGATATAAGGATACTTTTGGAGCCAGTACATGCACAGTGGGAAGATATCCAGCCCAGGAGTAAGGAGACTTGAATTCTGGACCAGGCTCTGCTTTAGAAATCTCTGAAAAATTAATTCCTTCTAGGCCTCTATGTTTTCAGCTATAAGCTAAGGAAGTTGGGTTCAATGGAAGGACTCGAAACTTTTGTTAGAATAGGGCCCTTTTTTCTCAAGAAAATTTATTAATGAACCCAATCTGCTAAAACGATAAGAGTGAATCTGCTCTGCTTGAAAAGAGGGCAGGAAACCCAAGTTTTACCAACCACCTTTCCGTCAAGGAAAAGCCAAATTAGGTTTAAGGTATAGGTTGCCTCCTATACATTTTCTCTTTTAGAAAATAATTCTGTGTCAAATATCCCTTAGAGAAACAACTAATTATAATCTTATTCAAAGATAAAACCCAAACTAAAACAAAGTTAAGCCTGATTATTATGTGGCAGTTTAAGACAATACTAAGTTGAATTTGCAGACAGCAAATTCCACTACATTGCACTCAGGAAAGATTTTTCAAATGGAAAACTAGTGCATATGTTGGATAAGCTAGAAGTCTGAAGAAAAATCCTGAGATGGAAAAAAAAAACATTCATTTGTTCATTTAACAAACATTTTTTTTTTTTTT